>JAJAGP010000281.1:422892-518436 GCA_025084515.1 Ancistrus triradiatus | reverse complement strand
TACCTATCGTTTAAATGCAGGAAGCACGTTCTGATAAGGTAATTTAGTCTATAAATCTGTGCTATATATAGTTTAAATGCAGGAAGCACATTCTGATAACGTAATTTAATCTTTAAATCTATGCTACCTATCGTTTAAATGCAGGAAGCACGTTCTGATAAGGTAATCTAGAGGGCGCAGTCCCCTGCCGCTGCTGGCTTGAGCGTGTAGGAACAGTTCTACCAGCCTCGGAGCTATTGCTGGTCCGGTCTCGCCCTCTAGTGTCCCTGGGGCGACTCCTGATAGTAGACGCATAAAGTTTTTGCTACCATTGTATGGTAGCATAAAATGTATGCTACCATTATTTTAGGTTAATGGCATTTTATGACTTAGTCTGTGGATTAACCAGAAAAAAGTAAAAAAAAAAAAAATTGCTCTATTATTTTTCCACCAGGTAACTGCCACCCCGTCTACAAATGCGCGCTGTGGTATGACATTTCGACACGGTAGCACGATTCGACAGACATGTCTATAAATATGCGCTACGGTAGGACGATTTGACAAAGTAGCACAGATTTTCAGAACACCGGAGCGGACCAGGCAAAGGGGAAAAACTAATCCTACGCTAGCCACTAAATCCTACCTTTACCTCAGGTCTCCCGAATTCTACGTGGCCCGCCTTCTAAACAAGACGGGTAAAGCCTGGCGGGACAAGGGGACACGGAGCGAAGCAAACCAACACGCATGTAGAATGCTTGACGCCGAGTGAGGGTGCCACGCCGGCTGCCGTTTTAGGACGGCCTTTTATGGGCCGGTGGCAGGTGGTTCCGATTCCGACCACTAGAGGGCGCAGTCCCCTGCCGCTGCTGGCTTGAGCGTGTAGGAACAGTTCTACCAGCCTCGGAGCTATTGCTGGTCCGGTCTCGCCCTCTAGTGTCCCTGGGGCGACTCCTGATAGTAGACGCATAAAGTTTTTAAAGTTGCAGTGTTTCACCAACACTGGGTAATTATTCCTGAGTTGATCACTCAAGACTTGGCTGCCAGGGGTCTGGGGGTCAAGAAGCTATATTATTCCTCAAAGGGTGGTGTTCATTATCTGACCACAAGAGGGTAAAGCTCGCACAACAAAAGAGGCGTCACGAGATATGCATCAATCGTAACGTCATTAAGCACCGCCCTTCAAAGGACACTCGGTGCCTGGAGTGATTTCACTCAGTTACCTTCCAGGTCGTACTGGAATAAATTCGCTTGGGGCGAGGTTTAGGAGCACGGGACACAGCCGTGGCTTCTCTGTTTCGTGTTTCAACTAATTCCTTCTGTACACAAGTTTTCCAACCCAAGCTGAGATCAGCTTCAGGCAACTTAAGCTCCTGCTATTCAGTTTCTCAGGGTATATTTGGCCCCACTGTTGGCAGTTTTCACAACAGTTTATTTTATGTTGCGTTTATCAGAACAGTTGTATCACGGCGGTGTCTTACTATTATTACCCCTATCATCAAGTGACGCTGACAACGGTAGTTAGCTAGGCTACGGTTGCAGCACGGGCTACACTTAATAGGCAAAAGCACTTAATTCCCTTGAGACTCGGAGCAGAACTAAAATGCAATTCGGGACATATCTGCATGATTCTGAAGACTCGCAAAATAATATGTAATAATATGACTCGCACCAATAATATGTAGCGGAATATGACTACACCTTTTAAATTGATTAATTTTAATGAACAAACGGGGCACCACTGGATCGTTTGGGTACTGCTGGATCCGGAAAACCAGTTGAAAGAGAGAAAGAAAAATTAATCAGGAAGTTGATATGGGCAAATTCAGTCTGGATGTGAAGAGTGAGATTGCAGTTCTGTTTTTCTCGACCTCGGTTGAAATAAAAGAAATCTCTCCCACACAAAACGGTAAATTCAAAAGGGTATAACCAGTTTATTAACTACAAACAAGGTGAACTCCAACTGACAATCTGAAGTAATGACACAACACAGAGTTACGATCAGGAAAAAATGGCAATGTATATCACAAAAATGTATATCACAGTTTAATATCACTAACAGAGTGTATCTATGTGCAACCTATTAATTGTGTAGTAAATACTAGTGATGGGAATTTCGACTCTTTTCAGAGAGCCGGTTCTTTTGGCTTGGCTCACTAAAAAGAGCCGGCTCTTTCGGCTCCCAAGTGGCTCTTTAGATTTTTTGTAGCTTAATTTATTACCAAATTTTGTGTAAAATGAATTACTAATGTAAAAACACATAATATCCAATGTTTGTTATTATTAATATGTTTTTTTATTTATATACTCAATGGAACTCAGTAAAATAAAATACAAAAGCGAAGACCCATCTCAATTACAGGTCCAATCTGGTCTCAGGTCTCTGACTATGTGTATTATTTGTAAATTTGCAACTATATACAGGCAAACAAGACATCATCAACCAAACATCACTCAACAAAATCTAAATAAAAATGTGCAAATAAAGAAAAAGCAACATCCAGGTTTCAGTTTTTAATGAAGATCGGCATAAAAAAAACAAGGATCTAAATCTTTGAGGGGTTGATCCTGCTTCTCCTGTCTGTTATGATCCGACCTGTTTTAGAAAGGTTTCTCTCTGAGGGGATAATATATACACACACATATGTATATGTGTATGTATGTATGTATATATATATATATATATATATATATATATATATATATATATATATATATATATATATATATATTGCTCGAAAAAATAAAGGGAACACTTGGAGTTATATTGTGTTGTTTAAGTGTTCCCGTAATTGTTTTTGTTTTTGTAATTGTTTTGAGCAGTATATATATAATAAAGTTGAATCTAATCTAATATATATGTATATATTATATATGTACATATACACACATACATATATATTAGATTAGATTCAACTTTATTGTCATCTTTATTGTCATTACACGTGTACAAGTACAACGCAACAAAATGTAGTTTAGCATCTAACAAGAAGTGCAATAAGCAGCAATGTGTCGGAATGTACAATAAATAAAAAAATATATAAACCGGCTCACAATCAGGAACCAGCTCCTGTCGTTAATTTCAAAGAGCCGGCTCTTAGAGCCGGATCGGTCGCGACCGACACATCACTAGTAAATACCCAGGTGCAATGTTATAAACTATTTTATTACAGCATAGTGAGTGACTAGTAGGACAAATTGCGGTGAAACGTGAATAGTTCTGTGGAAACTACTTGGACGTAGGTAGCTCCAAGTCGAAACATGGTTTAAAATTAAACGCAAGGTTTCGAGAATCGGAGACCCAAATCAAGCCAAATCCAAATCGGAGACCCAAATCAAGGGGTGTGGATACGGAAACCGGGACTCGCCTGTTTCAGGATGGCACGATCATGGAACGGACGATGTTTATCAGCACATACATTGGCTATTTCTCAGACAAATAATGATATGATTAATATCAGATGTAGGATACAATACATTCTTAATAACCACTTGCATTTCTGGTCCTCTATAAGTGTAAATAAGTATTAATCACTAGCCGATCGATGCATGAGGCTCGGTAGAGATTATACGCTAATAATTTCCTAACTATGACACAAAACTGGACCATATTGAGTATGGAATGGTTATTACACTAAAGACATTAAACAAATAAACATGAAAATACATGAGGAATCAGAGACATGCATGTATATATGTATATGAACGAATATCCCTGACCCAATTACTTATAAGAAAGAGGCAGGGTTTGTGTGTGTGTGTGTTTAGACTTGTTATTAGGCAGTTCTCAGGTGTTTTCTCACTGAACGGTCCCAATAAAAGTTAATACTGATATTAAGAATGTCTTTAAAAAAGTTGAGGTCCCCGGGTCATATTTTGTCCAGGGCTGTCGTTTCTGGCTCGAGTTTGTCTGGACATGTGTGTCGTAAAAGTGAAAAGTGGGAAGGAATCTTTGTATTTCTTGTAAAAGTTAGGCCAGACTTCTCCTAGAGTGGAGGAGTTTGTTGTAGAGAGTGTCAGAAATTCTTTTAAAACTAACGCATTGGCTGTTAGGATGCGTGCCCTGCCCCCGTTTTTCTTTTATTTTTGGCAAATTGTCGGCACGGACTCCATTTCCCACAATTCGCTGCTGGATCCAAGATGGCCGCGCCCTGGACTTTTGCTGGCTGTGATCGCATTGGCATGCTGCTTTGTTATTGGTTTAGAACTGATTAATTGGTGCTGCGCATGGCTGGGCAACATGTATATTAGTTCCTGATTTCCCCAGTCACGTAGCAGGAGCATTGTCCGTGTGTCCATGTCATATTTGCGGATATGTGGTTGCGTTCATGCAAAAGCTCTGGGATTTAGCTTATGCTGTGCTATGCTACACTAGCACTACATGTTTGCAAGCCATGCCACGCCATTCCAGCCGGTGGGATTTGTTTCTGCTCCTGTAACCCTTTTTTGTGTATTACCTTTGGGACTTTGTTTTGGTTGCAACCTATTTTTTTGTTCTGTGATTGTTTGGATCCTGCACTTCCACCCGGTACAGTTAGCCTAGCCTCGGCTAACGGTAGAGTTTGTATTTTCTTTCGGTTTTCACGACAGGTTTCAGTTTGCTGTGTTTCACCTTGGTTCATTGCACTGCTTAGTTCTGTTCGGCTCTCAGGCCAGGTTTTGTTTTCAGTTTTGTATTTTTTTTTGTTATTGCCAAATCCTTTATTTTGACTTGCATCTTTTGCTGTTTTTTTATACCTGATATTTTCTGAAATAAGAAAAGAAATAAAATGTTTTACTTTTGTCCAACTGGGACCTGCAGACTTGTCTGCCTTGGCATGAATGCTCCCGCCAGACCAGCAGACGGTCGGTCCCAGGCTTTCCCACAGCCGATAGTCCAAGGGTCGGTGGGAAATTCAGCCTGAGACTTTGCAGAGGACCTGCCTCACTCCGGGGACCCTCCAGAGCATGCTCTTGTCCACTGATGATGTTTCCAGGGTGGCTTCCTTCGCCGAGGATGCTCTGCGCACCACTTCTCTTGCCAAGAGATTCCTCCACTCCGCTTCGTTCACTGAGGAGGCCATCCATGACATCCTGCCTGTTGAGCTGGTCACGCCTCATAGCACCGCGTTTGAGCTGCTAGCGTCTAGTCATGCCACCTCAGAGCCTCTGTCCTGTGTCAGGGCCTTCAGGGCCCCTCTGTCCCATGCCAGGGCCTTCAGGACCCCTCTGTCCCATGTCAGGGCCTTCTGGGCCCCTCTATCCCTTGCCAGGGCCTTCAGGGCCCCTCTGTCCCATGCCAGGGCCTGCAGGGCCCCTCTGTCCCGTGCCAGGGCCTGCAGGGCCCCTCTGTCCCGTGCCAGGGCCTGCAGGGCCCCTCTGTCCCGTGCCAGGGTCTTCAGGGCCTCTCTGTCCCGTGCCAGGGCCTTCAGGGCCCCTCTGTTCCGTGCCAGGGCCTTTTGAGTCCCTCACTCCCATGCCAGGGCCTTCAGGGCCCCTCTGTCCCATGCCAGGGCCTTCAGGGCCCCTCTGTCCTGTCTGTTCATGCAGCCTAGCTCTCACGATGGACCACTAGCCTTCAAATACCAGGTAGTCAGACAAGCTAGCCCCGCATCGGTGCCCACCTTGTCTGGTAGCTCCACTGTTGAACCATTCATGCCTTGTAACACTGCGTCTGAGCCGCAAGCGCCCAGTCGTCCCATCTCGGTATCCTTTAACCTCATTCACGAGCCAGATAATCTCTAAAAGAAGTTGTCTACCCAGCCCGAGCCACCTAGTCCCTTGTCTGGCCTGTTTGAACCACTTTGTTCTGCATCAGGGCTTTCTGAGCCACTCAGTCCAGTATCTGAGCCGTCAGTGTCTCGCTATATGGTAATCGGCCGTGTTAGATCTGTTTCCGAGTGCATCATCTCACCTCGCCCTGCCATTGCGCTGGTTAGCCCCGTAGATGAGCCGCTAACGTTGGGTAGGCCCGTTTTTGATTCCGCTGGCCCCGTCTCCAAGCTCACCACGCCGGGCAGCTGTGTGGATAACCCACCAGTGCCATCTAGTCTTGCATCTGGGCTCATCAGGCTGGTGTCCCACGCGCCCTCTAGCTCGGTCGCCAAGCCTGTTGCGTCACCTCGGCCCGTATCTGTGCCCACTCACTTCGTTTTAGGGTCATTATCCTCGCCTGACTCTCCTCCCGAGTCTGTTAGTGACGTTGACGAACCTTTGGTTCCACCCGGCCTAGTATCCAAGCGCGTTGGTCCCATTTATCAGCCTGTCGCCTCGCCTTGCCTTGTAGTCATGCTGGTTAGTGGTGTGTCCATGGTCGCAGGGCCTCCTGGCTTCATGGCTGGGTGAGTCACGACTACATCAGCTAATGTGCCAGCGCCAAGGTCGTCAGCTCCTGTGCCAGTGACGAGGTTGTCAGCCCGCTGCGTTGTCAAGCCAAGTCAGGCCCTCCTGGGGGACGTCAAGCCAAGCCAGGCCGTCCCGGGGGCCATCAAGCCAAGCCAGGCCGTCCCAGGGGCTGTCAAGTCACGAGAGAGTGTCAAGTCAAGCAAGGCCTTCCAGGGGGCCGTCCAGTCCAGCCAGGCCATCATGGTAGCCGTCAAGTCAAACCAGGCCGTCCCGGGGGCTGTCAAGTCAAGAAAGGGCGTCAAGTCAAGAGAGGCCTTTCCTGAGGCCATCAAGTTCCCAGAGGGCTCCCTAGATGCTGTCAAGTCAAGAGAGCCCTCCCCAGAGGTCATCAAGTCAAGAGAGGCCTTCCCAGAGGCCGTCAAGTTCCCTGAGGCCTCCTCAGATGCCGTCAAGTCAATAGAGGCCTTCCCTGAGGCCATCAAGTTCCCAGAGGGCTCCCTAGATGCTGTCAAGTCAAGAGAGGCCTCCCCAGAGGTCATCAAGTCAAGAGAGGCCTTTCCTGAGGCCGTCAGGTTCCCAGAGGCCTCCCCAGATGCCGTCAAGTCAAGCAAGACCTTTCCTGAGGCCTTCAGGTTCCCAGAGGCCTCCCCAGATGTCATCAGGTTCCCAGAGGCCTCCCCAGAGGCTGTCAAGTTCCCCGAGGTCTCCCCAGAGGCCGTCAACTCAAGAGAGGCCTCCCCAGAGGCCGTCAAGTCAAGAGAGGCCTTCCCAGAGACCTCCCCAGAGGCCGTCAAGTCAAGAGAGGCCTTTCAGGTGGCTGTCCAATCCAGCGAGGCCTTTCAGGAGGCCGTCAAGCCCAGCGAGGTAGTCCAGGAGGCCGTCCAGGAGGTTCTGTGTTCCAGGGGGGCCGTTCCAGAGGTCCCGTGTTCCAGGGGGGCCGTTACAGAGGTCCCGTGTTCCAGGGGGGCCGTTACAGAGGTCCTGTGTTCCAGGGGGGCCGTTCCAGAGGACCTACGTTCCAAGGGGGCCATATAGAGGGTCCCTACACAGTTGATCCATGGCCGTTGCCACGTCCGCCTCCAGGACCCCCAAAGGATTCATCTGGTCATCAGTCTGGAAACCCCCAGACGTTTCCTCGTACCCCTGGGAGTGTGGGAGGACGGACCGAGGACGGACTCCTTAGGGGGGGTACTGTTGGGATCCGTGCCTTGCCCCTGTTTTTCTTTTGTTTTTGGCGAATTGTTGGCAAGGACTCCATTTCCCGTTGGCGTGGTGCTTTGTTATTGGTTTAGAACTGATTAATTGCTGCCACGCGCAGCTGGGGAACGTGTATATTAGTTCCTGATTTCCCCAGTCCCCAGACCTCAACCCCATAGAACATTTGTGGAGGGAGTTGAAAGTCCGTGTTGCCCCAAAACATCACTGCTCTAGGGAAGATCTCCATGGCGGAATGGGCCAAAATACCAGCTACAGTGTGTGCCAGCCTGGTGAAGACTTACAGGAAACGTTTGACCTCTGTCAGTGCCAACAAGGGTTATGTTACAAAGTATTGAGTTGAACCAAATTTATTGACCAAATACTTATTTTCCACCATGATTTACAATTAAATTCTTTAAAAATCTTACAATGTGATTTCCTGGATTTTTTTTCTCATTTTTTCTCTCATAGTTGAAGTGTACCTATGATGAAAATTACAGACCCCTCTCATCTTTCTAAGAAGGAGAACTTACACAATCAGTGGCTGACTTTACTTTTATACTTTTTTGCCGCACTGTACCCCATTTCAACTTAACCTCATGATCATCTATAATATAAGTATCAATTCCAGCCTTACCCCCCTCTTGCAACCGTTTGAAATAATAGTTTGCAATGGCCCGATCTTTTTCCTTTTTGATATAACTTCCTCTAATGTGAAATCTCAGCTCAAAATCCCGTGAATTAGTTTAATAGTGCAATGAGTTGTCTCAAAACACCTTAAGGCCTTTTTTTAATGTTATTATTAGTATCAATTGATTGATCCCAGTTGTGTATGGGAGAAACTGACTCTCTACTATAATCTGTTAAAAAGAACCCTCCCCATGTGGTTGGCTGTGTAAAACGACAGGTCCAGGGATCTAGGTAAGGCAATCCACAAGGAAAATCAAAGTCCCTCGTCAGACTGTGTTTCCCCTCTTCATGTGTTTGTTTAATGTCTAGCTAGTTCCTGGAACTCCTGTTGCCAGCCTCACACTTCTATTCTGAATCCTCTTAGGCTATACAGTCTTTGTCCAGGTAATCTGGCCCTTGTTATAGATCTGCAACATAAAAACACTGGTCGTAGTCAATCACTCACAGCTTATAATTAAGTTCAAGTCTGGACGGTAAGAGCGGCATCTATTTGATCACACTTTTAACCACTACCCCTGATCATTTTACTTGTTGCGTCTAACTACATCCATGTAGTTATTGTACATGTAGACTTTGTGACAGATTTACCATTATTGCAGAGGTACTCGGTAATAATGAAGGTGGTTGATTGTTTCTCGCGAGGGGTGAGATTTATAGCATTTCCCAATCTACCTACAGCATGTCAGATGGCAGAAGCCATTTTTAATCAGGTATTTAGATTTTTTGGGGTTCCAGAGGATATTGTATCCAATCGGGGGTGCAGTTCATGTCTCAAGTGTGGGTGGCATTTTTAAAGTGCTTGGGGATAAGCCACAGCTTGTCATCAGGGTATCATCCGCAATCTAATGGGCAGTGTGAACGAGCCAACCAAGAGCTGGGTAAATTTTTGAGAATGTACTGCCATGACAACCAGACAGACTGGGCCATGTTCTTGCCATGGGCTGACATGGCACAAAACTCTGTGACCAGTTCAGTCACTGGTTTGACCTCGTTTCAGTGTTGCTTAGGGTACCAGCCTCCCATCATGCCAGGGACACCGAGGGAGAGCAAAAGGAGGGGGGCTGACTTCACCTAGCATGAGCGAGCCCAAACCGGGGAAACGCGCTGCTTGGCACATGCACGACGCGAACAGCACTTACTCGCCGGGGAGCACAGGCGCAGAACAGCGCGCAGCGTCCGATGACAAGGGAGAAACAAAACAGAAGCGATCACTGACTGACGATCGCTAAGAAAACCGCAAAAACCTGAAACACTTCCTACTCGTCGTGGTAGCCAGCGGGAAAAGGATATCCTACTTTATTAAACTAAGCCCTTGCAGGATTACCTCCAATCTCCCGATTGTACGACGGCTGAGCTTCTGCAAAAGCCTATGGCGACAGTGGCAACAACCAGCAGCCAATGCAACTGCTGATGAGGACATTTTTAACGCGGTCACACCATCTGCACTTTGCTAAAGCTCGATCGCACCATCTATGAGTTTTAGTGCGTGTCTAACCTGCTGCTGGCTGCTGGTTGTTGCCGCTGTCGCCATAGTGTTTATGTCATTAGTTGAATTTAAAATGTTTGTTAGGAGGCCAATAGCCTCATTAATCTGCGTCTGAGCTCTTGGTTCCATTTAACGCAAGCTATAGGGATTTCCACTTGTTAGGAAAATAACCATACATGGAGGGGGCAGGGCATAATGGACTATAAGCGAATCAAAAACTGCTTATTAAAACGACAACTCTCTAAGCCAATCATAAAACTCGACCATCAAACTCTCTCACACTCACTATCAAACTCTCTCTCACTCACTATCAAACTCTTACACTCACTATCAAACTCTCTTACATTCACTATCAAGAATGCCTAATAGTTTGATGGTGAGTGTGAGAGAGTATGGCAGTGTTTGTGAGAGGTTTGATAGTGTGTAAGAGAGAGTATGACAGTCTGTGTGAGAGGTTTGATAGTGTGTGTGAGAGAGTATGACAGTGTGTGTGTGAGAGGATTGATGATGAGTGTGAGAGAGTATGATAGTGTGTGTGAGAGGTAAGTTTGAATAATGGCCTAAACGGCCTCTCATACATTTTCTTGCAACTAGTCACTCTTGAATTTAGCTTGATAAAGAGAAAATAGCTTCTTGTTACACTGATAGAAACTACTTACTGCAAGTGTGACATGAAGTTTCATTGTTTGGTTCACTTTTGTTGCAGCAATCTTACATTTTACTGTTTTGTTACAGGATCATTTTAAAGGGGCAGAGATCCTCAACCAAATGTGGCACTAAATTGGACTTAAGAACCACCAGTGTACTTACCACAATATTTTTTTAATGAGTATATTTTAAATGTTATGATTCATGAGTTTTTGTTTTAATAAATGTACATATGCATGTGTTGTTGATGCTTGGATTACATTTCTCAGTTAACAAAATTTTAGTTGGATTAAATATGGTAACTGAAAGGTACATGAAGAAAATGTGAGTGTGGTTGCAGTTCTGCAAAATGGTCGACTCCACTTAGTGTAAATCAGAAGATTAGCATCATTAGATCAACAAATCATTAGATTAGTTGTGGTACTTAGCATTAGCAATTAGCACCCTTGTGCAGTTCCTGCAGAAACTGTGAAGTGTGTGAGGTCCCTCAAGGCTTTATCGCCACACCAACCTTAAACTCCCTATTTCGTTACAATCTGAATCATGTTGCAAAATTTTGCAATTAATAATCTTGCAATTATTTGCATTCATTAACACTAAGGCCAAATGATGACTTTGAGGGTCTTCAGAGCAGCCACCCAATGGTTGATCTGTGACAAGCTCTCAAAATCACTATTCCATTATGTGGTGAATCCTGCAAAGTTGTAGAAAACTAAAACTAAATAGCTTTTGTAACTAAATACTATGTACTCTAATGTAAATGCCTAAATTCCATACATTCAAAAATAATGTTAACATAAATAGTAAAGAGCAACTGCTGGAGTTGATGCGGATTCAGGCCGGAGGTGATGCAGATTCAGGCCCGATGTGATGTGGATTCAGGCCAGAGGTGATGCGGATTCAAACCGGAGGTGAGGCGAATCCGGGCCGGAGGTGATCCATATACCGAGTGTAGCCCATTTCCGGGCAGCATGAGTAAACAAATCAGGAGATCCAGACTGATGCTGGGCCAGTATTGACCCACATCTGCAAACTGTATCCATACCAGTATTGGCCCGTTGTGCCAAAGAAAGTCGGGATAAACTTGTGGATGTTTGGGCCAGACAATTTTTGCTATCTGGGTCCTCAGTGATGCACACACTGAGCAGCCTGTTGAAAGAGCTCTAGTCATAGGTGACTCTATTTTACGACACGTGAAACTAGCTACCCGTTTAGGGACACCAGCAGTTAGAGTTACATGTATCCCGGGGGCCAGAGTTCCGGACAGTGTAACAAGTCTTAGTGAACTCGAGAGCCACAGATTCTCTAGGGTAGTTGTTCATGTAGGGTCTAATGGTATATGCCTTCGCCAGTCAGAGATTACTAATGCTAATTTTGTAAAGGTGGTTAGAGTGGCAAAGGCGATGTCCGATGCAGTAGTGTGCTCAGGCCCAAACCCTGAGCACACTACTGCATCGGACATCGGACGTGACCAAGCATATTGGACAGCCTTAAAGAGTAAGCCTGGCCTTTTAGTCAAGTCAAGTCAGATTTATTTATATATCGCTTTTTACAGTGGAGCATTGTCTCAAAGCAACTTTACAAGTTTAGATTATCTCCTAATAATTACGTCCAATCCCAAATTGAGCAAGCCTAGGGCGACAGTGGCAAGGAAAAACTCCCTGAGTTATAGGAAGAAACCCAACCTCCTTGGGTGGCGTAGATGATAAATCTAAGAGCGAAACTAAAGTCATGGAGTCAAAGTTCGAATAAAATGTGAAGTATGCACATTGACATTGAGTGGCCGGGGTATGATGGGGCTGGAGCTGATGACGGAAGCAGCTTGACTGGAGCTACAGCAGATGAACATCATGTGTGGGGCTGGAAATTCCGGAACACAGCTCGGAGAGAAAACAGAAAATGTAATTAGTTATTGATTAAGAGCACAGTGTCTATTAACAATCACTGATGCCATGTCAAACACTGATGCCAAGTGTAGCATGAGACCCCGGCAGCATTAGCTATAGCAGCATAGCTAGAAAAAGGAGAACTGGTAGGTAACACAGGCAAGAGGGATCACATGAGACATTGGCAACCCCACATCTCTGATCACCATAAGACTCTGACTATGAAGCCCCAGCTCTGCCCTTATTCTAAGGCGAGGATGCATGAGTCAAGATCACGAGAACCAAAGCCCAGTTCAGCCAGACCACCCACTCGACACTCCCACTGAATCTTGAACGAAAGTGGGAAGTTTATTCCAGAGTTGGGGGGCCATGTATGAGAAAGCCTTTCCCCTGGCTGTGACTTTTTTAATTCTAGGAACTAAAAGAAGTCCTGCACCCTGTGAACGAAGTAGACGAGTTGGATTGTAAAACTCTAAGAGTTCACTCAGATAATGTGGGGCCAGGCCATGTAGAGCTTTATAAGTTATAAGAAGTATTTTGTAATCAATGCGGAATTTGACTGGTAACCAATGTAGTAATGATAGAACAGGAGTGATATGATCAAATTTTCTAGTTCGAGTTAGCACTCGGGCAGCTGCGTTCTGAACTAACTGAAGTTTATTTATAGATTTACTAGAGCATCCAGTAAGTACGGCGTTACAGTAATCCAACCTTGAGGTTATAAAAGCATGAACAAGTTTTTCTGCATCATTAAAAGAGAGGATATTTCTAAGTTTAGCGATATTACGTAATTAAAAGAAAGCAATTCGTGTGATGCTGCTAATGTGTGCATCCAAGGAGAGATCTGAATCAAATGTGACCCCTAAGTTTTTTACAGACGGACTGGGCAATACTGGACAGCCATCTAGATTTAGGATAGATGTAGCTAACCTGTCTCTCACAGCCTTGGGTCCCACTAATAGAACCTCAGTTTTATCGGAGTTAAGTAAGAGAAAATTAAATAACATCCAATCTTTTATTTCCTTTACACAGTCCTCAATTTTGCTTATTGTAAGGATGTCATTTGGTTTGGCTGATATGTACAGCTATGTATCATCTGCATAGCAGTGGAAACTAATGCCATGTTTACAAATAACTGAGCCTAGTGTCAGCATGTATAGAGAGAATAAAAGCGGGCCAAGCACTGACTCCTGAGACACGCCATACTTCACTTTTGAGAGCTTAGACCTTAGATTATTTATATGAACAAACTGGTACCGGTCGGTTAAGTAGGATTTAAACCAAGAAAGTGCTGATCCCTTAATACCTACAGTATTTTCTAGTCTGTTTAGTAAAACATCATGATCTATAGTGTCAAATGCTGCACTTAAATCTAACAGAACATGAAAAGAAACACATCCCTTATCTGAGGACATTAACAAGTCATTTAGTACCCTAATTAATGCTGTTTCAGTACTATGATGGGGCCTGAAGCCAGACTGAAATGTTTCATAAATTTCATTTCTTTGAAGGTAACTGCAGAGCTGCTGATAGATGGCTTTTTCTACGATTTTGGACAGAAACCGTAGATTTGAAATTGGTCTATAATTAGATATCACACAAGGGTCAAGATTGGCTTTTTTAATCAGTGGTTTGATAACGGCAGACTTAAAGGATTTGGGCACATAACCTAAGGTAAGGGATGAATTTAAAATAACTAACACTAGCTCTATAACACTAGGTAATACTTGTTTGAGAGACGTGTAGGAATTGGATCTAATAAACATGTTGATGACTTAGACGAGCTGATCAGTGCGGATAGTTCAGGTTATTAGTTATTGGGGTTAAAAGATTCTAATCTTGATTTACAGCTCATTAAAACAGATGTCTCACTAGTGCTTTGCATCTGGAAAGGTTGCTGAACCGTTTGGTGATGTGATGAGCAATTGAGTTTTATGCATAATGTTTTCCTATCTTATCATTAAAGAAAGCCATGAAATCATTACTGTTAAAATTACACAGAACGGGAAAGTCACACTTTTTGTGGGGTTTTTTTTGTTAATTTGGAGACTGTATTAAAGAGAAATCTCTGGATTATTATCTTATTCTTTTTCTCTATGATTGAAGAGAAGTATGCAGCGCTTTAGCTTTAGTGAGGGCATGCTATACTCTGCCATGCTGTCCCTCCCAGCAATCTTAAACACCTCCAACCTCCAATTTACTATGTCTCCACTTGCCGCTCTAAATGCGTGTTCTTTGCTTTAAGGTATGGGTGTGGTCATATAATACCATGGTGCTAGCCTTTTTTTTCCCTAATACGTTTGACCCTAGCAGGGCAGTCGTGTCCAGGGTTGAGCGGAAGCAACATTCTAATTGGTTCATTTACACCACTCAAGATGACCTGATCTCTGTAGGTGTATTAAAATTCAAGTCTGGTAGGTTTTTAATAAACGCAGCTGGAGTAGTAGATGTGATAGTGCGCTTGGTGTGATAACGAGGCAGAAGGATTTTAAATTTTATTAGAGATAGCTCAAATCCTAAAAGATAGTGATCTGAAATCGAAATCACTTTGCGGGAAAACAAGGTTATCTATATTGATACCAAAAATGTTAATATTAGATCTAAAGTATGATGACAACAACAGCGGTGGGTTTGTCAAATCACATTCTGAGTGATACCCATGCATTCTAAGATGGACTCGAAAGCAATTTTAAAGTGGATCCTGCTCAGTGTCAAAGTGAATATTAAAATCACCTACAATTAAAGCCTTATCTGGTTTGACAGTAGTAAGCAGTTAAATAAAGTTAGCACAATTCCTGAAGAAATTCTGAATAGAGACCAGGTAAATAGTGATAAGCTGAAAAAGAGTGTGGTTTTGACTTCCATAAGGATGGATCAGTCACATTATGAATCAGTATTTCAAAAGAATTAGCCTTGTAATGGGATTTTAGCTGTACACCTAACTCTTTGTCAAAAAAAATTGTGGCTATGCCTCCCCCCCGACCATTAGGACGAGGGCGATTAGCAATGACTGTATCCAGAGGTGAGGCTTCATTTAAGGCTAATATAATATTCATCAGGTCTAATCCAAGTCTCAGTGAGACAGAAGAGCGTGTGTAAGCGTTTATCAGTGATCATTTTATTTACAATCACTGCTTTGTTTGTAAGTGATCTATTGTTAAGTTAATCCTAGTTTTTAGTCTAATGTTGTTATTTCTTTTGGCAGCTATCTGTGTTTATACTAATTAGGTTATTAAACAGGGACTTTTTGAGAGCGTTTACGTTTAGGGACAGATGTGGGTAACAGACACAGTTTCAATAATGTGGGTTCTGGGTGACGGTGCATCGGCCCCAGCAGACAGTTGGTTTTAAGTCGGTCTGTCTGCTGGCCTGACCCTGCTCTGTATAGTCAGCCCCTAACCAATCGGGCCATAAGACTATGGGCAATGTTGCAGGAGATGAGATGCAGCACCCTCCCGAGTGGTATGGATCCCGTCCCATCCTAAAAGGCCAGGCTTACCCTCAAAGGCTGTCCAGTTGTCTATATAGCCCCATGTTTTTGTTTTCAGAGCAACCACTTGGACAGCCCAGCAGTTCAGCCGACCATAACCTGCTGTAGGGCTTGGTCTCCTCGCCGCATTGGGATGGGGCCAGAAGCACACTACAGCATCGGACATCGCCTTCTCGCCACGCTAACCACCTTTACAAAAATTAGCCTTAGTAACCTCTGACTGACGAAGGCGTATATATCATTAGCTCCCTACAGGATGAATAAACTATCCTAGAGAATCTGTGGCTCTCGAGTTGACTAAGACTCGTTACAATGTCCGGCACTCTGGCTCCGGGGATACAGAGAACTCTAGCTGCTGGTGTCCCTAAAGAGGGTAGCAAGTTTCAACGTGTCGTAAAATATAGGAGTCACCTATGACCAGAGCTCTTTCAACAGGCTGCTCAGTGGGTGTTTCACTGAGGAGGGCAAACCTGTTGGACACGTGAACAGGTAAAGAGTGGTGCTCTCGTGGACTAGCCTTACGACTACATCGCCGCAACCGTCACCGACTTTGCCCTGCTGCGAGGACTCTGCCGGGGCTCTAACTTCACCTGTGGCATCCAGATCTGCTAAGATAGGAGCTGAGCTAGCCTTTTCTGATCTCTGGATGCGCGCCTCTAAAAACTACAATCTTCTCCGTCAGACTGGCTACAACAAGCCTACACCCTATCACAAGTAAAATTTACCACTAATGACGGAGGAAGAATAGCTAAACATGCCACACTCGGCACACGGAACAAGCACAGTCAGAAGCCATGTTAGTACAATTAATTAAAGGTACTTAGCTTCGGGTGGTGTTTGTGGGGTGCCGAGTGAAGATCTGGTTCAGCTGCAGCCGATGGTCCAATGCAATGCTCGATTACAGTGTTAATACAAGTTAATACAAAACGTCACAAAAAACTAAGTCTCAGAAAGAAGGCGGGAAAAGACTGTAAAAAAAGTTATAAAAACACACACTACTGCGAAAGAAGACGCAACTCTGGTAATTAGCTAATGGCTTCAAACACAAGCCGGTATACCTGTAAAGTTACTAAATAACAATTAGCGGCAAAAAAATATAATCCGCCAGTACGAGAAGAAAATGATTAAGATGTTGTAAAAACCTACTTTATATACGATTATAAATGATACAGATGCGATCGGGAATTAAAATAGTTCAAAGGTAATAAGCTGCTAACAGCTACGAAACGGCGTGCGAGCTGTGTGCAATCGCGGAGAATGAGTCTGGGTTGCCAAATCCTCGCAATCCTCGCGTCAGTTCTCTCAGCGTTCTCTCAAAAAAGCTTGGGACAGTGTCCATCCCACTCAGGAGGGTGCTGCTCTCATCTCCTGCAACATTGCCCATAGTCTTATGGCCGGATTGGTTAGGAGCTGACTATCCAGAGCAGGGGTCAGGCAGCAGACAGACCGGCTTAACCAACTGTCTGCTGGGAGCCATGCACCGACACCCAGAATTCACGTTATTGAAACTGTGTCTGTTACCCGCATCCGTCCTAAACGTAAACACTCTCAAAAAGTCTGTTGTAATAATCTCATTAGTATAAACACAGATAGCTCACATAGAATTAACAACCTTAGACTAAAACTAGGATTACTTAACAATAGACCACTTACAAACAAAGCAGTCATTGTAAATGAAATGATCATTGATAAATTCTTACACGTTCTCTGTTTTACTGAAACTTGGATTAGACCGGATGAATATTTAGCCTTAAATGAAGCCTCACCTCCTGGATACAGTCATGCTTATCGCCCTCGTCCTAATAGTCAGGGGGGAGGCGTAGCCACAATTTTTGACAGAGAGTTAGGTGTTACAACTAAATCCCATTACAAGGCTAATTCATTTGAAATACTTCTTCTTAATGTGACTGTTTCATCGTTATGGAAGTCAAAACCACACACTTTTCAGCTTATCACTATTTACCACCCTCCAGATCCCTATTCAGAATTTCTTCAGGAATTTGCTAACTTTCTTTCCTGCTTACCTGCTTACTGTCAACAGATAAGGCTTTAATTGTAGGTGATTTTAATATTCACTTTGACAATGAGCAGGATCCACTTAAAACTGTTTTCGAGTCCATCTTAGAATCCTTGGGTATCACTCAGAATGTGATGGGACCAACCCACCGCTGTAACCATACTTTAGATCTAATATTAACATTTGGTATCAATATAGATAACCTTTATGTTTCCCCGCAAAGTAATTTGATTTCTGATCACTATCTTTTAATATTTGAGCTATCTCTAATAAATAAAATCCATCTACCTCGTTAACACACCAAGTGCACTATCACATCTGCTACTCCAGCTGCGTTTATTAAAAACCTACCAGACTTAAAATTTTAATACACCTATGGAGCCCAATCATCTTGAGTGTACAAATGACCAATTGGAATGTGTGTTTTACTCAACCCTGGACACGATTGCTCCAGCTAGGGTCAAATACATTAGGGAAAAAATCCTAGCAGCATGGTATAATGACCAAACCCGTACCTTAAAGCAAAGAACACGGCATTTAGTTCCCAAGTGGAGACATAGTAAATGGAGATATTTAAGATTTCTTGAAGGAACAGCATGGCAGATTGCTTAAAGGGACAGCATGGAGTATTAGCATGCCCTCACTAAAGCTAAAGCTGCATATTTCTCCTCAATCATAGAGAAAAATAAGAATAATCCAAGATTTCTCTTTAATACAGTGTCCAAATTAACAAAAAACCCCTCAGATGAGATCATCCTCAGATAATGGATGTGTTTCTTGTCTTGTTCTATTAGATTTAAGTGCAGCATTTGACACTATAGATCATGGTGTTTTACTAAACAGACTAGAAAATACTGTAGGTGTTAAGGGATTGGCACTTTCTTGGTTTAAATCCCACTTAATCGACCGGTACCAGTTTGCTCATATACATAATCTAAGGTCTAAGCTCTCAAAAGTGAAGTATGACGTGACTCAGGGGTCAGTGCTTGGCCCGCTTTTATTCTCTCTATACATGCTGCCACTAGGCTCAGTTATTCGTAAACATGGCATTAGTTTCCACTGCTATGCAGATGATACACAGCTGTACATATCGGCTAAACCTAATGAGGACTCTGTGAAGGAAATAAAAGATTGGATGTCATTTAATTTTCTCTTACTTAACTCAGATAAACCTGAGGTTCTACCAGTGGGACCCAATGCTGTGAGTGACAGGTTGGCTACATCTGTCCTAAATCTAGATGGCTGTCCAGTATTGCCCAGTCCAACTGTAAAAAAACTTAGGTGTCATATTTGATTCAGATCTCTCCTTTGATGCGCATATTAGCAGCATCACTCGAATTGCTTTCTTTCAATTTTGTAATATCATTAAACTTAGAAATATCCTCTCTTTTAATGATGCAGAGATACTGGTTCATGCGTTTATAACCTCAAGGTTAGATTACTGTAACGCCTTACTTACTGGATGCTCTAGTAAATCTATAAATAAACTTCAATTACTTCAGAATGCAGCCACCTGAGTGCTAACTCGAACTAGAAAATTTGATCATATCAGTCTTGTTCTATCATCACTACACTGGTTACCAGTTAAATTCTGCATTGAGTACAACATACTTCTTATGACTTATAAAGCTCTACATGGCCTGGCCCCACATTATCTGAGTGAACTCTTAGAGTTTTACAATCCAGCTCATCTGCTTCGTTCGCAAGGTGCAAGACTTTTTAGTTCCTAGAATTAATAAAGTCACAGGAGGGGGAAAGGCTTTCTCATACACGCATCAACTATGGAATAAACTTCCCACTTTCGTTCGAGACACAGACACTCTTTTTAAGTCTAGGCTAAAGCCATACTTATTTACTTTTGACTAGATTTAGACCAGGATGCTTGGCTCGGGTTACTAGGGCCAGAGTCTGGAGTCATGTCTGGCCTGCCTGCCTTGTCCACTAGCCGGGAGTGTCAGGTGGGCGGTCTGGCCGAATTGGGCTTCAGTCCTCTTGATCTTGACTTGTGCATCCTTGCCTTAGACTAAGGGCAGAGCTGGTGGTTCACAGTCAAAGAGTCTTATGGTGATCAGAGATGTTGGGTTGCTGTCTTCTGCCTCCCATGGGGTTGCCAATGTCTCATGTGATCCCTCTTGGCTGTGCTACTTTCCAGTTCTCCTCTTTCTAGCTATGCTGGTATAGCTAATGCTGCCGGGGTCTCATGCCAGACATGGTGTCAGTGATTGTTGTTTGATATCTATGAGATCCATGTTTCATGGAAAACAATGTGGTGAGACTTACAGCACTGCACAATGTATGGACAGCAAAGCACAGAACGGACACTCATTTTTGACCACATGAGACACCATCTGCCTGGACTGAGCAAGGTAGCCAGTCACCTCAGACAGATATGACTTTCAGCTGACCAACACCCATATGGTAACTAACTGTATTACCATCTCAACCAGGACCTCAAGACACACACACCAACCTCTATGCAATTTACATATTGTACAGTCAGCTAAAACCCATGTGATAACTTTGACCTTTTGTTAGACCAAAGGTTTCTTAATACTATAAAGATATGTTGCTACAGAACCAAAGGAAGTTAAGTTTTCACGAACAACTCACACAGAACTTTCCAGAGGCCAACATTCGTTACCATCACGATTCATCTCTTGTAAATGTATATTATTTCTGACATCTTAATTTTGTGTATTTTGTATTACTGTTGTCACGGATCGCTGGGGACTTTGACTTTGTGCCTCAGGGGGCAGTCTGCACCGCTTCGTTCGGGGTGCTCCGCCGGATAGCGAAGCACCAGAAGAAGCAGCTAGGGGCCTCGGACTAGGGGACTTGAATGAACAGTATTTAAGCAGGGCCCTGGCTTCCGAACGGCGCGGGGATTTAAGTTTGGGATTGTTTCTTCTGGACTGTGACGGTGTCTTTGGTGAATGTATTCGTTTCAGTATTCGACCTATGGCCAGGAAATTCGGCAAGCTTGGTCGCGGGTGCAATCTGAGGTGATACGTAATTCCCAATGGGCCCCTATGGACCCCGGGTGGGCCCTGTGGACCCTGGGTGGGCCAATGACTGTAACTCAGTCAGTTTTCAACCTACGGCCACGAATTTTGGCAGGCTTTGTCCCGGGTGAAATCTTAAGTGATATGTGATGCCCATAGGACACCTGTAGACCCCGGGTGGGCACTGGGACCCCTGGGTGGGCCAATGACTGCAACACAGTCAGTTTTCGACCTACGGCCACGAAATTCGGCAAGCTTGTTCCCGGGTGGAATCTGAAGTGACATGTGATGCCCATGGGGCCTCTATGGACCCCGGGAACAAGCTTGCCGAATT
The DNA here is from genome assembly GCA_025084515.1 of Ancistrus triradiatus. Classification (NCBI taxonomy): domain Eukaryota; kingdom Metazoa; phylum Chordata; class Actinopteri; order Siluriformes; family Loricariidae; genus Ancistrus; species Ancistrus triradiatus. The sequence continues at coordinate 497,386 of JAJAGP010000281.1, read as the reverse complement.
TCGTGGCCGTAGGTCGAAAACTGACTGTGTTGCAGTCAATGGCCTGGCCAATGAGATTTCCTGGGCACTGGGGCCCCTGGGTGGGCCAATGACTAACTCAGTCAGTTTTCAACCTACGGCCACAAAATTCGGCAAGCTTCATCCCAGGAGCAATCTGAGATGATATGTGATGCCCATGGGGCCCGTATAGACCCCGGGTGGGCACTTGGCCCCCTATGGACCCCGGGTGGGCACTGGGGCCCCTGGGTGGGCCAATGACTGTAACTCAGTCAGTTTTCGACCTACGGCCATGAAATTCAGCAAGCTTGGTCCCGGGTGCAATCTGAGGTGACCTGTGATGCCCATGGGGCCCCTGTGGACCCCGGGTGGGCACTGGGGCCCCTGGGTGGGCCAATGACTGTAACTCAGACAGTTTTCGACCTACAGCCACGAAATTGGCAAAGCATTATCCTGTGCAATCTGATGTGATATGTGAATGCCCATGGGGCCCCTATGGACACCGGGTGTGGCACTGGGCCCCTGGGTGGGCCATGACTGTAACTCAGTCACTTTTCGATGCTATAAACGGCCACGAATTCGACAGGCCCCTTTGGTTCGGTGCATCTGAGGTGATATGTTATGCTCTTGTGGCCCTATGGACCCCGGGTGGGCACTGGGGCCCCTGGGTGGGCCAATGACTGCAACTCAGTCCCACTTTTCGATCTACGGCCCAATTCGGCAAGCTTTGGTCCCTGGTGGCAATCTGAAGGTGATACTGAAACCCAATTGAGGGGCCCCTGTAGACCCTGGGTGGTCACTGGGGCCCCCTGGGTGGGCCAATGCCTGCAATTCAGTCATTTTTCGACCTAACGCAAAACGAAATTCGGCAAGCTTGGTCCCGGGTGCAAATCTGAGGGTAATCGTGATGCTTCATGGGGCCCCTATGGACCCCGGGTGGCACTGGCGCCCTAAGCGGGCCCTGAAATTTGAACTTATGCAGATGTTTCGATCTATGCCACGTATTCAGCAGGCCTTGGTCCCCCCGTGTGCAATCCTGAGGTGATGTGTTGCGCTTTGGGCCCATGAGGGTCACTAAGGGTCGGCCATTGAGAGCGGCAACACACCTCGCATTTTCTTCAGGAAATTCCCCTCTCGAGTTATTATTATTATTATTATTATGTCCACGATTTCTCGGCACGTTTCAAACTGCCGCTCTTCGAGATATCGACCACCCCCGTTCCAGCGTCATTTCATGGCGTTGGGTCGGTCGGGATGGTGTGCTTTGTATAGGCTCTGGTCGGACTTTTGGGGGGCCCCCGTAGGGGCCCTCAAAGTCCGAATTTTCCCATAGGAAATGAATGGGCCAAAAGTTAATGATCATACTCCGTCGTGTTCGACCTACGGCCACGAAATCGCAGGCTTGGTCCCGGGTGCATCTGAGGTGATGTGTGTGGACCTTGGAACCCCCTGGACCTCGGGTGGGCACTGGGGCCCCCCTGGCCCTGGCCAATGACTACTCAGTCCAGTTTTCGACCTCGTCCCACGACATTTGGCAAGCTTGATCTCGGTTGCAATCTGAGGTGATATGTGATGTCCCATGAATTGCCCTATGGGACCCCGGTGGGCACTGGGGCCCCTGGCTGGGCCAATGACTAACTCAGTCAAGTTTTCGACCTACGGCAATGAAATTCGCAAGCCTAATCCCAGGTGCAATCTGAGGTGACCTGTGATGCCCATGGGCCCCCTGTGGACCCCGTGTGGCAACTGGGCCTTGTGTGGCCAATACTAACTCAGTCAGTTTTTATCGACCTACGGCCACGCACTTTGGCAAGCTTCTCCCGGGTTCAATCTGATGTGACATGTGATGCCCTGAGTCCCCCCTATGGACCCCCCGGGTGTGCCTGGGGCCCTTGGGTGGGGGGGCCAATGACCATGACTCAGTCAGTTATTGATTAATGACCACGAAATTTGGCAGGCTTGGTCCCAGGTGCAATCTGAGGTAACATGTCATACCCTGAGGTGACTACAATGACTACAGTCAGCTTTCGACCTACGGTCCCTGATGCACAAGGCCGGGGGCATGCACCGCCGCAACACACTCGCAGTTTCTGCAGGAACTGCACTTTCTTGTTATTATTATTATTATTCCACCTGATTTTCGGTTCGTATCTCCTCCTACACTTTTCGAGATATCGACACAAGACAAACACCAAAACGTCCGGCATGTTCCGGAGAAGTGTGCTTGTCGAAAGCAAAGAGAAATGTTGTTGCATTCGCACGCTACTCTCTCATTTGTGCGAGAAAACGTCTTATTCACTTGAATGGGATTTTTTTTAAACTGCCGTAACTCGGTCAATTTTTGAGCTACAAACACAAAACTCGGGAGATTCGGACCTGGGTTCTCCGAGACCCAGCATCTCAAGTTTCGGACAGATATCACTCTTTGATCACTTTCTATCACTCTTTAAAATTCACTCCATTCATTGAATAGGGCAGAAGCTAGAGTGTGCACTCTAGATTTCAGGGAAAATCAATTAATTCACTTTTTCACTGAACAAACTTCTCTAAAATCCTGATACTTTCACCTAGAAACTCCATTTAAACTGCATATGGTAGAGACACCATAACACCCCTTCATAATTCATCAAAAGATTGCATCGCTAAACAAATTATTTTTCGAGTTATGATGATTTGTTCGCGACTAGGGACTAAAACGTCCCTCATTGACAGCCATGTTAATTTTTGAAACTCCGAGGAGGCTTTTTCCAAAGTTTCATTTGTGTTCAACCTGTCATAACTTTGAGGCTTTTTCGTCAATCCACACCATTTTATATCGTAGCGATCAGCAAGGGGTCCTCTCTCACACAAACTTTTCAGATAATTGATTTTTTAAAATATGATCATTTTTTTGACAGGTCCAAAATCGCTTGAAACTGAGATTTTAGGGATTTTTATTACTTCACTTTTTCACTGAACAAACGTATCTAAAATCATTATACTTTTATCTAGAAACTCCATTTCAACTTCAAATGGTAGAGATACTTCCCCTTAATGACACATCAAAGTATCTCATTGTTCAACAAATTAGTTTTCGAGTTATGACAGTTCGCTCGGGACTGGGTATTGATTTTCCTCCCATTGACCCCCATTATAATTGCTTCAACTCTGATTTGTCTTTTTCTAAATTTTCATGTGTTTTTAACTTGTCATAACTCTGACAATTTCTCATCAATCCACACAGAGATTTTACATGAAACAAGTGGCTGTGTAGATTTGAAATGTAACTGTCATTGTCTCTTTCTCTGTCTCTTTCTCACACACACGCACATGCAGGCCACGCCCACACACAGAGCAGCTGTCATTCACACAGAATGGCTTGGATCAGCACTTCTGACACTGATTAGGGCCAATGTTTGCATAGTAACACAGAGGGCGCAGAGGTACCTGGCAGGACAGTTTTCGCCCTACAGCCATGAAATTTGGCAAGCTTAGTCCCGGGTGCAATCTGAGGTGACATGTGATGCCCATGGGACCCCTGTGGACCCCGACTGGGTACTGGGGCCCTTTGCGGGCCAATGACCGCAACTCAGTCAGTATTCGACCTGCTACGAAATTTGGCAGGGTTAATCACGGCTGCAATCTGAGGTGACGTGATGCCCATGGGGTCCATAAGGACCCCAGCTGGGCACTGGGGCCCCTGGCGGGCCAATGACTGTAATTCAGTCAGTTATTGACCTAAGGCCACATCATTCAGCAGGCTTGGTCCTGGGTGTAATCTGAGGTGACGTGTCATGCCCATAAGGCCCCAGACAACCCCGGCTGGGCAATGGGTCCCCTGGTGGGCCAATGACCGTAACTCGGTCAGTTTTCGACCTACGGCCACAAAATTTGGCATGCTTGGTCCAGGGTGAAATCTGAGGTGACATGTGATGCCCATAGGGCCTCTGTGAACCCCGGCTGGGCACTGGGGCCTGTAGCGGGGAAATAACCAAAACTCAGTCAGTGTTCGACCTATGGCCACAAAATTTGGCAGGCTTCGTCCCGGGTGCAATCTGAGATGACATGTGATGCCCATGGGGCCCCTGTGGACCCCGGCAGGGCACTGGAATCCCCTGGTAGGACAATGACTGTAACTCAGTCAGTTATTGATTTATGACCACAAAATTCGTCAGACTTGTTCCCGGGTGCTATCGAAGGTGACATGTGATGCCCATGGGTCCCCTGTGGATCCCAGCAGTGCACTGAGGCTCCTGGCAGGCCAATGACTGTAACTCTGTCAGTTTTCGACCTACCGCCACAAAATTCGGCAGGCTTGGCCCCAGGTCCTTAGCGGGGCCAATGACGAAACTTAGCAGGCTTGATACCGGGTGCACCCTGAGGTGACATGTCATGCTTTTGCTGTCCTTGAGGTCCCTGATGGGTCACTGGGGCCTCTGGAAGGTCATGGAATGTAACTCATTCAGTTTTAGACCTAACGTTTTGTAGTTCAGCAGACTTGGTCCTGTGTGCACCCTGAGGTGACTACAATGACTACAGTCGGCTTTTGACATACATACTCGGTCCCTGATGCACGTCGCAGGGGGACGCACCGCCGCAACACACTCGCAGTTTCTGCAGAAACTGCACTTTTTTTGTGTTTCTTGCGCAACACACTATTGTTCTTCGATTTTTAGTTTTCCACCTGATTTTCGGTACGCATCTCCTCCTACAGTTTTCGAGATATCGACACGGGACAAAAACCAAAACGTCCGGCATGTTCCGGAGAAGTGTGCTTGTTCATAGCTAAGAGAAATGTTGTTCCATTCTCACGCTACACTCGCATTTGTGCGAAAAAAAGTCCCATTCACTTGAATGGGATTTTTTTAAAAACTGTCGTCACTCGGTCTATTTTTGAGCTACAAACACGAAACTCGGCAGGGTTGGACCTGGGCTCACTGAGACCCATCATCTCAACTTTCGGAAAGATAACACTCTTTGATCACTTTCTATCACTCTTTAAAAATCACTCCATTCATTGAATATGGCAGAAGATAGTGTGCACTCTAGATTTCAGGGAAAATCGATTGATTCACTTTTTCACTGAACAAACTTCTCTAACATCCTGATACTTTCACCTAGAAACTCCATTTAAACTGCAAATGGTAGAGATACTTCCCCTTCATAATAATCAAAAAATTGCATCGCTATACAAATAATTTTTCGAGTTATGACGATTTGTTTGGGACGAGGGACTAAAACTTCCCTCATTGACAGCCATGTTAATTTTCGGAACTGCGAGGTGCCTTTTCTCAAAGTTGTATTTGTGTTTAACCTGTCATAACTTTTAGGCTTTTTCGTCAATCCACATCATCTTATATCGTAGTGATCAGCAAGGGGTCCTCTCTCAAACAAACTTTTCAAATAATTGGTTGGTTACATATTTTTCGAGTTATGACCAATTTTTGAGAGGTCCAAAACCGCTTGAAACACGGACTTTTACTCAGTCTTTTCGCGGAACAAACGTGTGTAAAATCATTATACTTTCACCTAGAAACTCCATTTCAATTTCAAATGGTAGAGATACTTCCCCTTCATGACATATCCAAATATCTCGTCGTTCAACAAATTAGTTCTCCAGTTATGACCGTTTGTTTGAGAGCTCTCACATGAAAGAACGCAGAGCACAGACGTGGCTCCGTTCTGTTCGATTCACACACACACGCAGGCCACGCCCACACACGGAGAGCAGATCGTGATGAAAGAGGATTCTTTGAACTTAGATTTTCATCAATATGTTTAATATGAAGGCTTGATCATTACTGTAAAATATTGCAATTAATTAAACAGTCCAAACCTTTAAGTCGGGTTAAACACGAACGTCACTTGTAATCCACACGACCACAGATTAAAACATGCAAACTCATGCACAGCCGGAAACGGTCAATCCACTACCGTTCACTACACACTCGGTCCCTCCTATACTCTTAAAGGGCCAGACAGCTCTTATGTAAATCGCATTACATGACAATTACTACATGGCTTTACTAAACCGACATGAAAGAATAATATATACAGATTAATATTTAATGCAGTAAAGATGACACTACAGCCGTTTCTCAATACCAAGTACGCCAATTTCGGACTTGCATACTTCCTAAGTCTGGAGTAAGAAGTTACATTGCTTGCATAGTATCACAGAGGGCACAGAGATACCTGGCAAGACAGATTTCACCCTACAGCCATAAAATTTGACAGGCTTGGTCCCGGGTGCAATCTAAAGTAACATGTGATGCCCATGGGACCCCTGTAGACCCCGGCTGGGTACTGGGCCCCCTTGTGGGCCAATGACAGCAACTCAGTCAGTTTTCAATCTATTGCCAAAAAATTCAGCAGCCTTGGTCCCGGGTGCAATCTGAGGTGACATGTGACGCCCATAACGCCCCAGAGAACCCCGGCTGGGCACTGGGTATGGCAATGACTGTAACTCAGTCAGTTTTCGACCTACGGCCACAAAATTGGGCAGGCTTGGTCCCAGGTGAAATCTGAGGTGACATGTGATGCCCATGGGGCCCCTGTGGACCCCGGCAGGGCACACGGGCCCCTAGTGGGCCAAAGACCATAACTCAGTCAGTTTTCGACCTATGGCCACAAAATTTGGCAGGCTTGGTCCCAGGTGAAATCTGAGGTGACGTGTGATGCCCATGGGGCCCCTGTGGACCCCGGTAGGGCACTGGAGTCCCTGGTGGGCCAAATGACTGTAACTCAGTCAGTTATTGATTTATGACCACGAAATTTGGCAGGCTTGGTCCTGCGTGCTATCTGAGGTGACATGTGATGCCCATGGGGCCCCTGTGGACGCCAGCAGGGCACTGGGGCCCCTGGCGAGCCAATGACCGTAACTCAGTCAGTTTTCGACCTACGGCCACAAAATTCAGCAGGCTTGGTCCCGGGTGCAATCTAACGTGACTTGTGATGCCCATGGGGCCTATGAGGACCATGGCTGGGCACTGGGGCTCCTAACGGGGCCAATGACCATAACTCAGGAGGTTTTCAACCTACGGCCACGAAATTTGGCAGGCTTGGTCCCGGGTGCAATCTGAGGTAAAATGTCATACCCTGAGGTGACTACAATGACTACAGTCGGCTTTCGACATACAAACTCGGTCCCTGATGCACGTCGCCGAGGACACACACCGCCGCAACACACTCGCGGTTTCTTCAGGAACTGCACTTTCTAGTTATTATTATTATTCCACCTGATTTTCGGTTCGTATCTCCTCCTACACTTTTCCAGATATCGACATGGAACAAACACCAAAACGTCCGGGATGTTCCGGAGAAGTGTGCTTGTTCACATCTAAGAGAAATGTTGCAAAACAGTCCCTTTCAGGAGTAGCTTCGTAGCTGCTAGCAGCTTTTACCTTTGATATATTTTAATTCCCGATCGCATCTGTATTATATATAATCGTATATATAGTAGGTTTTTACAACATCTTAATCATTTTACTCTCGTACCGGCGGATTATATATTTTTTGCCGCTAATCGTTATTTAGTAAATTTACAGGTATACCGGCTTGTGTTTGCAGTAGTTAGCCATTAGCTAATAACCATAGTTGCGTCTTCTTCGCAGTAGTGTGTGTTTTTATAACTTTTTTACAGTCTTTTACCACTTTCTTTCTGAAACTTAGTTTTTTAGTGACGTTTTGTGTTGACTTAACTTGTATTAACGCTTTAATCGAGCATTGCATTGGAACATCGGCTGCAGCTGAACGCGGTACTGCAGGTGAAACCAATCTTCACTCTGGCACCCCACAAACACCACCCGAAGCTTAAAAGTACCTTTAATTCTTTAATTGTACTAACATGGCTTCTGCTGTGCTTGTTCCCTGTGCCGAGTGTGGGCATGTTTTAGATATTCTTCCTCCGTCATTAGTGTAAATTTTAACTTGTGATAGGTGTATGTAGGCTTGGTATGTAGCCAGTCTGACGGAGAAGAAGAAGTTTTTAGTTTTAGAGAGGCGCGCATCCAGACATTAGAGAAGGCTAGCTCCAGCTTTCCTAGCCCTTAGCAGAGATCTGGATGCGAAAGGCGAAGTTAAGAAGGCCCCCGGCAGAGTCCTCGCAGGCAGGGGCAAGTGGGTGACGGTTCGGCGACGTAGTCCGTAAGGGCTATAGTCCACGAGAGCACCACTCTTTACCTGTTCACCGTGTTCCAACAGGTTGCCCCCTCCTCAGTGAAACACCCACTGAGCAGCCTGTTTGAAAAGAGCTCCTGAGCTCTAGGTTCATAGGTGACTCTATTTTTACGACACGTGAAACTTGCTACCCCTTTAGGGACACCAGCAGCTAGAGTTATCTGTATCCATCCCCCGGAGCCAGAGAGTGCCGGACATTGTAACAAGTCTTAGTGAAACTCGAGAGCCCGCAGATTCTCTAGGATAGTTGTTTCATGTAGGGGCTATGATGATATATACGCCTTCGTCAGTCAGAGGTTACTAAAGGCTAATTTTGTAGAGGTGGTTAGAGTTGGCCGAAGTCCCGATTGTCCGATGCCTGTATTTTGTAGTGTGCTCTGGCCCCATCCCCAATTGCGGCGAGGTGACCAAGCCCTACAGCAGGTTTAATGGTCGCTGAACTTGTGACTGGGCTGTCCAAGTGGTTGGGCTTCTGAAAAAACAACGTGGGCTTTTATAGACAACTGGACAGCCCTTTTTGGGGTAAGCCTGGCCTTTTAGGATGGGACGGTTGTCCATCCCACTCGGGAAGGGTGCTGCTCTCCATCTCCTTTGCAACATTGCCCATAGTCTTATGGCCCGATTGGTTAGGGGCTGACTATCCAGAGCAGGGGTCAGGCAGCAGACAGACCGGCTTTAACCAACTGTCTGCTGGGTAGCCCATGATGCACCGTCACCCAGAACCCCCCCACATTATTGAAAACTGAAACTGTGTCTGTTTTACCCCATCTGCGCTCAAAACGTAAACGCTCTCTCAAAAAGTCTGTTTTATAATAACCCTCATTAGTATAAACACAGACAGATAGCTGCAAAAGAAATAACAACATTAGACTAAAGCTAGGACTACTTAACATTAGAGATCACTTACAAAAAAAGGCAGTGATTGTAAAAATGAAAAATGATCACTGATAAACGCTTTACACGCTCTCTCTGTCTCACTGAAACTTGGATTAGACCTTGATGAATATTAGCCTTAAATGAACGAGCCTCACCTCCCTGGATACAGTCCATGCCTAGTCGCTCTCGTCCTAATGGGTCGGGGGGGGAGGCATAGCCACAAGTTTTGACAAAGAGTTAGGTGTTACAGCTAAAAATCCCATTACAAGGGCTAATTCTTTGAAATACTGATTCTTAAATGTGACTGATTCCATCAAGTTATGGAACTCAAAACCACACTCTTTTCAGCCTTATCACTATTACGCCCCCCCCGGGGGGCCTGGTCCCTATTCAGAAATCTCCTTTCAGGAATTTGCTAACTTTCTTTCCTGGCTTTTGCTAACTGTCCAACAGATATATAGGCTTTTAATTGTAGGTGATTTTAATATTCACTTTGACAATGAGGAGCCAGGATCCACTTAAAATTGCTTTCGAGTTCCATCCTTAGATCCATGGGTTATCACTCAGAATGTGATGGGGACCAACCCACCGCTGGTGTAATCATACTTTTAGATCTAATATTAAAATTTGGTATCAATATAGATAACACTTGATGTTTTCCTTTTCCCCGCGAAGTGGAAGTTCGACTTTTCAGATCACTATCTTTGCCAGTATGGCCAGTTTCGCGAGCTATCTCTAATAAATAAAATCCTTCTGCCTCGTTATCCACACCAAAGCGGCACTATGCATCACATCTGCTACTCCAGCTGCGTTTATTTAAAAACCTACCAGACTTAAAAAATTTAATACACCTACGGAAGATAAATCATCTTGGCAGTGTGTAAATGAGCAATTAGGGAAAAAAAAAAATTTGCTGCGCTCAACCCTGGACACGAATGCCCCTGCTAGGGTCCAAACGATCCTAGGGAAAAAAAGGCTAGCACCATGGTTATAATGACCACACCCTTACCTTAAAGCAAAGAACACGGCATTTTAGAGCGCGACCAAGTGGATGACATAGTAAATTGGAGGTGTTTTAAAGATGCTTGGAGGACAGCATGGCAAGAGTACAAGCATGCCCTGCAATAAAGCTAAAGCTGCATACTTCTTCTTCAATCATAGAGGAAAAATAAGAATAATCACCAAGATTTCTCTCTTAATACAGTCCTCCAAATTTAAACAAAACAAAAAAAACCCCACAGAAAGTGACCTCTCTCTCACTCTCCCATTATGTGTAATTTTAACAGTGAAATGATTTCATGACTTTCTTTAATGATAAGATAGAAAAAAACATTAGGCCATTAAAACTCAATGCCTCATCACATCACCAAACCAAAACTCTGTTCAGCAACCTTCCAGTGCACAGCAAACTAGTGAAGACAATCTTGTTCACTTAGCAGTAGCTTCACTAGTGAAGACATCTGTTCAATAGCCGTAAAATCAAGATTAGAATCTTTTACACCAATTACTAATACGGAACTATCCGCACTGATCAGCTCGTCTAAGTCATCAACAAGTTTTTGTTTTAGATCCAATTCCTACACGTCAACGTTCTTAAAACAACAAGTATTACCTAGTGTTATATAGAGCCAGTAGATGTTAGTTATTTTAAATTCATCCCTTACCATTTAGGTTATGGTGCCCGAATCCTTTAAGTTAAGGTCTGCCGTTTATCAAACCACTGATTAAAAAAAGCCAATCTTGACCCTGTGTGATATCTAATTATATAGACCAATTTCAAATCTACTAAATCTACCGTTTCTGTCCAAAAATCGTTCTTAGAAAAAAGCTGTCTATCAGCAGCTCTGTAGTCACCCTCCAAAAGGAAGGAATAGAAATTATGAAACATTTCAGTCTGGCTTCGGGCCCAATCCATAGCACTGAAAACAGCATTAATTAGGGTACTAAATGACTTGTGTTTTAATTGTCCTCAGATAAGGGATGTATTTTTCTTTTCTTTTGTTCTGTTAGATTTAAGTGCCAGTGCAGCATTTGACACTAATAGATTCATGATGTTTTTACTAAACAAAACAGACTAGAACATACTGTAGAGTATTTTTAAGGGATCGAGCACTTTCTTGGTTTTAAAATCCTACTTAACTGACCGGTACCAGTTTGTTCATATAAATAATCTAAGATCTAAGCTCTCAAAAGTGAGAAGTATGGCCGTGCCTCAAAGGGGGTCAGTGCTTGCCCGCTTTATGCTCCATTCCTCTCTGTACATGCTGCCACTCTAGGCTCAGTTTTATTATTCGTAAACAATGGCATTAATGTCCACTGCTATGCAGATGATACACAGCTTGTACAATATCAGCCCAAAACTAATGACAGCCCCTTACAATCAACAAACTCGAGAATCGGAGCTCTGTTAAAAGGAAATAAACAAATTGGATTGTTATTGTTATTTAATTTTCTCCTACTTAAACTCAGATAAAACTGAGGTGCTATTAGTGGGAACCCAAGGCCTTGTGGAGAGACAACAGGTTAGCTACATCTTATCCTAAAACATGAAGATGGCTGTCCAGTATTGCCCAGTCCCGTCTGTGTCAAAAAATTAAAAAACTTAGGGGTCACATTTGACTCAGATCTCTCCTTGCTTGATGCGCAAAACATTCGCAGCATCACTCGAATTGCTTTCTTTTTCTTCAATTACGTAATATCGGCTAAAACTTAGAAATAAACATCCCTCTCTTTTAATGATGCGGGAAAAACTTGTTCATGCGTTTTTATTAACCTCAAGGTTGGATTACTGTAATGCTTACTTACTGGATGCTCCTAGTAAAAAATCTATAAATAAACTTCAGTTAGTTCAGAAATGCAGCTGGCACCGAGTGCTAACTCGAAACTAGAAAATTTGATCATATCTCACTCCTGTTCTATAGAAAAAAAAAAAAAATCACTGCACTGGTTACCAGTCAAATTCCGCATTGATTACAAAATACTCTTTTTATAACTTATAAAGCCTCCTACATGGCCTGGCCCCCCACATTATCTGAGGACCCTCTTAGAGTTTTACAATCCAACTCGTCTACTTCGTTCGTTCGCAGGGGTGCAGGACTTCTTTTTTTAGGTTCCTAGAATTAAAAAAGTCACAAGCCAGGGGGAAAGGCTTTCTCAGACATATGGCCCCCCCCAAAAACTATGGAATTAAACTTCCCACTTATCGTTCGAAATTCAGACACCCTCCAAAGTTTTCAGTCTTAGGCTAAAAGGACATACCTATTTACGCAGGCTTTTTTTGACTAGAAATTTAGACCAGGTTGCATGGTTTGGGGTTGCTGGGGGCCGGAGTTCTGGAGTCATGTCTGGCCCTGCCTGCCTTGTCCGCTAGCCAGGAGTGTCGAGTGGGCGGTCTGGGCTGTGTGGAACTAGGCTTCGGTCTCCTCGTGATCTTGACTCATGCCATCCTTTTTGGCTTAGAAATAAGGGCAAGAGCTGCCCTGGGGGTTCATAGTCAAAGAGTCTTATGGTGATCAGAGACGTTTGGGTTGCTGTCTTCTGCCGCTCGTGGGGGGTTGCCAATGTCTCATGTGATCCCCTCTTGGCTGTGTTTCCTAACCAGTTCTCCTCTTTCTAGCTTTCTAAGCTATGCCTTGCTATAGCTAATGCTGCCTGGGCCGGGGGTCTCATGCTACACTTGGCATCAGTGATTGACATGGCATCAGTGATTGTTTAATAGACCCTGTGCTCTAATCAATAACTAAATTACATTTCCTGTTTCTCTCTCGAGCTGTGTTTTCCGGCAGTTCCGGGCCCCTACACATGATTTGTACATCTGATGATTAGCTCCACTGTGCATTAATTCACATTTTATTCGACCCATGACTCCATGACCTTTAGTTTCGCTCTTAGATTTATCATCATACCCCGGGCCCAACTTAATGTCGATGTGCATACTTCACATTCTATTCAAACTTTTTGACTTCCCATGACTTTAGTTCTCGCTCTTAGATTTCATTCATCTACGTCCGCCCCAAGGAGGTTTTTTGGGTCCCTTCCTTTTTGAGTCTTGGTCCTCCCAAGGTTTCTTCCTAGAACTAGGGAGTTTTTCCTTGCCACTGTCGCCCTAGGCTTGCTCAATTTGAGATTGGACGTAGTTATTAGGAGATAATCTAAACCTGTAAAGTTGCTTTGAGACAATGCTCCATTGTAAAAAGCGCTATATAAATAAATCTGACTTGACTTGACTTGACCTTTCACTTGCATTGGATTTTTTTTAAACTGCCGTAACTTGGTCAATTTTGGAGCTACAAACACCAAACTCGGCAGGGTCGGACCTGGGTTCACTACCACCCCTCAAGTCAAGTTTCGCACAGATTGCACTTTTTGAACACTTTCTATCACTCCTTAAAAATCACTCCATTCATTGTCTAGGGCCACTGCCAGAGCGTGGCACTCTACCTTCAAGTCAAAAGCCATTCATTCACTTTTTCACTGAACAAACGTGTCTAAAACCCTGATACTTTCACCTACAAACTCCATTTCAACTGCAAATGGTAGACATACTTCCCCTTCATAAATCTTCCAACTATTTCTTCCGTAAACAAATTATTTTTCGAGTTATGTCGATTTGTTCACGACTAGGAACTATAATGTACTCCATACATGTTAAATTCACCGAACTGAGAGGAGGCATTTCCCAAAGTTTCAGCTGTGTTTAACCTGTTACAACTCCGAGGCTTTCTCTTTAATCCACACCATTTCACATCATAGCGATCAGCAAGGGGACTTTTCAACAAACTTTTCAGATTATTGATAGGTGAAATATTTTTCGAGTTATGACCATTTATTTGACAGGTCCAAAATCGCTTCCCACTGACAGTTTTACACTGTCTTCCAATCACTTCTTCGCTGAACAAACCTGTCTAAAAACATTATACTTCCACTTAGAAACTCAATTTACACTTCAAATGGTAGACCTACTTCCCCTTAATGACACATAAAAATATCTCTTCGTTCAACAAATTATTTTTTGAGTTATGACCATTTGTTTCACAGGTCTGACATTTTACGCCTCTGACAATTTTACAGGCGGCTGTGTGCAGCAGCCAGACCGAAAGCAGATCGCACTGAAACACAGCGGCTTTTTTCATTTTTTTTGCATCAATATGTTTAATACGAAGGCTTGAACATTACTGTAAAATATCGTAATTAATTAAACAGTCCAAACCGTTAAGTCAGGTTAAACACGAACGTCACTTGTAATCCACACGACCACAGACTAAAACATGGCCGGTACAGGCGGAAACGGTCAATCCACTACTGTTCACTACACACTAGCTCCCTCCTACACTCTTAATGGGCCAGATAGCTCTTATGTAAATTGCATTACATGACAATTACTACATGGCTTTACTAAATCGACATGAAAGAATAATATATAGAGATTAATATTTAATGCAGTAAAGATGACACCACAGCCGTTTCTCAATAGCAAGTACGCCAACTTCGGACTTGCATACTTCCTAAGTCTGGAGTAGGAAGTTACATTGCTTGCATAGTAACACAGAAAGCACAGAGATACCTGGTAGGACAGTTTTCGCCTTACAGCCATGAAATTTGGCAGACTTGGTCCCGGGTGCAATCTAAGGTGACATGTGATGCCCATGGGACCCCTGTGGACCCCGGCTGGGTACTGGGGCCCCTTGCGGGCCAATGACAGTAACTCAATCAGTTTTCAACCTATTGCCAAAAAGTTCAGCAGCCTTGGTCAATCTGAGTGCAATCTGAGGTGACATGTGACGCCCATAACGCCCCAGAGAACCCAGGCTGGGCACTGGGCCCCTGGTATGGCAATGACCGTAACTCAATCAGTTGTCGACCTACGACCACAAAATTGGGCAGCCTTTGTTCCGGGTGCAATCTGAGGTGACATGTGATGCCTATGGGGCCTATGAGGACCATGGCTGGGCACTGGGGCTCCTAACGGGGCCAATGACCATAACTCACTCAGTTTTCCACCTACGGCCACGAAATTTGCCAGGCTTGGTCCCGGGTGCAATTCTTTAGATAAACACGTCAGTGCATTTAAACTCTTCACGCTTCGTGCGCTGAGCTCTGCTTTGATTTAACAGGCAGATTTATTCAGTTAAACACGCCAGTGCATTTAAACACTTCGCGCTTAGTGCGCTGAGCTCTGCTTTGATTTATAAGGCAGATTTCTTTTATTAAACACGTCAGTGCATTTAAACTTTTCGCGCTTCGTCAAGTCAAGTCAAGTCAGATTTATTTATATAGCGCTTTTTACAATGGAGCATTGTCTCAAAGCAACTTTACAAGTTTAGATTATCTCCTAATAACTACGTCCAATCCCAAATTGAGCGAGCCTAGGGCGACAGTGGCAAGGAAAAACTCCCTAGTTCTAGGAAGAAACCTTGGGAGGACCAAGACTCAAAAAGGGACCCAACCTCCTTGGGCGGCGTAGATTAGATAAAATCTAAGAGCGAACTAAAGTCATGGAGTCAAAGTTCGAATAGAATGTGAAGTATGCACATCGACATTAAGTGGCCGGGGTATGATGATGATAAATCTAAGAGCGACACTAAAGTCATGGAGTCAAAGTTTCGAATAGAATGTGAAGTATGCACATCGACATTAAGTGGCCCGGGTATGATGATAAATCTAAGAGCGAAAACTAAAGTCATGGAGTTCATGCTTCGTGCGCTGGTCTCTGCTTTGCTTTAAAAGGCAGATTTCTTTGTTAAACACGTCAGTGCATTTAAACTCTTCACGCTTTCGTGCGCTGAGCTCTGCTCTTTGATTTAACAGGCAGATTTTATTTAGTTAAACACGTCAGTGCATTTAATAAACACTTCGCGCTTAGTGCGCTGAGCTCTGCTTTGATTTATAAGGCAGATTTCTTTTGTTAAACACGTCAGTGCATTTAAACACTTCGCGCTTCGTGCGCTGGTCTCTGCTTTGCTTTAAAAGGCAGATTTCGTTTGTTAAACACGTCAGTGCATTTAAACACTTCGCGCTTCGTGTGCTGAGCTCTGCTTTGCCTTTAATGGCAGATTTCTTTTGTTAAACACGTCAGTGCATTTAAACACTTTGCGCTTCGTGCGCTGAGCTCTGCTTCGAATTAAAAGGCAGATTTCTTTTGTTAAACACGCCAGTGCATTTAATCTTTTCCGTGCTTTGTGCGCTGAGCTTTTCTCTGCTTTAAAAGGGAAATATCCCGTTGCTTCATCACAGCGTAGCGTTCGTCGCCAACTACCGACCGTGCGCTGGTCCTGCACTTGGGTTTCGCCAAGTTCGGTAGTCCGCCCTTATATCGTGGCGACGCATAACATCTACACTGTGAACTTATTGAAGCTCACTAAGTAAATTCCCTGTGGTAACTTACCACTATTAACTATTAACGTTGGGTCCATCTAAAGTATAAACTGACCTATATGCGGCTTCATTACTTTAATACAAACTATCAGTAGTCTCTTACTAATCACTATAAACTTTAAGAACCATTATTATAACACAATCACTGATTATCACTATTAATTGAGTCTGTAGGTTCATCGATTAAGCCATTAATTAAAACCCTTTAGTTGTACTCAACTATTTAATGATAAGCTTATTGTTTGGTTATTTGTTTATTTGTTTATAAAAAATAAATTAATAAATAGACAAATAAAATAAATAAAATAAACTTGTTCAAATACAGTACACCCTACCTTGTGTGCGGTGTACCTACCCAACCTGTAAATCCAACTGTCATTAAAACATAACACTACTAATTCACGTATTGAATAACACTATGGTCGCTAAACCAAGATCAGATTCCCTCTGTGTAGAAGATACAAGTGAGGATGTTGAGTCGGCATTGCTAGAGATTACTCAATAACTAATGCCCGACTACCTGAAAGCCATCCAAGAGAGTGACCTTGTCAGGGTTAGTGCCCTGCTTCCCATTTTGCTTTGTTTGCGGCTATCGTGGGCTCGGACTCCCCACAATCCACCACGGGACCTAAGATGGCCGCACCTGCACCTGACGCTCATGTGTTTCGCCGATCACGAACGCTATTTAAACCGCTCGTTATCACCATTGCATTGCGGGAGCATTGCGTTGTACTTGCACACATATGCGAGTGCATTCACCCATGTTTACGTGGCCCCATGGTCATTTTTGGCTTCATGTTTCTCTGTCAGATGCCTGTTGCTGTCACCCTCCCGCGAAATGGTGTTATCTGCAGCTTTGCCTGCTCTGGACTTGAGCGTCGCAGTAGTCTTGTATCCAAGCCATGTTTATCATGCCGTGTTATCTAGATATCTAGTGTTGCCTAGCTATGCTTTGTTCTTCCTTGCAGTCACGTTTCTTGTTGTTCAAGCCATGTGTATCATGCCATGTTATCTAGATATCTAGTGTAGCCTAGCTATGCTTTGTTCTTCCTTGCAGTCACGTTTCTTGTTGTTCAAGCCATGTGTATCATGCCATGTTGTCTAGATATGTAGTGTTGTCTAACCATGCTTAGTTCTTCCATGCAGCCAAGTTTCTTGTTTTTTCAGCCATGTTTATCATGCCATGTTGTCTAGATATCTAGTGTAGTCTACTATGCTTTGTTCTTCTATGCAGCCAAGTTTCTTGTTTTTTCTGAGCCATGTTTTATCTAGCACTGGTCGGCTTGCATAGTGGGTTTTTTTTCTTTTCGTTCAGTATCATGTTTATTCTCTTAGCGGCTCCCCGTTTATCTCGACTAAGTTTGGTTCGCTGAGTTTATCCTGGTTTTCTCTTCAGTGTGCCTCGGATATTCTTTTTGGCAGTTGTATTATTTTAGTATTTGTAATTTTTCGTGGTGTTTCTTTGCCTCATTGTCTGTGGGATCAGGTTTGTTGTGTTGGGGACCCTTTAATAAACTGCCCTTTTGATCTGAGACCTGCATTCGTTTGCTCATGCCTTGTCCACCCCCTAACAGACCCAGCCGAACTTGAGTCACTAAGGGATGCATGTCTAACCGAATATCTGAGAATTGATTTTAGAAGTAAGGAGGCATCTCAACTAATTATGAATTTGGCTGCCTTGCAGATAACCGAGTTCAAGAATTTCTCTACGGAAATGGAGCATGCCACTGCAAAGTGCACATATTCCGCTACATGTTTGTGTTATCAATGAATGATAAAAAGCAAGTTGTTTTTCCTGTGTCCTGGTAACTCAGGGATGGAAACAGATGTTCTTTGCCTCCTTGACATCACAGGGCCAACCACAATTCTTCAATGCCCTGGGGGGTATTTCAGAAAGCAGGTTTAACAATCCCTGAGTTCAAATCTGAACTCTGGGTTGACCGATCCTGAACTGGCCAACTCAGAGTTTTCGGTTTCAGAACGGGGTATAACGGTTAGTTCAGTCAACTCCGTGTTACTTTAACCCAGAGTAAAGCTCGTGCACGAGGAGATACAAAGCCCTCATCAATGGAACACGGATAACATGGATAAGCATGGCAACGGGAGAGAAAAACGGGCTCAATCCTCGAACTTCAACCCAGTGGAGTTAGAAATAGGTGCGTATATATAATTTGAGCATATATTTAGGAAAAAAATAATACAGTAGCCAAATAGGTTTTATTGCGAGTGTTCCACTTATTTTATTTTACGTGTGCGCATGTTAATATTTATGCAGGTGCAACCCAACAAGCACAAAATGTAGCTACTTATCAGGAACTGAATATAGTTAAAACAAGTGAGGTATAATATCATGCAATCGTGATGTTATTTAGCTACCCTACATAATTAAATAATACTCAGTGGTTATGTCACATATGTAAGTAGCTAGTGAAATTCCCGAAGAAAGAAAAAAGTAAATTGTTCAGCCATTCCAACCGTATTTCATATTATCTATTTGAAAGCAACACCTACATGCCTTTATACATGTAAGTCTCCCAATTTGCTCAATGTTGGATGTGTTCAAATTTGACCAATAGAAAATGGCTGAGGGCCAAAAAACTGATGGAGAGGCTGAAGAGATGGCCCTCATTCAAAACACTGGGTGAACCCACATTATTGAAACCATGTCTGTTACCCGCATCTGCCCTAAACGTAAACGCTCTCAAAAAGTCTGTTTTAATAACCTCATTAGTATAAACACAGATAGCTGCAAAAGAAATAACAACATTAGACTAAAGCTAGGACTACTTAACATTAGATCACTTACAAACAAAGCAGTGATTGTAAATGAAATGATCACTGATAAACGCTTACACGCTCTCTGTCTCCACTGAGATGAGGACTTGGATTAGACATGTGATATTAGCCTTAAATGAAGCCTCACCTCCTGGATACAGTCATGCTAATCGCCTTCGTCCTAATGGTCGGGGGGAGGCATAGCCACAATTTTTGACAAAGAGCTAGGTGTTACAGCTAAATCCCATTATAAGGCTAATTCTTTTGAAATACTGATTCTTAATGTGATTGATCCATCGTTATGGAACTCAAAACCACACTCTTTTCAGCTTATCACTATTTACCGCCCTCCTGGTCCCTATTCAGAATTTCTTCAGGAATTTGCTAACTTTCTTTCCTGCTTACAACTGTCAACAGATAAGGCTTTAATTGTAGGTGATTTAAATATTCACTTTGACAATGAGCAGGATCCACTTAAAATTGCTTTCGAGTCCATCTTAGAATCCATAGGTATCACTCAGAATCTGAGAGGACCAACCCACCGCTGTAATCATACTTTAGGTCTAATATAAACATTTGGTATCAATATAAATAACCTTGATGTTTTCCTGCAAAGTGATTCGATTTCAGATCACTGTCTTTTAGTATTTGAGCTATCTCTAATAAATAAAATCCTTCTGCCTCGTTATCACACCAAGCACACTATCACATCTGCTACTCCAGCTGCGTTTATTAAAAACCTACCAGACTTGAAATTTAATACACTTACGGAGATCAATTATCTTGAGTGTGTAAATGACCAATTAGAATGTGTGCTTCCCTCAACCCTGGACACGATCGCTCCTGCTAGGGTCAAACGCATTAGGGAAAAAAGGCTAGCACCATGGTATAATGACCACACCCGTACCTTAAAGCAAAGAACACGGCATTTAGAGCGCAAGTGGAGACTAGTAAATTGGAGGTGTTTAAGATTGCTTGGAGGGACAGCATGGCCGAGTATAAGCATGCCCTCACTAAAGCTAAAGCTGCATACTTCTCTTCAATCATAGAGAAAAATAAGAATAATCCAAGATTTCTCTTTAATACAGTCTCCAAATTAACAACAAACCTCACAGAAAGTGACTCCCATTCTGTGTAATTTTAACAGTAACGATTTCATGACTTTCTTTAATGATAAGATAGAAAACATTAGGCATAAAACTCAATGCTCATCACATCACCAAACTGTTCAGCAAACTTCCAGATGCAGCACTAGTGAAGACATCTGTTTAATGAGCTGTAAATCAAGATTAGAATCTTTTACCCCAATTACTAATACTGAACTATCCGCACTGATCAGTTTGTCTAAGTTATCAACATGTTTATTAGATCCAATTCCTACATGTCTACTCAAACAAGCATTACCTAGTGTTATACAGCCAGTGTTAGTTATTTTAAATTCATCCCTTACCTTTGGTTATGTGCCCAAATCCTTTAAGTCTGCCGTTATCAAACCACTGATTAAAAAAGTCAATCTTGACCCTTGTGTGATATCTAATTATAGACCAATTTCAAATCTACCGTTTCTGTCCAAAATCTTAGAAAAAGCCGTCTATCAGCAGCTCTGCAGTTACCTCCAAAGGAATGAAATTTATGAAACATTTCAGTCTGGCTTCAGGCCCCATCATAGTACTGAAACATCATTTATTAGGGTACTAAAGGACTTATTAATGTCCTCAGATAAGGGGTGTGTTTCTTTTCTTGTTCTGTTAGATTTAAGTGCAGCATTTGACACTATAGATCATGACGTAGGTATTAAGGGATCAGCACTTTCTTGGTTTAAATCCTACTTAACCGACCGGTACCAGTTTGTTCATATAAATAATCTAAGCTCTATAAAGCTCTATAAATCGTCTAAGCTCTCAAAAGTGAAGTATGGCGTGCCTCAGGGGTCAGTGCTTGGCCCGCTTTTATTCTCTCTGTACATGCTGCCACTAGGCTCAGTTATTCGTAAACATGGCATTAATTTCCACTGCCATGCAGATGATACACAGCTGTACATATCAGCCAAAACTAATGACAGCCTTACAATCAACAAAATTGAGGACAGTGTAAAGGAAATAAAAGATTGGATGTTATTTAATTTTCTCTTACTTAACTCAGATAAAACTGAGGTGCTATTAGTGGGACCCAAGGCTAGTGAGAGACAGGTTAGCTACATATATCCTAAATCTAGATGGCTGTTCAGTATTGCTCAGTCTGTCTGTAAAAAACTTAGGGGTCACATTTGATTCAGATCTCTCCTTTGATGCGCACATTAGCAGCATCACTCGAATTGCTTTCTTTCAATTACGTAATATCGCTAAACTTAGAAATATCCTCTCTTTTAATGATGCAGAAAAACTTGTTCATGCGTTTATAACCTCAAGGTTGGATTACTGTAATGTAATGTTACTTACTGGATGCTCTAGTAAATCTATAAATAAACTTCAGTTAGTTCAAAACGCAGCTGCCCGAGTGCTAACTCGAACTAGAAAATTTGATCATATCACTCCTGTTCTATCATCACTGCACTGGTTACCAGTCAAATTCCGCATTGATTACAAAATACTTCTTATAACTTATAAAGCTCTACATGGCCTGGCCCCACATTATCTGAGTGAACTCTTAGAGTTTTACAATCCAACTCGTCTACTTCGTTCCAGGGTGAGGACTCTTTAGTTCCTAGAATTAAAAAAAGTCACAGCAGGGGGAAAGTCTTTCTCATAACATGGCCCCCCACTATGGAAAAACTTCCCCAATTTCGTTCGAGATAGCTTCAGACCACCCTCAAAGTTTTAAGGTCTAGGCTAAGGACATATTATTGCAGGGTTTTGACTAGGATTAGGACCAGGATGAATGGCTTGGGTCGCTGGGGCCGGAGTCTGGAGTCATGTCTGCCTGCCTGCCTTCTAAGCTGTCGAGGAGTGTCGAGTGGCGGTCTGGCTGATGAACTGGGCTTTCGGTCCTCGTGATCTTGGACCATGCATACTTGCCTAGAATAAGGGCGAGCTGGGGGTTTCATAGTCAAAGAGTTCTTATGGTGATCAGAGGACGTTGGGTTGCTGGTCTTCTGCCGCTAGTGGGGTTGACAATGTCTCATGTTGAGCCTCTGGGATGGGTTTCCTACCAGTTCTCCTCTTTCTTAGCTTTCTAGCTATGCTGCGATAGTAATGCTTGCCGGGGTTCATGCTACACTTGGCATCAGTGATGACAAGGATCAGTGTGTAATAAACACTGGGCTCTTAATCATAACTATTACATTTTCTGTTTTCCTTCTAAGAGATGTGTTGTTCTGGCAGTTCCGGGCCCCACACATGATGTTCATCTGATGGGGAGATCCACTCAAGCTGCTTCCGTCATCAGTCCAGACCCCATCATACCCGGGGCCACTTAATGCCGATGTGCAATAATACACATTCTATGCGAACTTTGACTCCCGGACTTTAGTTCGCTCTTAGAGGTCTCATCATACCCAGGAATTAATGGCGATGTGAATACCTTTCACAATTTTATTCGACTTTGACTCCATGACTGGAGTTTCGATCGAGATTTATCATAATACTGGACCACTTAATTGTCAAGGTGAATTAACTTCACATTCTATTCGAACTTTGACCTCATGACTTTAGTTCGCTCTTAGAGTTATCATCTACGGCCGCCCAAGGAGGTTGGGTCCTTTTTGAGTCTTGGTCTCCCAAGGTTTCTTCCTAGAACTAGGGCAAGTTTTTCTTGCAACTGTCGCCCTGGTTGCTCAATTTGGGATTGGACGTAGTTATTAGGAGATAATCTAAATTTGTAAAGTTGCTTTGAGACAATGCTCCATTGTAAAAAGCGCTATATAAATAAATCTGACTTGACTTGACTTTACTGTTGCTGAATGCATCCCTGGAGGAAGCTCATCTGACCCAGCCACCCTCCCATATTTGAAAAACTGTGATGCACACTGTTGTAGAATCAAAAGTCCAATTAGGTACATTGTCTTTTTTAAATTAGAAATATTAGTAAAATTAGTTAGTTATAATTTAACTGTCTAGTCTTCTCCATTTTCTACCAGTTACTGTTGGTGTAATCTGGTGGAGCCGTAACAGAGCTCCATGCAGGTGTAAGTACTTTTAATACTCCACAAAAAATTGTTCATTTGGATTGCAGGAAGGTAATGAGGAAGCCTTGTAAGTTGCCACAGAGAGGGAAGATACAGAGAGGAGTACTGAGGTTTACACCTTGAAAATCACATCTAACCATTGATCATACAGAGTGCTGCTGAAAATTACAATGGGGA
This sequence comes from Ancistrus triradiatus, assembly GCA_025084515.1. Classification (NCBI taxonomy): domain Eukaryota; kingdom Metazoa; phylum Chordata; class Actinopteri; order Siluriformes; family Loricariidae; genus Ancistrus; species Ancistrus triradiatus. The sequence continues at coordinate 473,907 of JAJAGP010000281.1, read as the reverse complement.
AAAAGGTCCATCCACCTCCACAGCACAATGTACCTCAGTAAGACGCTGGTCAGATTTGGCCCATGACTTAGACCTAGCACTGTGACATTCAATGTTATTTTTTGTGTTCCTGTAGCTCCCTGTGAAAGGTGTATTTTTAGAAACAAACTGAACAATTTAATTTAGAAATGGATCACATAAGGCTGCATATATAAAAGACAATAATGGAAATACAACTGCTGGAACATCAGTTAAAGGTGGATGAGGTGCCCACAGGTGGCGATTTTACTTGTTTGAAAGAACAAGTTGATTAACCTCTGTAATGCATTTGTACTTGCAGGAAATAAAGAAGACTTCATAAAAAGACAGGCATATTGTTTTTATTTGACACTGGGGAGGTGATAGGCTAATCAGAAATGATGGTAGCAGATTGTGTGTCTCACTGCTCTTAGATCTCCTGCATCAGCGATGTGGTCAGGATTTATATCAGGATTGGTCACTGGATGAGGGGGACATTGTCTGATCACCAGTCATTGAGATCCCCAATGCTCGTCTCTACCCTGGCTCATGTCCTGCGGTGAGCCAAGTTATAACATTGCTGTGGGCCAGGCTCAGGATCAGCGCAAGGGGTCAGCAAATATGGCTGTTAGGGGAACCTTCTGTCTGTAATCATCAAACTCTCCTATGATAGATAATACATGGATACAGTTTAAATTATCAGTGGAAAACAGAATTAAATATTGATTATGAGAGGATATGGTTATATGTGCTGTATGTATTCACCATGGGAAAATCTAGCACTCACTGTACACTCATGAAAACTTTACAAGTCATGCACAGACCCAGGTCACTTTGCTTTCATGCTGCGGATGATGTGGGCTGTATCACATATGATCTTCACACTGCATAACAGTAATTAACTGCAGTGGCTGTATTGTGATTTGCATTTCATTTGTAATGCAAAGTTGCTATTATTTAGGCCTACCTGCACGTTAATGTTGTGAAAAAACTTCCTATTCACTTAATCTCCTTCATTTAGCAAAGAGTGCCATCTATGCAGCAAATCACACTTGGAAACCCTAAAATCATATTAATATTAAAATCATATTAACTGATTCAAGTCTCAAAGCTTCATACTACAAAAATTACTTGTTGCTTAGACTGATACCTGACATTCTTTGGGATTCTTCTTTGATCAGGTTTGTGGCTCTGTGACTTGGGAACACGACAAAAGTTTATAGTAACCGTTTTAATGCAAGCGTCACATTTCTGACAGTGCGACAAGACGGCTGCATTAGAATATGCTCAGCATCACTGATTTTGTATCGAAAACTCCCCTTTGGCACAAACCTGGAGCGCAACACAAAGAATTTGCTCCGAACTCAAGGCATGTCCACTGAGTGTCATATGAGCGATTGATAGCGGAGAAGATTGTTAATAGAAATGATGGACTGTGCTGAGAAACGCTAAGGCTCACACAGATAATCATCAGGGAACGAGGAAACTTTACAGCGGGGTCTGATCAGCCTCTCCTGACGGAGATTTCTCCGTAGTGTATGTGCTTCGATGTGATAAAAACTCAGGGTTGGTTTAAGTAAACCTGCTAGCGAGCAGGTTAGCTTCACGAAGTATGTTGCCAGAGTAACTGACTTAAAGTTACGCTGAACATGCTTTGTGAAACCGGAAACCCAGAGTATCCGTAAACTCTGAGTCAACTTACTCCGAGTTTTCACTAAACCTGCTTTCTGAAATACCCCCCTGAACAACTCCACGCTCACCTCGCCTTGTTTAAGATATATTATCTATACTTATCACTCCTTTGAACCAATCGTAAATTGTAGCAGGGTACTACTCCTTCCTAGAACCATGAATAACTATGATCTTTTGTCAATAAACTTTAGATGAGTAATAATACATCCCTGGTCTTGTGTCTTTCCTCTCATCTCACTGGAATACTTTGTTTCCAGTCTGAAGTTTCAATTTTACATTGACCTATCATCCTGATTCCAGGAACGTCAAGCCAGATGCCCTTTCCCCCTTGTACTCTTCAGAGGTTCCAGAGGCTCCTGAAGACACCATCCTTCCTCCTGACTGCCTGGTTGCCCATCTCTCCTGGGAGGTTGAAGGGATTGTTAAGGAGGCCCAGAAGATGGAACCTGGCCCTTGGGGAGGACCACCGAACCATCTCTATGTGCCCGTCTTGGCCAGGCTTACTATGGCAATCATCTCACCTTGTCCCTGGTCAGGAGGTATTTCTGGTGGCCTGCCATGGAAGAGGACGTCAAAGAGTTCGTGGCTGCCTGCCCCACCTGCACCAGCAAGGCGTCTCATCAGCCCCTGGCCGGTCTGCTCCTACCGCTGCAGGTTCTGGGCCACCCGTGGTCAAACATTGCCGTGGACTTCAGCTGCCTCTCGCCATGTCAGACCTTCACCCTGCCTTCCTCACTGGTTCCTCATCATTGCTCATCACACGTTTGCTATAAAGACCCGGATCACACAGCCAGAGATTGCCAGACCGTCAGCTCACAAAACCTGGTACTTCACGCACATTTTGATTAGCCTAGTACACTACTTGTTACCTGGTTATCCTGACTTGCTACTTTAGCCTATCATTAGCCGCTAGGCTAACGCTTCGCTACTCACCTAGTTTTCTTATTTTTTTGGGCTCATGCCGAATTTATTTTTGCTACATTCATGCACAGTTTTCCCTTCCCTTCCAGCAGCTCCTGGAACCTGCCTTCTGGTCATGTCTCACCTCAGACAGACATGTTGCCTGGAATGTTCCATTGACTGGGAAGCCGGCCACAAGCCATCGCTCTGCTCTTGGTTATCGATATTCAAGTTCTGTTTTTTCTGGACTCTCCCTTGGTTTTGCCCTTGTGATTTGTGCTTTTCGCTACTTAGCTACCGCTCGTCGTCTAGCTCCAAGTTTACTGTTTGTAATTAATAAATTCTACTTAATACTTAACGCCTTGTCTGCCTGTCCTTTGGGTCCGGATTGGATTCCAGCTAAGTTAGCTCACGGGGATCCCAGATCCCCCATAACAATAACAGTGGATCAGTCACATTAAGAATCAGTATTTCAAACGAGTTAGCCTTGTAATGGGATTTAGCGGTAACACCTAGATCTTTGTCAAAAATTGTGGCTATGCCACCCCCATAACCATTACGACCATTAGGGTGATGAGTATGACTGTATCCAGGAGGTGAGGCTTCATTTAAGGCTAAATATTCATCCGGTCTAATCCAAATTTCAGTAAGACAGAGAGCGTGTACGTGTTTATCAGTCATTATTTAATTTACAATCACTGCTTTGTTTGTAAGTGATCTAATGTTAAGTAATCCTAGCTTTAGTTTAATGTTGTTATTTGGGAGCTATCTGTGTTTATTCTAATGAGATTATTAAAACAGATGTTTTGAGTGCGTTTACGTTTAGGACAGATGCGGGGAACAGACACCGTTTCAATAACGTGAGTTCTGGGAGACGGTGCATGGCTACCAGCAGACAGTTGGTTAAGCCTGACTGTCTGCTGCCTGACCCCAGCTCTGGATATTCAGCCCCTAACAAACCCTGCCATAAGACTATGGGCAATGTTGCAGGAGGTAAGAGCAGCATCCTCCCGAGTAGGATGGACACTATCCCATCTTAAAAAGCCAGACTTACCCTCAAAGGTTTTCTAATTATCTATAAAGTCCATGTTGTTTTCAGAGCACCACTTGGACAGCTAGCAGTTCAGTGACCATAACCTGTCAGGGTGCGTGCCCTGCCCCCGGTGTTTTCGTTATTTTCACGGTGTCTTGTGGGTATGACTTCATTTCTCACAATTCGCCGTGATTTCCAAGATGGTCGCACCCTGGACTCATGCTGGCTGATCGCGTTGGTGTGGCTTTTCGTTATTGGTGTCTTTTTAGTTAATTACTCCCGCGTGCGGCTGTGGCGTATGTATTTAAGTTCCGGTTTTTCCATGGTCGCGTTGCGGGAGCATTGTTTCACTTTGCGAGTGAACTACGGTCGCGTTCATGCCTTGTTTGTATCATCGTCCTTGCTATGCTATGCTATGCTATGCTACGCTAGCGCTACAGACGTTCATGCCACGCCACGCCACGCCACGCCAAGCCAAGTAATTAGTGTTACAACTAAATCCCATTACAAGGCTAATTCATTTGAAATACTGATTCTTAGTGTGACTGATCCATCGCTATGGAAGTCAAAACCACACTCTTTTGCTCTTAATCAATAACTAATTACATTTTCTGTTTTCTCTCAGAGCTGTGTTCCGGTACCAGTTCCTGCCCCACACATGATGTTCATCTGCTGCAGCTTCACTCAAGCTGCTTCCGTCATCAGCTCCAGCCTCCTTATCATACCCGGGCCATTTAATGCCGATGTGCATACTTCACATTTTATTTTGTTTTCAGTTTGTTGTGCTTTTTCTCAGTTCACTTTATTGCTTAAGTTATTTTTTTTCTTTTTTGACTCTCATGCCAGGTTTTGTTTTGTAGTTATTGTTGTGGACTCTTTTATTGGCTGTTTTCTTATTTTTTTTCTGTATTTTGTTATTATAAAATAAATATGATTTATTTTTGCCCTACTGAGACCTGCACCAGCATCTGCCTTTGTCCTCACCCCCGTAACAATAACCTGCTGTAGGCTTGGTCACCTCAATGCATTGTGATCCTCCCTCGAGGACATGCCCTCATGCCAGTGCCATTTCCAAGGATGTCCATGCCTGTGCCAGTTCCTGCTCTAAGGATGTCCGTGCCAGTGCCTGTTCCGAGGATGCCCCTCCCTGTGTCTGCCCTGAGGATGCCCATCCCAGAAACCGTCCAGATGCTCATCCAGATGATGCCAGTCACAGAGACCATCCAGAGAATGCCCGTCCCAGAGACTGTCCAGACGACACCTGTACAGAGGACAGCAGTTGCGGAGACCGTCCAGAGCTTGTCTCCTCCAGAGACCGTCAAATCGGTGCCCATCCAGAGGACACCCGTCCCAGTTACTGTCCAGCAGACACCATTCACAGAGACCATCCAGATGACACCCATTCAGAGGATGCCCATTGCAGAGACTGTCCAGAGCTTGTCCACTCCAGAGACCATCCAGTCAGTGCCTGTCCAGAGGATGCCAGTCCCAGTGACCATTCAGCGGATGCCAGTCGCAGAGACTCTCCAGAGCATGTATGATCCAGAGACAGTCAAGCCTGAGCCCATCCCAGAGCCTGTCAAGTCGGCGCCTGTTCCAGTCAGTAACATTGTAGTCAGTCCCAGAGCCAGTGACAAAGACTCTCAAGGACCAATATGGGAGCTCCCCGATAGACGTACCCTGTTGAACTTCCTGCCTGTTTTACAAATTCATCCGCATTGGACTTTCTGCCTGTTTTGCGTTCTGTCCACATTGAATTTCCTGCCTGTTTTGCGTCCCATCCGTGTTGGATTACCTGCCTGTTTCTGTCAATTTGTGGACTTGCTTCCGTTTGCGGCTCCACTGTTTGTGGATTTCCTACCAGTTTTGCGGCTCTGTCGTTTCTGTATTACCTACCTGTTTTTGCAGTTCTGCCATTTGTGGACTACCTACCTGTTTTGTGGCTCCACCATTTGTTTATTAACTAACCATTTTTGCTGCTTCGCCTGTTGTGTAGTACCCACCTATTTTGTGGCTCCGTTCGTTTGTAGACTGTCCCCGTTCACCACATTAGGGCCGTGGCTCGTTTCAAGCATCCTACGCTCTTTGTTTAGTTCCTGCACTCTACGTTTTCTCTGCGGTTCATTTTAAGGTCTTCTTTTGTTTTGTTGCTGCGTTCCACACATATATTTTTATTCCCGTGGACTATTTGTTTGTTTCTGTTTTTTTGGTTCAGGGTTTGCTTTAGATGTGTCTATCTTTAGTTGCATGGACTATTTCTTTAATAAACTTTATATAAATTTGAACCTGTGCTCGTTTCTCCTGTTCCTGCCCACCTGCATTACAGGAGGCATCAATTAAAGCAGGGGTATTTTTATTTGCAAATAAGGATGTGGTTGCAGGTTTTCATTACAACAAACCATTTCACTTCACTTTAATCTGTTGATGTCAGGGTTCAAAAACTGTTCATATGTGGTCCTGCTTTGTTAGACGAAAACAGACAACCACACTGGCCCTCTGTGGAGAAGATTGGTCATATATTATTAATGTATCCAGGATGAACAGAATTTATATGTTTAAACTACTAAACATATAAATTATTACAGTAATGTATAATATATGCGTTGCTCAAACCACTTTAAAAGATGGTCAGAGATGTATTCTTGCCAGATGATAAAGACCTGGACATTCATACGTTCTTCTCTCGAAGTACATACTACAAGCAAATCTCATGCCTAATTCAGAACACTGTGCTGCATAAACAGATGCATAAGAGCATTTGGTCTATTCAGCAATTTTAGCAGAAATGTACAGCTGTTGTCAGTTGCACAGTTACCACAACCATTCTTTCAACTTTATTGAAAAGCACTGGCAAACATGATCAAGGTAAACATCTCTTAATTAACCATTTAAAGGTTTACTTTTTGATTGTATCACTTCCTTTGGCAGTAGAAAAAAGGAAAATTAGGCCTAAATGCAGTGATTGCTTATGGACTTTGGTCAGGCTGCTCACAAACAACCGAAGCTATGTGTTGTGTTTTATTCATTTTGAATCTCAAAGTCATGTTATAAACTGTAACTCTGCATTGATTTTTAAATAAATGTTTGTGTAAATATGAATGATGAACATTGAGTGACAGTGGATGGATTGTTTCTTTTACTACTATTGTCTTCTTAATTTTGTTATGTATGCATGGGCTACCCATAAAGTTTTAAAATTATATAATGGTTTCATAACTATTTCCCCATATTTGTTTAAGATTATCAGAGACAAAGTGCAAGAAACCTTCTGTGATTGTGCCACCTTGGCTAATCTTCAACCATACTACCTGGAACTGTTCTAAACGTGGTTTAATATTCAGCATTGCTGTTACTTTCCATGTGTTATTCTTTCTTATTCAGTTATAATTTTGTGGACTTCTGAAAAGAGAAAGCACACTGCATTTACATTTTTACATGTTGCAGAATGTTTTTCACATTTTATTTCACACAGATGAAGTCAGTATGTGGTTGTTGAGTTAGGAACTGTGATAAAACCCCATGAATGTACATTGGACATTTGCACAACTGATTGCAACACATCAGGTAAATAATGTTTAACTACAGTTTATATAAGTTCATTTTCTTGTATGTATTGAAAAAAAAACCTTCTCACATCTCAAAGCTAATACAAAACAAACAAACATTTTTCAACAGAATCTAAATTAATATATGTAAGATACTACAAAGTAGCTTTTTGTAGGAATATATTTAATTTGATTTTAAAAGTTTCTGTCCCATTAACAGAAATAATTACATGCCAAGTAGACATTGCCATACATGCAAAATTTTAAGTCTGTAGTAGTTGCGAACTCTGCTGGATTTAGTGTTATATGTAATACGGTTTAAATTCCATTAAAATCCAAAATCTTTATACATAAATGTAAATTGCGATGGGTGTGTGATATTGACAAAACATGATATCTCAATATTTTCTGAAATTTTGTTGATAACAATAATTAGATAATACTTTGGCAGCATTTATATCTTGGGTCTAAAGTTGTTTGAACCCATCTCTCTCAACTGCCTGATTGCCACAGTGTCTTTCATTATTTAATTGCTGACAATATTTATGTCTTTTCAGCTGTCGGGTTTCCTGTTGTAAGGCACTTCTTTAAAGAAATGATAATGGATTTAATGGCATCTGATTTCCCAAATACAGTGGGGCAAAAAAGTATTTAGGCAGTCACTGATTGTGCAAGTTCTCCGACTTAGAAAGATGAGAGAGGTCTGTAATTTTCATCATTGGTACACTTCAACTATGAGAGACAAAATGAGAAAAAAAAATCCAGGAAATCATATTGTAGGATTTTTTTTCTCATTTTGTCTCTCGTAGTTGAAGTGGATATTGCTAAAAAGATTGCCATCTTTTGAGCAATATCCATCTTTTCAAAGCCAAGATTGGCACAGTTTCTTCACTCGTTTTCAACTTCAGTCATGCGCTAGATTGATTTGTGGTGCTAGCATGCTGCATGCACTCAGTTTGCATGGGCAGTAGTCTATCTTACCTGGATTCATGACAAAGTTAATATATGAAGGCAAGTTTTTGACATTTTTTTTGCAAAGTGAGTGATATACTCGATAATATCAGTTTGAACATCATTAAAACAACAATTAAGATGTTGCAGTGGACAATACAGGGCCTAAAGAAAATCATCATATCCTATTGAAATCCTTGCCTCTTGTCACATTATACCATGAAAATGAAAATAAATAATGTCTAACTTTTCCATCTGTATTTACGCATTATAACACTCATAATTAAAATGAAAATAACACTTTAAAAATTCTTGATAAATTATTATAATTTAATTAGAAAAAAACCTTGTTTGGATAAGTAGTCAGTGAATTCTGTAACTCGGGTGTGGCAGGAATGGGAGAGATGAGCGCAGGTTCAAGTATAAATAAGAATTATTAAGGAAATAAGTCAGAAAATGGGTGCGTAACCTAAACAGGCGGAGCCACTAAACGAGTGCATTTATGAGCACGGACGGAACGCAGAACAGGCAGGTAATCTAATGCGGACGGAACCACAAAACAAGCAGGAAGTCCAATGCAGATGGAACGCGAAACGGAAAGAAACTCCAATGTGGACGCAACTGCAACCTATTCAATTCATATATTATTCAGTTTACTTTTAATCAAGAATAAAGGAGGCCGACTCAAAGTGTTCAGTGGAGAAACAGACAGTCTATTTACTGCATGAATTAAGCTGACAGTCATGTATGTACCAGAGAACTCTGGTTCTTGATTTTTAGGTTTTGTAGGTAAACCAAGATTGAGTGTTTTGGACTGAACTAGATGTGATATGTTTTGCAAAACCAAACACAGCACACCAACGAAAAAACACCATACCTAGCATGAAGCATGGTGCTGGGAATATTATGTTATGGGGTGTCTGTGTTCAGCAGGAAGTGGGCAACTGGTCAGAATTGAAGGGAAATGGATGCTAAAAAGTACATCTAAATTCTTGAGAAAAACATGACACACAGCTGAAAATGTGCATGAGGTTCACCTTCTAGCATGACGACCCTAAACACACTAACTACCCACTATGACTTAAGGATAGGGAGGTAGTTGTCTTTTGTTGGCCAAGTTAGAGTCAAGACCTAAATTAAACACAGAATTTGTCGATAGGCTTGAAGAGCAGTGCATAGATGGTCACCACGAAATTTGACTGAACTTGCAAGGAAGAATGGGCAAATATTCCTCAATCTATGTGTGCAAAGCTGGTGGGGACATATTCAAACTGATTGATGGCTGTAATTAAAGCAAAAGGTGGCTCTACAATGTACTAAATCAGGTGGCTGACCACTTTTGCAATTTTAGTTTTTCATTATTTAAATTTATTTCCAGAAACGTTTCCGTTCTTCATATTTCTTGAATGTTGTAATTTAAAATGTGTAAATGAGGTTGGAAAAAAAGATATTGTTTTGTGAGTTCTGATTTCAGGCTGTAAGACCAAACAGTCACTAATTCAAAGGGGTATGAACATTTTCTGTAGGTACTGTACATGTCGGACAACCCTAATATAAACTATGTATTGCATTACATTAATTATCCAGAGTTTGTGGATAATTCATTACACTTAGTTATACACTGTTCAACCGTTTTATTATTGATGAACCTTTCAAAAGTTAATTATTCTGTTCAGAATGTATAGCGATTGTAAAGCGATTTGTAAGCGGTCTCTTTTAAGACGGTCCCTAACTTGTGTCACTAGTGTCGTGTCACAGAGCCAGTGTCAGGCGAACTTTATACCGGTGTTCCACGAGTTGTCATAGACCACGTTGCCGTAAAGAAGTTGTGGTTCTCGCATTCACAGCCTTACAAAAATGTCTGAATCTCTATTTGACTCGATCGAGAGGATCTTGGAAACGCATATCCCTCAGAATGAACTCTCAGAGGTTAAACGAGTTTTATATGGAAAAGAACTAAAGTAAGTTTGATTTTTTTTTAACCTATGCTTACAAAATCGGACGGTCACACTGAACAGATTCACGTCTGTGAGCGTATTTTCAGATGTGGTATTCTAACCTGTCATTACAAGCACGTATTGTCAGGCGTAGTCACAAATAGTCTTAAACTTAAAACCTTATATTGTCTAATTACATGGAGGATTTGCTTATGCGGTTAAATTGAATTTTTAAATACTGTTTCAAGCGTTTAATAGTTTCAAGTTTGGGTCTAAGCAAAGATGGTTTATGGCCTTTGGTCTGGCTGCTCACAAACAGCCTAAGCTGTTTATTGTGTCTTATTATGTATCTCAAAGTTCTATTAGAACCTATAATTATGCATTCATATGTAAATACTGTATATAAATACTGTACTAATGAGGAACTAATGAGGATGTTACTGCACAGGTAATTACTAATTATGTTTTATTTTTAACCTTTGCCTTCTTAATTTTGTTATGTACTCATGGGCTACTCTTAACGTTTAAACATTTTATGACGGTTTTTTAACTATTTCCTGTTATTTGGTGAAGATTTGCAGAGACATTGCAAGAATCCGTTCCGTTTTGTACCATCTTGGCTAATCTTCAACCTTACTGCCTGGAAGTGTTCTAAACATGGTTTAATATTCAACATTAGTATTACATTCCACATGTAATTCCTGCAGTTTTGTGGACTACTGAAAAGAGAAAACACACTGCATTTATGTTTTTCAATTTTATTTCACAGAAATTAAGCAAGTGCAGACAGGCAGTTGGTGGATACGAATTAGGGACTGTTATAAAACCTCATGAATGTGCATAGGAGCAACACTATTGATTTCAACACATAATGTTTTCGTTATATTAAACATCCACTTTTATCATCAGTGGCCATTTCAGTGAAACACACAAGGTTACATCAAGACTAATCATATATATACACTCAAGTCGATGAAAATTTAGCGTAATCAATTAACATAACATGCATGTCTTTGGACTGTGGGAGGAAACCAGAGTACCCGGAGTAACCCATGCAGACTCCATACAGAAAGGACCCAGGTTGAGTACCCAGGTTGGTTAATCGATGAATCGGATTTAAAAAAAAAAAACATTTCCATGTCTTTATTCAGAAATATAACATTGAATAACAGAGCAAATAAGTGATAATTGAATAATAATAAATTACATTTAATAATAAAATTAAACAAATTAATGTTTTCTTAAGTTTTCTTTAGTTTCAAACCCATTTTAAACAAATTGTTCTGGCTCACAGAAAGAGTAGGTCATCTTCATTTTGGTCTTCTATGGCAGGTTCAGACGAGGGAGCTGATTTAAATGAATAAGCAGCTGATGTGCCAAAAAGCTGCTACACATTATCAGGCAGCTTGTGCTCATAGCAAGCCTCACCAGACAACCTGAGACCATATCGGATATACAGGATTGAGTTAAGGGTCTCCAAGGACATTCGATTTCTTAGTTTGGTTTTTACCGCACTCATCTGGCTGAATAGTCTCTCAGCTTCAGCATTTGAGTAGAGCCATATTCCTCCTTCAGCACTTTGTGGACCCTATTATCTAGCTAGCTGGATGTTTAGCTTTTCACAAAGAGGCACACACTGCGGACGGGGTGAGTAACAGGCTACGCGGTGAATGAGGTGACTGACTGAGACTGTGTGGGTTAAATACAGGGATTTCTTTCCGTGTCACACTGAAGACGCATTTATATTTACATCCCGCTCTGTAAATACGGGGCGGGGTCAGTCAGCGGCGGCTTTGGGCAAGCACAGTTCATTTGCAGTGTGGACGAGGCTCACGGCAGCACCTGCTGCTCGCTGAGGGCAGTAACTGAAGAGGATGTGTGTTCATCTCAGAGTATCCAAAATTCTCCAATAACACCTCAAAAAGTCGCTAGATTTGTCGCTATTCGCTTTAAAAAAAAAAAGTCACTAGAGGGTCTGAAAAGTCGCTAAATATAGTGACAAAGTCGCTAAGTTGGCAACACTGATTCTTAACGCTAACTTACTTTGAATGTTCCGGCTCCGCCTCGCTCCCATCAACTCGCTCGTATTTTTTTCCTGCCTTGACGAAGTGCCGCAAGTAACGTAAGCGGATATGACAAGGGGAGGGAAACATAAATCATACGACCCAACGAATCGATAATGAAATTCGTTGTTGACGCTTTTAATAATCGATTATTATCGATTTTATCGATTCCCATAAATTCCCATAAATTATACATTGTACATATTTATAACTACAACATATGTTTCTCTATATTTATTCTTATATATTTGTATATAATGTCTATAAGAATAGATACACTGCTGCTTTTATGTACCAGATGCACATTTTGCACATGCTGTTATTCTGTTGAATACCATATGCTATGCACCTTATTTATTTACTTACCTTATTTGTATCTGCATTCTACCTTATTTTGTTTTTGTAATTTTACTTTTTCTTTGCATTTGTATTAAGCTTTTTCTTCTTTGTTTAAACTACTGGAGACCAATAATTTCCTTCGGGATAAATAAAGTATCTGTCTATCTATCTATCTGTCTGTCTGTCTTTCTGTCTCTATTTATCGTTGTTGCAGCCCTAGTGTACATGGGTGTTTACCCCTATTGCTTTGAAAACACATGTAGTTCCCTTCAGCAATTTGCTGTCAGAAGTTCCATAATTAATTGAATATGGTCTACCTGTATGCATTTTATGTGCCAAATAATCTCTATATAAATGCACCTTGATCAACAAGAGGGCAAAGAGTTTGAGAGCACACCTACACAAACATCATGAAGACCAAAAGACAAAGGAGCTAATGAAACAAGTCTGAGACAAAATTATTGATCAGGTTGTGATTGCAAAAACATATTCAATACTTTGAGCACTGCACTGAGGATGATCTAATCCATTACTAAGAAATGGAGAGAATATGATTGTGTTGTGTCCATCAGAAGCCAATGACTCTGTTCTGAAAACATCCCCCTCCTCTTTGTGAACCGTCAGCCAACTTTTGTTATGCAAATGTGAGACAGAGAGGCTGCAGAGAGTCACTCTGAATGTTCAAGATTCAGATTGGCTGTATTGGCATAACTGTGATGAGCATAATTCAGTCAGGACCATTAGTCAAAGAAGTATTTTAATTTAATTGCCAAAAGTTATATTTTGTCAATATGGCTCTGTTCTGGGACCTCCCTGCTTTTCCATGCATACATGGAAAGCCTTAGGCAGGAAGAGCATCCAGGCATCAATGACAACAGACATGACTGTCAGATAAGACATGAAAGGCGAGTTGGGGTGGAGGCAAGCTGCAGAGTGGCTTGGATTAATTTTGCCAGTAGTAATGCAGAGGTAACCAACTGAGCCATCAACTTATTGGAACAGCTGATGACTTAACAAGTTCCTGGGCTTGACTTTGTGGTCTGCCTGAACTAATGCTACTCTCAATTTCAGTTAGAATCACTAGTCAAAGACGTATTTTAGATTAGATTAGATTCAACCTTATTGTCGTTACACATGTACAGGTACAATGCAACGAAATGTAGTTTAGCATCTAACCAGAAGTGCAATAGGTAGAAAGTGCGTAATGTAAAATTGATACAGTATGTACACATATAGGCTATTTTCTATGAACACTATAGACATATATACAGATGGAATCATTACAATTTAAATGACAATGGAAGGGATGTTTGTGTATAACTATGTATGTAGAGTATATGCAGAATATGTTGAAGATATAATATACAATTACACAGCTATGTACAGTTTAAAAGTAACGTGATCCTGGAGAATGGAGTGCAGTCATTATCCAGAATGTATGTATGCGAGTGTTACCGGTGGACAGAGTTCAGTAAGGAGACAGCTCTGGGGAAGAAGCTGTTCCTCAATCTACTTGTCCTGGTCCGGAGGCTAATGAAGTGTCTGCCAGAGGGCAAGGTGGCAAAGAGACTATGAGGCGTGTGGGAGGAGTCTTTAAGAATATTGCGAGCTGGCCGCAGATAGCGATTCTTTTGGATGCCCTCAACTGATGGAAATGGGATATCTGTGATTTTCTGGGCCATTTTTACCACTCGCTGTAGTGACTTACGGTCCGCGACAGTGCAGTTTCCATACCAGACAATAATACAGATGGACAGGATACTCTCAATCGTACAGCGATAGAAGTTCACTAGGATGGCTGGGGACAGGTGTAGTTTCCCCAGTGTTCTCAACTGGCTGGTGAGCCTTCTTGACAATACTGGAGGTGTTGGTGGCCCAGGATAGGTCCTCCGATATGTGTAGTCCCAAAAACTTGAAGCTGGCAACACGTTCAGCAGCCGTCCCCCAGATGTAGATAGGGTCTTGTGTGTCTCCTTGCACCTTCCTGAAGTCTACGATGAGTTCTTTTGTTTTATTGGTGTTGAGAAGCAGGTTATTGTCAGCACACCATGAAGTCAGATGCTCCATTTCCTATAGGCCGTCTCATCATTGTTGCTGATGAGGATAATCACTGTGATGTCATCAGCAAATTTGATCATGGAGTTAGATTCATGAACAGTCCTGCAGTCGTGAGTGAAGAGGGAGTAGAGATATGGACTCAGGACACAGCCCTGTGGCACACCTGTGTTCAGTGTGATGATGGTGGAGTGGGTGTGGCCTGACCTAACATGTTGAGGTCTGTTGGTCAGAAAGTCATTCATCCAGTAACAGAGGGAGGAGTCAATGCCCAGATCTCCAAGTTTAGTAAATAACTTGGCGGGGATTACTGTGTTAAATGCTGAACTGAAATCAACAAACAGCATTCGTGCACAATTATTTTTGCTGTCCAGATGTGACAGCACAGAATGTTTTGTTAAATAAGGACTGATATACAGTTCAGCAGACTTTACGACAGTAGTCTCATATGCCAAAAAGACATGACAAGTGTCGTGGGTTGCTAGGGTTATGCCCTCGTGTGCTCATGTGTTGTTCATGTGCAGCTTGCTAATGTTCTATGTAACTGCGTCGGTTCCTGATTAACAGTAAAAAGCCTATTTGTGCATTCAGAAGTGTGGACATTCGATTACTTTACATGGTGTCAGAAGCTGGTGACGGACATACCGCTTCAGAAAGTTTAATCCTCCGGAGAGTTTCCCGTTTGACCGCCCAACTGAATCAGACGATTGGAAGCAACGTTTCCAGCATTTTCAAATGGCTACTAAACTGAATAAGGAGGATGGTGAGGTACAAGTCAGCTCTATAATATACGCCATGGGCCCGGAGGCTGAGAACATTTTTAAAGCATTTGCTTTTGCGGAGGAGGACGATCAGAATAATTTGACATCGTGTTAGGAAAATAACCCCAAAAGGAATGTTATTCACGAGCGTGCATGTTTCCACCAGAGAGTACAGTGGCCCGGTGAGAAAGTTGAAATGTTTATCAGAGCTCTTTATGACTTGTCTGAACATTGTGACTTTGGGGAACACTGAGAGGAGCACATTAGAAACTGCATAGTGGTGGGAATTAATGATCAGGAGGTGTCTCACAAACTGCAGTTGGAGACAACACTCATGTTAGCACAAACTATCCAGGCCATGCGCCAGTCCGAGGAGGTGACCAGGCAGGTGTGCCAACAGGGAGAGGCGTGCGCAGCTGTGCAGGAGATCGCACATGCTCCCTCATATAAAGGAAAACAGCAATGGAAAAATAAAAAGAGAGACAGTGGGGAACGAACTGAACTAAAATGTGGAAGATGTGGCAAAATAAAGCACAGGGATCTGGACAAATGGCAGCTAAGAAATCAACGTGCAACAAGTGCAAAAAGGTGGGTCACTGGAAAAGAGTGTGCCACAGTAAATCAATTAGAGAGGTGACAGAAGATGAGACTGTTTCTCAGGCACCATATTTCCTAGGGGCAATCACAGACACTAGCAGAGAAAGTGATAAATGGACTGTACAAATTGTGATTGGTGCTACACCTGTAGACTTTAAAATCGATACAGGGGCAGACTTGAACTTTATGGAGAGGGAGACATTCAACATGTTAGTCCCTGAACAAAAACTTGTGCAGTCAAACATTCCACCAATGAACAGCCCTGGTGGTCAGCTAAGCTGTATGGGGAAGTTCCAGGCTAGTGCAAAATATAAGAAGAAACACTACTCCTTCCCAGTGTATGTGGATTTGAGGCATGTTGATACAGCTGCCTGGATGAGGGACAGGTTGAAGATATGACTTGAAAACTCCAGTGAGCTGCTCCGCATATGCTCTCAGCACACGCCCAGGAATGCCATCAGGGCCAGCAGCCTTGTGTGCATTAACCCTGCTTAGTGAAGTGTAGACATCTGTGGATGTGAGTTTGAGGGGCTGGAGATCTGCAGAGGGTCTGGTGTTGGTAACCGTCTCTTCGCTGTGTAGCGTAATATGACTACACTTTTAAATTGATTAATTTTAATGTACAAAAGGGGCACCACCGGAAAACCAGTTTGAAAAGAAATGGCAAAGTTAATCAGGAAGTCGATATGGGCAACTTCAGTCTGGATCTGAATAGTGAATTCACAGTTGAATTTACCGTTTTGTGTGGGAGAGAGTTCGTTCATTCAACCAAAGGTCGAGAAAATAAAAGAGTATAACCAGGTTATTAACTACAAACAAGGTAAATTCCAACTGACAATCTGAAGTAATGACACATCACAGAGTTACGATCAAGAATAATGGCGAGGTGTATCACAATAATGTATATTACAGTTTTACTATCACTAACAGAGTGCATCTATGTTCAACCTATTAATTGTGTAGTATATACCCAGGAGCAATGTTATAAACTACTTTATTACAGAGTAGTGTGTTACTAGTAAGACAGATTGTGGTGAAACGTGAATAGTTCTGTGGAAACTACATAGACGTAGGTAGGTCTAGGGTTGAAACGTGGTTTAAAATTAAACACAAGGTTCGAGAATCGGCGATGCAAATAAAGCCACAAAGCGGTACTTGCGTGGCAGACACTCATGCAAGGGGTGAACATGGAAACGGGCCTCGCCTGTTTCAGGATGGCACGATCGTGGAACAGACGCTGTTTATCTGTTGACAAACATGGCCGTTCGGAGGGCCTATTGATGGTGTAGGCTCTGGGCTTCTCGGTTATGCAGATATGCAGTCGTGTAACCACAGATGTTTTACAGGCCGCGCCTTCGCCGTTCTTCCCAGCTTTGACTGCGGGGGTTTCACGGTCCTCGAAGATTGTGTTCGTGCACACTCAAATCTTTACCCTGGCCACAGGTAAATTCTAAGTCTGACGCGAACTTTACACAACACGCTTTCAATAAACTGGGAAGACTAGGATATACGAACGTGGCTGAGCGTGAAGAAGAACTGTGCTAGTTGGTCTTTCACTACTTTCTTTAGCTTAATTTCTAATTCGGCAATACCGAACTGCTAAGACTGCTAGACAAGGAAAAACTTAAACGTAAAATAAAATGCAAAAAGGAAAGTTTCAAAGAAAACTAAACTAAAAAAAACCAAAACTCTCAAACAAAGAAAAAAAGACTCACAAAGAAAAAAAGACTGCCACTGCTAGCTTGCGCCAAAAGTTTTGTACATGCTCTGACGTAAGCGGTCAGGGGCGTGAGGCAGCGGTTTTGCCCTGGATCGGCCAATGAGAAGCTGACTCTGTATCAAGTCCCTCCTCTCGTTGGGCACGTCCTTTATTTTCACCGTATGTTGGTATGCACCGACACAGAGGCTATAACTTTGGATTAATATATTTTTGCATATCTAAGTGTATCACATAAGAATCAAAATTCTTAAAGTTACAGGTTTAGCTGCGGGAGTTCAATTACTAGGTTCCGATTGTCAAGAGCACCTCGAATCTACAAACTATGACATAATTAAGGCATTCTAAACTACAGCACATACATGGCAAGAAGGTTTGCCGTGTCTGTCAGCGTAGCGTCCAGAGGCTGGAGGGGCTACCAGGAGTCAGGCCGGTACTCCAGGAGACGTGGAGGAGGCCGTAGGAGGGCAACAACCCAGCAGCAGGACCGCTACCTCCGCCTTTGTGCAAGGAGGAACAGGAGGAACACTGCCAGAGCCCTGCAAAATGACCTCCAGCAGGCCACCAATGTGCATGTGTCTGCACAAACAGTTAGAAACCGACTCCATGAGTATGGTATGAGGGCCCGACGTCCACAGATGGGAGTTGTGCTTACAGCCCACCACTGTGCAGGACGCTTGGCATTTGCCAAAGAACACCAGGATTGGCAAATTTGCCACTGGCACCCTGTGCTCTTCACAGATGAAAGCAGGTTTGCACTGAGCACATGTGACAGACGTGACAGAGTCTGGAGATGCCGTGGAGAGCGATCTGCTGCCTGCAACATCCTTCAGCATGACCGGTTTGGCAGTGGGTCAGTAATGGTGTGAGGTGGCATTTCTTTGGAGGGCCGCACAGCCCTCCATGTGCTTGCCAGAGGTAGCCTGACTGCCATTAGGTACCGAGATGGGATCCTCAGACACCTTGTGAGACCAGATGCTGATGCAGTTTGTGGTGGGAATTTTCAAATATGGGAGAACAAAGTCACAGACACTGGTGCTGGAATAAAGCAGTAGACAATGTTTATTATCTGCGCAGAGATCAACTCAGATACAACATGCCCGAGCACTTGTATGTGAGTGGATGAAGGAGGTAGAAGGCTTCCCCCTTTTAACTGGTTGTTTACGTGCCAGGTTTAACATACGGACGTTTTGTATCAGCAACTCGTCATTACAAGCTGGGTCTGCTGGTCCCAGAGATAAGACCAGATTCTGTGGTACCAACACATAGACAATTAAGATCTTTAATGACTATGGGGGTTTAGTGTCACACTGTTCCCCTCCCTTAAACTCCATCTTCTTTTGTGGCCTGCTGCCTGACCCTGGCAATCTGTGTTTTGTACTCTTTACAACACCTCATTAACAGACTCACTCACAACAGCATCCCACAGTTATAGGATTACATAAACTTAGGATTACATAATTTTACTTACTAATGCAGTAAGGGATTAAATCCTAAGACATTAAAAATTATTCCACACTTCCTCCCTTTGTCTATTATTTTGGACCAGAATCTTCATCCATCCCAACATCAAGCGTGTCTGTCAGGACTTCATTAGCTCCTATTCCTTCATTACTTACTACTCACAATCAAGGGAAGGCTGTGATTAGTCTGGGGCATTTCTATCATATTGAATTCTTGTATGGTCTCATACTCATCTTCACCTCCCAACCTGTTGGGCAACTCTTCTGCCAGCTGATGCAGCATTTGATACTGAAACTGCCTCTGGAACATACTCATAGCACACTGGCAGCATAAAGGAAACACACAAATAATGATAATAATAAGAAACATGGTGGGTAATGTTGACATAAGTATTCCCTTCCAACCAGAAAACCATGAACTCCAGTCCCACCAGAAACTACCCTGCTCAACGGCTCGAAGCAGCGATGCCACATGTTTCATTTGGTCTAAGGCCTTTGTTATGTTACCCTCAGACGAATTGTTTGGTGGAATGTAAGTGCAACAATGGTGACCTACCATTACACAAACCCCACCTTCCTTGGCTAACAGAATATCGAGAGCAATTCTATTCTGTGTGGTCATTAACCGTAAGGCAGTTAATTCTTGCTTAATTCCCTCAATTGCATCGGTTGTAGAATTTACAAACATAGCCAACCTATAGTGGACCTTATTTAATTGTTGTCTTACCTTTGCTACACCCCACATAGGAAAAATGATTTCTGCGAACCTTTCCCCTTCCCCAACTAGTCTATGCTCTGAGGGTACTTTTAGGTCAGTGGTGCTAGATACGTCACGCTTATTCCTACCGTTTGCCCTGGTCCTTCCCATAAAAATCTTTAAGTGTGCGTCTAGACGTACCAATGCACACCTAGCTCTTTGATTTACTGGAAAGTACATGAGCAGTCTATTTCCACACCACCAGTGCCAATCTGGAATAAAAATGTTCACCCTGGTGTTGTGAAAAATTACAGTTTTAAAAAGTGTGGCGTTTGGTCCGCGCAACGGGGTTTCAGAAGCTCCCTTAAGGTCAAAAGAGTTCTCACAAATGTCTTCTTCCAGTCCTACAGATATGGACATGGTTTCGTTGGTATGGGTACAGAGATCATAGCGTCCTTTGTCCTCACATTTCACCACCGCTGAACTATCTTTTCGCCAGACACAAAAAGGAAAATGCGGTTTCCTTTTTTGGACTACTATGGATTGAGGTAGCAGTGGATCAGGGTTTTTCCTCAGAAAGCGACGCTCCACTGCTACGTTTTGTTCTCTTAGCTTGTTCCATCCCCTTGCAACACCCTCTATGGTGTCATTTATCAGACTGTAGATGAAAGGCTGGCTGCTGGCGTGCGGCATCAGAGCGCACACAAGGCAGGTGTCGTCACTATTTGTGGTGCTTTTTGCAGTGAAGTTAGCATACTTCCAAAACATATTATCCTTCGGGTCTCGTAAACTCTGAATAGGATGCTCAGTGATTGAATCATCCGGTTTACCAGTAAGAAGAGTGAACACTGCCCCTCCCACCAATAAGAGGAGGAGGATCATGACGGCTGGCACCATTATGCAGCCTTTAGGCAACAGTCTTGCTTGTTTTGCCATGTTTACAACTACCTTTTCCTTCCTCTAATCCCTTCTTGTGCAGCTTGTTACCGGGGCAGGTCAATGACCCACGTATTCCGGGCCCACTTTTCCTGCGGCTATTAGGGGTAGGAAACAGGTTTATTACTTTACGGCACTTATTGTGTTCCAGCTTTTGCTTAGGAGCCCGTTTACAATGGCTGATATGAATCCAGGTACCTCTCTCAGCGATCTTCACAGCCGTGTGTGTTGTTAGAAGCACTTGAAAAGGTCTTTGCCACCTATCAGCTTTCCAGTTCGATCTCTTGTAGATCTTTGTAAGAATCCAATCCCCTGGTTTCACTGTGTGTCCAGTTACTGCTGGGCTAGGAAGTGCCTCTTTCACCCTCCTGTACACATCAGACAAAACAGAACACAACGTAGCACAATACCTTTGCATATGATCATCCTCTAGGGTCAGTAACTCCTTATTTGGAGTGCAGCTGGTGTTTGAGGATTGCCCAAATATAATTTCAAATGAGGAGAGTTTAGTTCTGGAAGATGCTCTTTGTGTAACTCCCATACATACTAACGGGAGGGCCTCTACCCAATTCAATCCTGTCTCAAGACAAACTTTTGTCAGTTTTTGTTTAATGGTACCATTTGTTCTCTCCACCAGACCTGCACTCTGAAGGTGATATGTACAATGTTTGTGTAGTGGCATGTCAATCACGTCACTAATGTAGGCGAATGCCTTGCCCACAAATGCCGGACCGTTACCAGATGAAACCTTCCTGGGGAGTCCAAATCTAGGAATCACCTCCCTTAGGATGCATTCTGCCACTGTCAGTGCATCTTGGTGGGTGGTAGGATAAGCTTCCACCCACTTGGAGAACATGTCAATGATAGCAAGCACATACCTTTTCTTTTGGCAAGGTGATAATTCAATGAAATCCATTTGCAAATGGTCAAATGGCATGTCTGGTTCTGGGTGCCCTTTAGTATGTTCATGTCTGATTGCTCCTACTGAATTTGTTTTTAAACACATAAGACATTTTTGAGAAAAATTGTTTGAGTAATTAGAAAATCCTTTAGCATACCATTGTGAACTGACCATTTCTACCATACCTCCCTTTGAACAATGGTCCACACCGTGGGCCATTTTCGCAAAATAGGGAAAGTAGAAAGAGGGCAAGCAAGGCTTTCTGTTTGGGCCTGTCCAAATAGTGCCATCAAAGGTGCATCCGGCTTTACGCCAGGCTATGACATCCTTGGCTGTTCTGTGTTTCTGAATTTCCACTGGTGTGATCTGAACAGGCTCCAGTACTACGGCTTGTACAGCAAATGTATTACTACCTATAGCTGCTTCCTTTGCTACTGCATCAGCACTAGCATTACCCAGAGCTTCCTGTGTACAGGCTTTTGGTAGTAGAATGGCATCCAGAAGCGCAGACACTAATTTATGGTGTGCAATAGTCTTACCTGAAGATGTCAGAAAGTTCCTCTGTCGCCAGAGGGTTTCAAAGTCGTGACAGACACCGTAAGCGTATCTGGAATCGGTATAAATGTTCACAGTTTTATCAGTTGCTAACTTACAGGCCTCGGTCAGTGCAATCAACTTAGCTGCCTGTGCTGAGTATTGTGAAGGAAGATTCCCTGAAAGCAAAGTGTGAGTTAGGGTTACGACAGCAAATCCAGTTCTTGTTTCTCCTTTCTGGTTCTTGGAGCTGGAACCATCTACAAAAAGAATAAGGTCAGCATTGTCAAGAGGAACGTCCTTCAAATCTGGGCGAGGTGAGCAAACCAGGTCCAGCTTACACAGACAGTCATGTGGTTCTCCCTCTTGCTCTGTGGGCAAGAGGGTAGCTGGGTTCAAAACTGTACATCGTTTCACTCTAACATTAGGCATCTCAGTGAGCAGAGTGTGGTACTTCAGCCATGTAGCTGCACTAAGATGGGAGGTTTGCTTTTCCAGTAAAATCATGGATACTGCATGTGGAACATGTAACGTGACTGGGGCGTATCCCACTATATCTCTAGATGCCACAACTGCCCTTTCTGCTGCTGCAACAGCCTTCAAACATTGTGGGTAACCTTGTGCCACTGCGTCTAGCTTACCACTGAAATAGGCTACGGGACGCAGTTTATTACCATGATCTTGTAACAAAACAGAAGTCATATAACCATGTTTTTCATCAACAAATTGCTCAAAAGGTTTGTCTGGGTTGGGTAATGCCAATACAGTGGCAATTTTTGTAGGTAGATTTTAATTCCCTAAATGGTCTACTGTTCCGCTTCTTGTGACCGTTGCACCTTAGGGGTTGCAGTAAGAGTTTTCTTATGAGCCATGTCATGCAGCGGAGACACTAAAGATGCATAATTTGGTATCCACATTCTGCAGTATCCAGTCATTCTCAGGAAAGACAAAAGCTGTTTTTTGTCAAAGGTTTTGGAATCAAAGCAATGGCTGAAATCCTACTCTGACTTAGGGACTTCCCTTCTTCAGACAGAGTATGACCCAGATAAGTAACTGTCTGTTGTACAAACTGTAACTTGTCCTTGCTCACCTTGTGACCATTTTGTGCTCGGAAATGAAGTAGAGCAACAGTGTCAGAAGTACATTCATCGAAGAACACACTAACAAATCATCAACATACTGTAACAATGTACTGGCACCAGGAAAAGTGAAGCCAGTAAGATTGTCCTTCAGTGCAGCGTTAAAGAAGGAAGGAGACTCAGCATATCCTTGTGGTACTCTGGTAAAAGTATACAGCTTCCCTTGAAATGAGAATGCAAACCAATACTGAGAATCCTTGTGTACCCTAAGGCTAAAAAAAGCATTTGCTAGGTCTATTACTGAGAACCATTTTGTGTCTCCTGGTATCTGACCTAGGATAGTATGGGGATTGGAACTTCTGGAGCTCTAGCATGTATTGCCTGATTTACTCCCTGCAGGTCCTGAACGAATCTCCATTTGGGAGGTTCTCCAGGGTTGGATTGCTTACAAACTGGCCAAATTGGGCTTCGACACGGTGAATCCGGACATTCCACAATAATTCCTCTTTCCAATAAACTATTGAAAACAGGAGTTATTCCATCGATGGCCTTCTTTTTCAGAGGATATTGGCGTGTACACTGTCTGTATTCACTTTTTGGAGTGATTTTTAATTCGGGAGCTCCCATCATTAAACCTACATCAAATTCATCATTCGCCCACAGCGATGGTTCTATTGAGTCCAAAAGATTGCTCTCTGAAACGTCTGCCTGAGCTTGAAAGGACCAATTAATAGTGCACTTGTAAACTTGGTGACTTTCAGAATATTCCCTGAGTGTATAGCTTGTGGGTTTCCAATCAATAATTTGAGTGCAATCAAAAATAAAAACAGACATGTCTTTCCATTCATTCTCACACATTTTGGCCAAACACACGTGGGGCACCTCCCCTTGGAACCACACCACCTGATCTGGCTTCAGGTTCACAACACAACCCGCCCACTGTTTTCCGGCAAACAAGGTTGGGACAGAGATCACCTCTGTATCTCTGGATTGGAACTCACACAGATGTTCCACATCAACAGGCCAATTCTCCACACTAGCAGTGCAATGCAAATCCTCTGGTTTCTTAATCTGATCATACTTAAAGATCCTATGCAACCATTCAAGATAAGGTACCCAGAGGTCACAGGGAGACAAATTCCATCCTGACCACACGCGTGGTGGGGGGATGGAACTTGCACACAATTCAAAGTGGTGATGTCAATACCCTCAGGAGTGCATGTAAGTTTCAAATTCAACTTACACATTAGATCCCTAGCTAGCAGATTCACAGGACAAGTTGGTGACAATAGGAAGGCGTGTTGTAGGGATACGCTGTTATCACTAAAATAACAGTCTAGCTCGTCAGTGAAAAACTCTGCCATGGGTATTCCACCCGCTCCCACTACAAACATTTTCCTACCAGATAAGCACGGTTCAGGTTTGATCGCACCTTTACATATACAGACATAGTAGCTCCTGTATCTACTTAAAATTGGACACTTTGACCACTAATTTCTAACATAACTGTAGGTAAAGCAGAAGGTCTTGTCATCACCATTTGATAATTTAGAACAGTCTTACCAGTTTCATGCGTGGTGGGTGCACATTCAAAGGTTGTGTGCTTTGGAGCCCATCGACCTCATTCCTCACCCCCCTCGAAGACAAGATCTGGGAAGTTCTGTTTCGGACAATTTACTGCAATGTGTCCCATCTGATGGCAAATATAGCACTGGTAATTGGATTAGTCCTTTTGTCCCGGTGTTCTGCCACCCCTGCCTCGTCCTCTGCCTAGCCCCCTCGCTCTTCCTCTTCTCCTGTTCAGCTCCATACTCTGTTTTGTGGCTTCCAGCACGGCGCACTGGAGCTGATATTGCTCCTTCTCTCGTTTCTGCGCGTTCTTCTTTAACTTTTCTGCCAGTCTTTTTTCAACATGCACTGCAACAGCATACACAGCCTGCCTGTGTCTGCTTCAACACAGCCATCACGTACTTTCATTTGTATTTCCGGTCTTAGTCCATTCAGAAATCTCTCTTTAAGGTGGTTCTCCCAGGCACTCATATCCGCACCTGGGTAGTCAACTGGCTTATTCACGCCTGAATGCTGGATATGTAACTTTTCGAGCTCGTGCAGGTAATTTGCCACGGATTGTCCATCTTGCTGTTTACACTGCGTCAGCTTGGACAGGTTCAACCGAACCGGAAAAACATCGGTTATCCTGTCCCTGAGGCGCTGGACCTCCCTTTGATAAGCGGAGTCTGCTGCTTCATTGTACATTATGTCAGGATTTTGTGGAAGGTCACCATGCACTTTTGTCCTTTCCAGTTTCATCCTGACTGCACATACTCTATTAGAGATGGTTTCCATCCTCTTACAAGCAGATTCATTTTCGTGACAAAGTTCTGTCCCCCTTCAGAAAGTCCAGGCAGCTCCTCAGACACTTGTTTCATGTCTTCTATAGTCCATCGTCGGAAAACAAAGGCTGGTCCTTGTGGTCCCATGACCTGAATATTGGGCATCTGGAATTGGATGCCATCTGGATCCACAGAGGGGTTATTTGTAGGAAGAGCATATGGTGGAGGGTCGTTCGTGACAGGTGGGGCAGAAAGTGTTAATGGTGTTGGTAACGTCACCTCTTCCCGATTCTCGGAGCATCTCTGAAGAGCCAGGATCCTCTCTTCGTTCTTTTTCTGCTGTTTCGTCAAAGACTGTAGAGACTTCAGCACTGTTTCCAGATCCTTCTGATCTCATTTTTCTGTTTTCTCCGCGTCACTGGGCCCATGTAAGGTTTTTCGGCCTTGCCACTTGATTTTTTTCCTTTCGCCGAGTCACCGGTGGTGAAGGAGAAAAACCACTCTCTTGGTTCACGCCATCCTCACCTTGGGTCCAATTCAGCAGATCAACGTCATTCCCTCCTTCATCTATCGCCTGTTCAGGTCCCTGTAGCTGAGGGGCCAGTGGTGGCGGTGGTGGAAGAGGGGGTTGAGGAAGGAAGTCATCCAGGCATTCTTTCTACAAGTTAAGAAACTGGCCGACAGTTACTGCTTTCTTTCGTGCTGCTTGTCTCCCTTTCCCATAGGCTTGAAAATCAGGTCGCCAAGGGAAATTGGGACAATTTCTATCTACCTTGCCATTCTTACAATATTCTATAGCCTTATCATATTTATCTTGTTGTTGTTGTAATTGTATTTTTAACGCTTGCAACACATCAATATCCAAACTCCCTTCAGGTGGGAAGTTACAGTATTTCACCCAAAATTCTATCTGAGCACAACTGTCTGGCTCGTGCATTTTCATACACTGTATCAAACTACCATATGGTGGAATACTGCATTGCACTATAGGTGGTGGAAATTCAAATCCCCTCTTTTTTGAATTGTCCTGACCCATTGCTACTCTAAATGTTTCAAACACACAGTAAGAAACTTTCCTTTTAGAACACCCAGTTCTAGTCTATACACACCACATAGTGAGAGCGTTTCCGACACACAGTAAAAACTTTCTTTTAGAACCCTAGTTTCTAGTCTATACACACACAGTATAGAGCGTTTCAGACACACAGTACGAAACTTTCCTTTTTAGAACCCTAGTTCTAAGTCCTATACACACACAGTATAGAGCGTTTCATCAGACACACATTAAGAATTTTCCTTTAGAACACACCTAGTTCTAGTCTATCCACACACAGTATAGACGTTTCAGACAACACAGTAAGAAACTTCCTTTTAGAACACCTAGTTCCCCTAGTCTATACACACAACACCAGTATAGAGCGTTTTTTCTAAAACCCTCACCCCGCAATTTCCATTCTCTTCCACGTCCCCTCCTTGCACAGAATTCCGGATCTCCGCTGGTCTCGAGGGCCGCCGTCCAGAAAGGTCCCCTCTTCTCTAACCAAATTTTTCTGCGAGGTAGGTGCAAGCTGCAGTTTTTCCTTCTCAGACCGACGTCTCTCAACGAGTGGATCCTGCCGACTACGCCAAATTGTGGTGGGAATTTTTCAATATTGGAGACAAAGTCACGACACTGGTGGCTGGAATAAAAAGCATTAACATTGGTTTATTATCTCCGCAGAGATCAACTCATATACAACATGCCCAGCACTTGATGTGAGTGGATGAAGGAGGTAAAAGGCTTCCCCTTTTACTGTTGTTTACCGTGGCAGGTTTAAGCATACAGGAAAGTTTGTATCAGCAACCTCGTCATTACAAGCTGTTCTGCTGTCCAGAGATAAAGACCAGATTCGGTTTACCAACACATAGACAGATAGATCTTTATTGACTAGGGTCAGGTCACACTGTTCCCCCTCCGAACTCCATCTTCTTTTGTGGCCTGCTGCTGACCCTGGGCACATCTGTGTTTTGTACATCTTTACAACAACTCATTAGACAGACTCACTTCACAACAGCATCCCACAGTTATAGGATTACATACACTTAGGATTACATACATTTTACTTACTATGCAGTAGGATTAAATACTAAGACATTAAAATTTATTCCACACAGTTGGTCCTGGGTTCCTCCTAATGCAGGACAATGCTAGACCTCATGTGGCTGGAGTGTGTCAGCAGTTCCTACAAGATGAAGGCACTGAAGCTATGGACTGGCCCACCCGTTCCCCAGACCTGAATCCGATTTGAGCACATTTGGGACATCATGTCTCGCTCCATCCACCAACGTCACGTTGCACCACAGACTGTCCAGGAGTTGGCGGATGCTTTAGTCGAGGTCTGGGAGGATATCCCACAGGAGACCATCCGCCACCTCATCAGGAGCATACCCAGGCATTGTAGGGAGGTCATACAGGCATGTGGCGGCCACACACAGTACTGAGCCTCATTTTGACTTGTTTTAAGGACATTACATCAAAGTTGGATCAGCCTGTAGTGTGTTTTTCCACTTTAATTTTGTGTGTGACTCCAAATACAGGCCTCCATTGGTTAATAAATTTGATTTCCATTGATGATTTTTGTTTGATTTTGTTGTCAGCACATTCGACTTTGTACAGAACAAAGTATTCAATGAGAATTATTCATTCATTCAGATCTAGGATGTGTTATTTGAGTGTTCCCTTCATTTTTTTTGAGCAGCGTGTGTATATATATATATATTTATATATATATATATATATATATATATATATATATATATATATATATATATACACACGCTTTACTCTTGGAGTGATCTTTTTTGGTCGACCTTTCCTGAGGAAGGTAACAATGGTCTTGAATTTCCTCCGTTTGTACAAAATCTGTCTGACTGTGGATTGGTGGAGTCCAAACTCTTTAGAGATGGTTTTGTAACCTTTTCCAGCCTGATGAGCGTCAACAAATCTTTTTCTGAGGTCCTCAGAAATCTCCTTTGTTCATGCCATGATACACTTCCACAAACGTGTTGTGAAGAGCAGACTTTGATAGATCCCTTTTCTTTAAATAAAACAGGGTGCCCACTCACACCTGATTGTCATCCCATTGATTGAAAACACGTGACTCTAATTTCAACTTCAAATTAACTGCTAATCCTAGAGGTTTACATGCTTTTGCCTGTCACTAATATGTAATAGTGGATCATTTTCCTCACCCAAGTAGACCAAGTATAATATTTTTGTCTCATTTGTTTAACTGGGTTTTTTTTATCTACTTTTAGGACTTCCGTGAAAGTCTAATGATTTCTCATGTCATATTTGTTATGGTCCAGACTTCTGAAGTCGGAGGGCGGTGCCGGTCGAGTCAACGTGGCGGCTATAAATAATGCCCCTTAAGCGCCGGCCGGCGGCGCACTATCGGCTCACGCGACTTCTCTTCTCTTTTGAAGAGTTTTCAGTAGCAAATTTTTGATAGGGCTTGTACGACTGGTCCTGAAAGAGGATCAGCCGAGTAGAGTCTGGAGGCTCGAGGTGAATTTGCCAGGGAAATAG
Organism: Ancistrus triradiatus; assembly: GCA_025084515.1. Lineage (NCBI taxonomy): Eukaryota > Metazoa > Chordata > Actinopteri > Siluriformes > Loricariidae > Ancistrus > Ancistrus triradiatus. The sequence goes on along the minus strand of JAJAGP010000281.1, from coordinate 444,809 downwards.
ATAGGAAGGGAAAGCTAAACGCTACTGATCTCTCTTCCTCCATTTTTGCCGCGTTCCTCCGCCGTTGCCAATCAGCGGTTATTTTTCCCCTCGGCGTTCCCCAGCCTGTCCGTGCTACTGTAATCCTTCTCCCGATTGGGAAGCCCGTTATTCCTGTTATTTGTGCGGGTTCCCTACGTGTGCGCTTATTGCAGCGCATGGAAGCCGCCTCAGAGTCCCGCTCCGTTTGCCGAAGTTCGGCGTGTGCACATGCGCCTTCCCTCGGACGCTTCGGCTTCTCTCGGGTCTCTCCGAAGACCTCCGTGCTGCGCCTGCGCACTCCCCCTCAACTCTCGCTGAGTAGCGATCTCTCTTTTGTTCTTTTTCTCGTTATTAATGGAATCTTACCATTCGCGCCTCGGGCGTTTGCTTGTTAGCCGATTTTGGCATTCATTACTTTAGTTTGAGCCCGTTCAAGACAGCCCTTCTGTCTGCCCTTACGGCTATAGTTTTTCTCCCCCCTCGTTCCCCTCGTGGCCAAGTGGTGTAGTGGTAACTCACTCGCCGTCCAAACCTTAGACTCTCAGTTCGAATCCCGGCCACGGTCTCTGCCACGAGTGTGCGTCTCAACTCGCTGGCTTGAGTGTATTACTATCTATATACCTCAGTGTATATATTTATTAACATTGATATTTATGTATTTATATATGTATTATTGTATTATTGTTTATGTATTTATATATATATTTGCATATCCACTACCCTCCTGCACTTGGGTCCTCCTCTTTAAGTTTTCCTCGACCAGTACTCCATTCGCTGGTCGAACCCTAACAGTATTTATGTAGAAATAAAGAAAATTCTAAAGGTTTCACAAACTTTCAAGCACCACTGTATATATAAAAATATTTAACCAGACTGTTTTATTAAATTAAGTTTATTTATTACAGGAAGTTGATTCTACCTCAGAGTGCAGTGGAAGCAGCAATGCAGAGGGATTTTGATCTACAGGGATACATTTTTGAGGCAGTACCAGAGCAGCTCAGAGTACCTAGGATTGTGCGCATGGGACTTGTCCAAAACAAGATCGTTCTTCCCACTGATGCCCCTGTGCTTGACCAGGTAAATTGAGGCAGCATATAGTGTGAATTGAGGTTATGTGGGATATCAGGTAAAGTGGGGCTATTACATTTGGCTGCATAGAGCTTTTTTGCTTTTACCAGACAGAGAAAAAAATATATATATTAAGGCATTGCTGTATTTGTACTCAAACAAATGGTTTTGAATGATATAATATCATAACTGTGGTTAAGGATGCATTTTTATAATCAAATGTCTCACAAAAGCTAATTTTATGAATTTACTGCTTAAATTGTTTACATTTCTTATACGGATGTGCCACATAATGTTCCTTCAGACAACATGGTCCTATAAGTTTATTATCCATATTATTAAGGTAATGAACCCACTTCACCCATACATTACCATGCGAGATACATTTGGTATTGTAGCACAGCAACAATAATGATATACATAACAGCGCAGACTCTGATGCAGAAAGTTTTATTAAACACATGAGCCATCGGGTTGAGCAGACTGAATACTGAGCAGCATTGCCTTTTATAAGCAATGAGATGGTGATGATGAACAGCTCTTACCACTGAGGTGATTTTTGTTTATTTTTATCTGCACTCCACAGTGCAAGAAATGTGCATTTATAGGGCAACAGTTGCGGATTAGTTTATATCACCATTGAATGCCAGCATGATCTGTCATATAGTTGCACCTACTCACAATCAATTAAGTAATCCACCCTTTAGAGTAACCATTATAGACTTATTATAACACCATGCTAATGGGACCACAACTGACATCAACTGTAATGGTTTTAATTACTTCAGAATAAAACCAGGTGCTCTTTGAGGATTCTGCTAATAGTAGAACCTGGTAACATAAAAATTCACTAGAATTTGGTTCTCAATGTCAAGTCAAGTCAGATCTATTTATATAGTGCTTTTTACAATGGAGCATTGTCTCAAAGCAACTTTACAAGTTTATATTATCTCCTAATAACTATGTCCAATCTCAAATTGAGCAAGCCTGGGGCGACAGTGGAAAGGAAAAACTCCCTGAGTGTTATGAGGAAGAAACCTTGGGAGGACCAAGACTCAAAAAGGGACCCAACCTCCTTGGGCGGCGTAGATGATAAATCTAAGAACGTAACTAAAGTCATGGAGTCATAATTCGAATAAAATTGTTACGGGGGACCTGGGGGGCACACCGAAAAAGAGGAAGGATAATGGACCCAAGTGCAAGGGGATCTGTGCACAAAAAGGCGGGAAAGAAAAAAAGGAGATAAGAATCAGAGAGATTGGCAACAAGAAAGGGCCACAGGAACACACACCGTGTGTGTGTTACAGCACTGCTGAAAGCAGCCAGTGACGGGATTCGAACTCACAGTCACAGCCTTCAGAGGCGGGGGCGTTTCCACTACGCTACGGAGTCTGTGAGTAGGGAATGAACAGAGGAGGCTATAAGCCAACGGGCAAACTAAGGAATTGTTTCTCAAACAAACTCAGACTAAAGCGGATTTAATACACATGAACGTAGAGGGCCGCGAGAAAAGAAAGGAACGGGACAATAACGCGTTTCAACTCTAACTAGAGCGGGAAGGAGAAAATAGGATCGGATGGGGCTCTGTGTGTGAAGGGAAAAAAGGGGGGGAGCGCTATGTGTGTGCGTGAGAACAGTGCTCTGCATGTGTGGCAGCAGCGCTGTGTGTGTGTGTGGAAACAGCGCTCTGCACATGTGGCAGCAGCGCTGTGTGTGTGTGTGTGTGTGTGAGCTCGCAGGGGGCCGACTGCGCACGCGCCAGAGGCTCTAAGGACCGAGCGTGGCCGGCACGAGCAGCGTGTCTTTTACACGCGAGATACTCGTTAGAATGCCCGGCAAGGGAGAGGAAATATCCGTCTCTCGCCGCACCGGAATAGGAGAAGCGGCGGACAGCGCGGCGGAATGCCCGGCGAGGGGAGAGAGGGCTACCGGCGTCTGCGAGGAGACAGCCGAAGCGATGGAGGATCGCGGGCACCAAGGGAACCGTACGGAGGAAGGTTAGTGGCGTTACCCGGCTTTCCCTAACCTAATCAATCTACGGCCCTAACGATTACCTCAGGCTTTTTAGCCTTACGGGATCCCACCTCCTTCGCGAGACGGGGCCACCGCTGTCCTTAACCGTTTTACTGGAGAGAGTAACGCCGTAACAGGGATCCGTGAAGCGACCTAACATTGAAGATAGCGCGCCGTAGGCTGGCGTTAGGACGCTCTTTTTATAGGGCGCCCCTAGTGGCGGGAATGCGCCCCCTGATAAAAATGTGAAGTATGCACATCGGCTTTAAGTGACCCGGGTATGATGGGGCTGGAGCTGATGACGGAAGCAGCTTGAGTGAAGCTGCAGCGGATGAGCATCATGTGTGGGGCTGGAACTGGTACTGGAACACAGCTCGGAGAGAAAACAGAAAATGTAATTAGTTATTGATTAAGAGCACAGTGTCTATTAACAATCACTGATGCCATGTGTAGCATGAGACCCCGCCAGCATTAGCTATAGCAGCATAGCTAGAAAGAGGAGAACTGGTAGGTAACACAGCCAAGAGGGATCACATGAGACATCGGCAACCCCACGGGAGGCAGAAGACAGCAACCCAACATCTCTGATCACCATAACCCCCAGCTCTGCCCTTAGTCTAAGGCAAGGATGCACGAGTCAAGATCACGAGGACCGAAGCCCAGTTCAGCCAGACCACCCACTCGACACTCCCAGCTAACGGACAAGGCAGGTAGGCCAGACATGACTCCAGACTCCGGCCCCAGTGACCCAAGCCATGCATCCCAGTCTAAATCTAGTCAAAAGCCTGCGTAAATAGGTATGTCTTTAGGCTAGACTTAAAATTTTGGAGGGTGTCTGAGTCTCGAACGAAAGTGGGAAGTTTATTCCATAGTTGAGGGGCCATGTATAGAAAGCCTTTCCCCCTGTTGTGACTTTTTTAATTCTAGGAACTAAAAGAAGTCCTGCACCCTGCGAACAAAGTAGACGAGCTAGATTGTAAAACTCTAAGAGGTCACTCAGATAATGTGGGGCCAGGCCATGTAGAGCTTTATAAGTTATAAGAAGTATTTTGTAATCAATGCGGAAATTTAACTGGTAACCAGTGTAGTGATGATAGAACAGGAGTGATATGATCAAATTTTCTAGTTCGAGTTAGCAGTCGGGCAGCTGCATTCTGAACTTATTGAAGTTTATTTATAGATGTACTAGAGCATCCAGTAAGTAAGGTGTTACAGTAATCCAACCTTGAGGTTATAAATGTATGAACAAGTTTCTCTGCATCATTAAAAGAGAGGATATTTCTAAGTTTAGCGATATTACGTAATTGAAGAAAGCAATTCGAGTGAAGGAGAGATCTGAATCAAATGTGACCCCTAAGGTTTTTACAGATGGACTGGGCAATACTGGACAGCCATGTAGATTTAGGATAGATGTAGCTAACCTGCATAGCAGTGGAAACTAATGCCATGTTTACGAAAAACTGAGCCTAGTGGCAGCATGTACAGAGAGAATAAAAGCGGGCCAAGCACTGACCCCTGAGGCATGCCATACTTCACTTTTGAGAGCTTAGACCTTAGATTATTTATATGAACAAACTGGTACCGGTCGATTAAGTAGGATTTAAACCATGTAGCAAACCTTATACTACAGTTTGTTTATTAATTTTAATTAATTACAAGTTATTAATTAACATCATAAAAATGTCAGGAAACTGAGGAAACTGAGCACCACCGGATCGTTGTGGACTGGTAGATCCGGAGACCAGTAACAAAAAAGAGAAATTGATCAGTCTAGGTCTGAATAGTGAATTCAAAGTATTTTTCTCGACCTTTGTTAAATGAAACTCACACCACGAGGTAAGTTCAAAAGCATATAACAAGTTTATTAACTACAAATAAGGCAATACCCACAGACTATCTGATGTAATAACCTATGGATCACAGAGTTGCAATCATAAAATGACGGTAATCATGTATATATCACAGAATAGAAACAGGAAATAGTGGCAAGCGGACATATCACGGTAATTAAAATCAAAAACCAAAATGACTCTAGGGGCAACTAAGTGGTCGATATATATCTATCACGAGGAAGCGTTATAGACTAGTTGTATGGCAGTGACTTACTAGTGAAACAAATTATGCTGGTTCAGAACCGTATGGTGGAAACTACTTAGATGTAGGTAAGTCTATGTCGAAGCGTGGTTTAGCTTAAACACAAGATTCTAGAATCAGGGACCCAGATAAGACACACCAAGAGGTACTTGCCTGCCTGTTTACGGGGCTCACGCGAAGAAGATGGTACGGAGCCGGGCTTCCGCCTGTCGTCCGAGATCGCACGGAGGAACGGTACACAGTCTCTCTTCCGATCGGCCGGCGATGGTTCCGTGGACTTCTGGATGATTGGCTGCCTGCCTTCGGCTTGTGTCGGAACGCAACCCCTTGGAGCCACGGATGTGTTGCGGGCCTCGCTTTGGCTCGGCTTCTTCCCTGCGTTGCTGGTCGGGGTCTACCGGATCTAGACTTGCGGACATATAACTCAGATTTCCACCCTGGCCAGCGGTGAAGGTAGAGTTACAGCGTTCAAGAACCACGAGCTTCAACAGACTTAGACGGGACTGTAGTCTAGTATGGAGGAGATCTTAGCTGGTTGGTTTTTCTCTATTTCCTAATTCGGCGATACCGAACTTCTAAGACTGCTGGACACAAAAAGCTTAGAGTAAAATAAAACACAGAAACTTAAACTTTAAACACAAAAACTTAAAATCAGACAAAATCGAAGACTGGAACTTTTCAGGAACAAAAGAACAAAGAAGAGCGTGAGCCCTTTCGCGCCCAAACCTTTTGTACGTATCGGACGCGAGTGGCTAGAGGCGGGGCAACAGGGGTTTGTCCGATATTTAGCCAGTGAGAGTCTGACTCATCATTAAACCCCTCCTTTCGTGGATATGTCTGCTAATTTCACCATAGGTCAGTAGGTGTCACTATAGACCATAACTTGGAGTAATATTTTCCTACATACCGAGGACATCTAAAAGCGTCACCAAGAAAGAATAAAAATCCTCACGTTACAAGTGGGGTTGAGGTACCTTGAATTCATAAACTAGAACATAGTTTAAGTCATTCTAGCTACAGTACATGCATTCGCTATACTTTATCTAAACAATAATACGATCGATACAAGGTGTAGAAAATGATCAATCTAAATAACTTCTTTCATAAGTATGAGCAAGTATTAAAAAAAACCTGAGCGGTCAATACATATGGATAACTATGCTATCATTTCTATATATATCATAATGATCAGCACAACACAACGGGACCGTATTACATACAGAACGGTCACTATACTAAAACATTAACCAAGTGTATATGGAGATACCTGACAATCAGTACATGCACATACATGTGTTTAAAAAGGGGGGATACGATGAATGATTGAGGAGAAGTATGCAGCTTTAGCTTTAGTGAGGGCATGCTTATACTCTGTCGTGCTGTCCCTCCAAGCAATCTTAAACACCTCCAATTTACTATGTCTCCACTTGCGCTCTAGATGCCGTGTTCTTTGCTTTAAGGTACGGGTGTGGTCAATATACCATGGTGCTAGCCTTTTTTCCCTAATGCGTTTGACCCTAGCAGGAGCAATCGTGTCCAGGGTTGAGCGAAGCACACATTCTAATTGGTCATTTACACACTCAAGATGATTGATCTCTGTAGGTGTATTAAATTTTAAGTCTGGTAGGTTTTTAATAAACGCAGCTGGAGTAGCAGATGTGATAGTGCGCTTGGTGTAATAACGAGGCAGAAGGATTTTATATATTAGAGATAGCTTCCAAAAAAATACTAAGATAGTGGAATCTGAAATCGAATCACTTTGCAGGAAAACATCAAGGTTATCTATATTGATACCACATGTAAATATTAGATCTAAAGTATGATTACAGCGGTGGGTTGGTCCCATCACATTCTGAGTGATACCCATGGATTGTAAGATGAACTTGACAGCAATTTTCAGTGGATCCTTCTCATTGTCAAAGTGAATATTGAAATCGCTTACAATTAAAGCCTTATCTGTTGACAGTAGTAAGCAGGAACGAAAGTTAGCAAATTCCTGAAGAAATTCTGAATAGAGACCAGGAGGGTGGTAAATAGTGATAAGCTGAAAAGTGTGTGGTTTTGACTTCCATAACGATGGTTCAGTCACATTAAGAATCAGTATTTCAAAAGAATTAGCCTTGTAATGGGATTTAGTTGCAACACCTAGCTCTTTGTCAAAAATTGTGGCTATGACCCCCCCCCCCCCCCCGATCATTAGGAAGAAGGCGATTAGCATGACTGTATCCAGGAAATGAGGCTTCATTTAAGGCTAAATATTCATCAGGTCTAATCCAAGTTTCAGTGAGACAAAGTGCGTGTAAGCGTTTATCAGTGGTCATTTCATTTACAATCACTGCTTTGTTTGTAAGTCATGTAATGTTAAGTAATCCTAGCTTTAGTCTAACGTTGTTATTTCTTTGGGAGCTATCTGTGTTTATACTATTGCGGTTATTAAAACATACTTTTTTGAGAGCATTTACGTTTTGGACAGATACGGGTAACAGACACAGTTTCAATGAAATTTGAGGAAACAAAATTGTCTCAGCACTTTGTCAGGATGCTTACTAGAACTTGTATTAGTTGAAACATGGGAGCACATCTCAGCTCAGTGCAGATCTCCACTCATGTCCTTATACATAAATTCTTAGTGCAAAATCTAAGAAGGTTAGTGATAGCAGCCCACCAAAGAAGAAAGGAGCACTATGATCAAAATGATCATGAGAACGGTGAACAAAAATCCCAGAACTACATGGAGGGACCTGATGAATGACCTGCGGAGAGCTGGGACCAAATTAACAAAAGCTACCACAAGTAACACACTACACCGAGAGGGACTCAGATCCTGCAAAGAGCCGGTTCTTTCGGCTCCGAAATGGCTCTTTAGATTTTTTGTAGCTTAATTTATTACCAAATTATGTGTAAAATGAATTACTAATGTAAAAACACATAATATCCAATGTTTGTTATTATTAATATGGCTTTTATTTATATACTCAATGGAACACAGTAAAATAAAATACAAAAATGAATATATATATATATATATATATATATATATATATATATATATATATATATGTGTATATACATATATATATATATATATCAAGTCAAGTCAGATTTATTTATATAGCGCTTTTTACAATGGAGCATTGTCTCAAAGCAACTTTACAAGTTTAGATTATCTCCTAATAACTACGTCCAATCCCAAATTGAGCAAGCCTAGGGCGACAGTGGCAAGGAAAAACTCCCTAGTTCTAGGAAGTAAACTTGGGAGGACCAAGAAAATCAAAAAGGGACACCAACCCTCCTTGGGCGGCGTGATGATTTAAATCTAAGAGCGAACTAAGTCATGGACTCAAGTTCGAATAGAATGTGGAAGTTCTGCATTAAGTGGCCCGGTATTATGACAAATCTATCTAAAGCGAAACTAAAGTCATGGAGTCATGGTCGAATAAATGTGAATTATGCACAGTGGGAGCTCCATCATATGAACATCATGTGTGGGGCTGGAACGCCGGAAACACAGCTCGGAGAGAACATAAAATGTATTTAGTTATTGATTAAGAGCACAGTGTTTATTAACAATCACTGATGCCTGTCAATCCCTGATCCAGTGGTAGCATGAGACCCTGGCGCATTTACTATAGCGCATAGCTCAAAGCTAGAAAGAGGAGAACTGGTAGGAAACACATCCAAGAGGGATCACATGAGACAATTGTGCAACCCCACGTAGCGGCAGAGACAGCAACCCCACTTCTCTGATCACCATAAGACTCTTTGACTAATGACCCCCAGCCTGCCCTTAAGTCTAAGGCAAGGATGCATGAGTCCAAATCACAGACGAAAGACTAGTTCAGCCAGACCCGCGCCCGTCGCCCTTACCCCGGCTTAGTGACAAAAGGCAGGCAGGCCAGGACATGACTCCATATTCTCCGGCCCCGGCGACCCAAGCCAGGCACCTTGGTCTAAATCTAGTCCCCCCCTGCTGTGACTTATTTAAATTTTAGGACTAAAGAAGTCCTGCCCCTTGCCGAACGAGTAAGACGAGTTTGGATTGTTAAAACTCTAAAAGAGTCACTCACTAATGTGGGGGGGCCCAGGCCATGTAGAGCTTTGAATAAGTTATAAGAAGTATTTTGTAATCATGCAAGAATTTGGACGGGTAACCATTCAGTGATGATAGAACAGGAGTGATCTTATCAATTTTCTCTAGTTCGAGTTAGGCACTCAGGCAGCTTGCCATTCTGAACTAATTGAAGTTTTTTATGATTGACTAAGCATCCAGTAAGTAAGGCGTTACAGTAATCCAACGCTTGAGGTTATAAACGCTGAACAAGTTTTTCTTTTCTCTTTTTCTGCATCATTAAACAGAGAGGAATTTCTAAGTTACGATATTACGTAATTGAAAGAAAGCAATTCGAGTGATGCCTGCTAATGTACGCATCAAAGGAGAGATCTGAATCAAATGTGACCCCCTAGTTGTTTTTTACAGACGGAACTGGGCATACTGCCAGCCATCTAGATTTAGATAGATGTAGCTAACCTGTCGCTCACAGCCGTGGGTCCCACTACTAGCACCTCAGTTTTTCTGGTTAAGTAAGAGAACATTAAATAACCTCCAATCTTTTATTTCCTTTACACAGTCCTCGATTTTTTGATTGTAAGGCTGTCATTAGTTTTGGCTGATGTAAGCTGTGTATCATCTCATCTGCTAGCGTGGAAACTAATTGCCATGTTTTTCGATACTGAGGCCTATTGGCAGCATTACAAGAGAAGAAAAGCGGGCCAGCACTGACCCTGGCAGCCATACTTCACTTTTGAGAGCTTAATCTTAAAATTATTTATATGAACAAACTGGTATCCAACCGGTCGTTACTTAGATTTAACCAGAAAGTGCTGATCCCTTAATACCTACAGTATTTTCCCTAGTCGTGTTAGTAAAATCATGATCTATAGTGTCAAATGCGGCCTTAAATCTAACACAGAACAATAAAAAGAAACACATCCCTCCCTTATCTGAGTACATTAAACAAGTCATTTAGTACCCAAGTAAGCTGTTTCATTTATGATGGGGGCTGAATGCCGACTGAAATTTTCATAATTTCATTCCTTTGGAGGTACCTACATAGCTGCGATAGATGACTTTTTCTAAAGATTTTGGACAGAACCGTAATTTGAAATGGTCCATAATTAGATATCACACAAGGGTCAAGATTGGCTTTTTTAATCAGTGGTTTTGATAACCAACAGACTTAAAGATTTGGGCACATAACCTAAGGTAAGGGATGAACTTGAAAATAACTAACCACTAGCCTCTATAACACTAGTAAACTTTTGAGTAAGACTTGTGAATTGGATCTAACAAGACATGTTGATGACTTAGACGAGCTACAAAAAAAAAGTTTTTTGCCGGATAGTTCAGTATTAGTAATTGGGTAAAAGATTCTAATCCTTGATTTAACGGCTAATTGAACAGATGTCTTCCACTAGTGCTCTAGCGGCTGGAAGTTTTGCGTAACAGTTTTGTATGTGATGAGCAATTGAGTTTATGCCTATGTTTTCTATCTTATCAATTAAAGAAAGTCATGAAATCATTACTGTTTAAAATTTACCCAGAAGAGAGAGTCACCTTCTGTGGGGTTTTTTGTTAATTGGATACTGTATTAAAGAGAAATCTTGGATTATTTTATTTTTTCTCTATGATTGCAGAGAAGTATGCAGCTTAGCTTTAGTGAGGCATGCTTCTAACTCTGCCTGCTGTCCCTCCAAGCAATCTTAAACACCATCCAATTTACTATGTCTCCACTTGCGCTCTAGATGGCCGTGTTCTTTGCTTTAAGGTACGGGTGTGGTCATTGTACCATGTGCTAGCCCTTTTTTCCCTAATAACGTTTGACCCAGCAGGGCAGTCCGTTCCAGGTTGAGCGAAGCCCACATTCTAATTGCTCCTTTACACATTCAAGATGATTTATCTCCGTAGGTGTAGGTAAATTTTTAAGTCTGGTAGGTTTTTTAATAACGGCAGTCTGGAGTAGCAATGTGATAGTGCGCGTGTGTGATAACGAGGCAAAGGATGTTATTTATTAGAGACGCTCACATTAAAAGATAGTGATCTGAAATCTAATCACTTGCGGAAAACCTCAAGGTTATCTATATTGCTACCAAATGTTAATATTAGATCTAAAGTATGAGTACAGTACAACAGCGGTGGGTTGGTCCCATCACATTCTGAGTGATACCCTGGATTCTAATATGGACTCGCAAGCAATTTTAAGTGGATCCTGCTCCATTGTTCAAACGTGAATATTACAATCACCTACAATAAAGCCTTATCTGTTGACAGTAGTAAGCAGGAACGAAAGTTGCAAATTCCTGAAGAAATTCTGAATAATGGACCATGCGGGCGGTAAAATAGTGATAAGCTGAAAAGAGTGTGGTTTTGACTTCCATAACTATGGATCATCACATAAGACTCAGTTTTTCAAAAGCAATTAGCCTTGTTATGGGATTTAGCCTGTAACACCTAACTCTTTTCAAAAATTGGTGCTATTGCCTCCCCCCCGACCATTAGACGAGGGCGACTAATCATGACTGTATCCAGGAAGGTTAGACTTCATTTAAGTAAGGCTAAATATTCTGAGGTCTAACCAAGTCTCAGTGAGACAGAGAGCGTGTAAGCGTTTTATCAGTGATCATTGGTCATTTACAATCACTTGCTTTGTTTGTAAGTGATCTAATGTTAAGTATCCTACTTTAGTCTAACGTTGTTATTTTCGGTGGCAGCTATCTGTGTTTATCTAACTAATGAGTTCTTCAAACCAGACTTTTTGAGAGCGTTTACGTTTAGGGCAGAAAATGCGGTAACAGACACAGTTTCAATAATGTGGTTCTGGGTGCGGTGCATGGCTACCAGCAGACGTTGGTTAAGCCGTTCTGTCTGCTTCCTGACCCCTACTCTGGATAGTCAGAGCCCCTAACCAATCGGCCATAGACTATGGGCATGTTTGCAGGAGATGAGACAGCACCCTCCCGAGTGGGATGGACACCGTCCCTCCTAAGGCCAGCCCTTACCCTCAAAGGCTGTCCAGTTGTCTATAAAAGCCCACGTTGTTTCAGATGTCAGAGCACCACTTGGACAGCCAGCAGTTCAGCGACCCATAACCTCTGTAGGCTTGGTCACCTCGCCGCTTGGGGATTGGGCCAAGCAGACTACAGCACCGGACATCGCCTTCGCCACGCCTAACCACCTCTACAAAATTAGCCTAGTACCTCTGACTGCCGAAGGCGTATATCATTGGTCCCCTACATGAATAACTATCCTAGAGAATCTGCGGCTCTCGAGTTCACTAATACGCATTCAATGTCCCCGGGCAACTCTGGCTCCGGGGATACAGAGAACTCTAGCTGCTGGTGCCCTAACGGTGTTCACGTTTTCAGTGTCCGTAAATATAATTCACCATGACCAGAGCTCTTTCACATGCTGCTCGGGGTGTTTCACTGAGGCATGGGCAAACCTGTTGGACCACGTTAACAGGTAAAGATGGTTGCTCTCGTGGACTACCTTACGACGACTACGTCTCCGAACCGTCACCCACTTGCCCTGCTGCGAGGACCTCTGCGGGGCTCTACTTTGCCTTTGGCATCCAGATCTGCTAAGCTAGGAGCTGGAACTAGCCTTCTCTAATTCTGGATCGCGCGCCTCTAAAACTAACAATCTTCTTCTCTCCGCAGACTGACTACAAGCCTACACCTATCACAAGTAAAATTTACATAATGACGGAGGAAGAATAGCTAACATGCCACACGCTGCACAGGGAACAGCAAGCAGAAGCCAAGTTAGTCACATTAATGATTAATGGTACTTAGCTTCGGGTGGTGTTGTGGGGTGCCGAGTGAAGATATGGTTCAGCTGCAGCTGATGGTCCAATGCAATGCTCGATTAAAGCGTTAATACAAGGTAAGTCAACACAAAACGTCACAAAAAACTAAGTCTCAGAAAGAAAGTGGGAAAAGACTGTAAAAAAGTTATAAAAACACACACTACTGCGAAGAAGACGCAACTCTGGTTATTAGCTAATGGCTAACTACTGCGACCACAAGCCGTAAAGTTACCTGTAAAGTTACTAAATAACGATTAGCGGCAAAAAAATATAATCCGCCGGTACGAGAATAAAATGATTTATAAGCTGCTAGCAGCTACGAAACGGCGTCCTGTGTGCAACCGCGGATCAGTCTGTGTTGCCAGATCCTCGCAATCCTCGCGTCAGTTCTCTCAGCGTTCTCTCAGCGTTCTCTCTCAGTGTAAACAGTATACAGTATACAGTTATCTTCTTTTTTCATATATATATATATATATATATATATACATATTAGATTCAACTTTATTGTCATCTTTCTTGTCATTACACGTGTACAAGTACAACGCAACGAAATGTAGTTTAGCATCTAACAAGAAGTGCAATAAGCAGCAATGTGTCGGAATGTACAATAAATTAAAAAATTTATAAACCGGCTCACAATCAGGAACCGGCTCCTGTCGTTCATCTCAAAGAGCCGGCTCTTGAGCCGGATCGCTCGCAACCGACACATCACTAGGATATAGTAGTGACCTCCATAGCGCATTCTGACGCCTCTGTTCTTCAGTGTAATGAAAAAGTAATAATTGTAAATATATTTGTAGATTTGTAACAAGTTCAGTCAGCAGTGTTACAGCTGGGACTATTTTGGCTACATCCGCTATTGCACAAAATCGCCTCATGTAAACCAAGGAGATAACGACGCACAAATGACGTTACAAGCAATAAACTCCGTTTTCCCAGTCCACTCGACAATGCTGAAAACGGAGTTTTCTTAAAATCTTCACCCTGGAAGGAGTTTTGCAAAAAGTCTGTTTTCAGTGACCTAAAACGCCATTTTCATGTGGACGAACGGTCAAAACACATAGAAAAAGCTACGTTTTTAAAAATACTCGTGTTCGTGTGGACAAGGCCTAAAGGTTGTAGTATGGTTATCAGATGTGTCTCTCCACACTACATGTCACATCCACACGTGCACCTGTTCACCACGCCTCCCTTCTCTCACCTTCCACCACCTTCCATCGAGTTCTATCACCTTCTCTCTCCTCCTTTTATCACTCGCACCTGCCCCTAGTTTTCGAGCACCTTCCTCTCCACTATATATTCCGCTCACCTTCACAGACACTTCTCTCTGTCTCGTGGTCCCTACTGCGTTTCAAGCCCTCTCTAACCTACCGTTCCGATCTCTCGCCAATCCACCGTTATCTATCATTCGTCCTACCGTGTCTTGTCTCTATTCTATCCTAGTCTACCGTACTGATCGCTCTATCTATTTCTCCCTATTCAAGCCGTATCATTCTCTCTAGATCTCGTTCGTGTTGTATAGCCTCTTTAAGTCTCTAGCTATCGCTCACCTACCTCTTTTCTCCGTTCACCTTCCTTCCGTCACCTGCTCGTTCAATCACTGTGCTTGTCTGTACTCCGTAATTTTGTTATACGTTCTATTCGTACGTTCTGTATTTCGTTTTGTAAATAATTCTGTTCTGATCCACTCTCCCTGCATGTGTCTCCTGAACCGTACAACCGGCATGACACTACAAGTGAAATTACATCAACAGATCACATGACTTTATTCAGTAGCAATTTATTTATTGACAAAATTAACTAAAATTCAAACAAAGCTTATTTTACTAAACTAAAGGTTGTAGTATGGTTATCAGACCTGTCTCTGTATACAACAACAACTACTACTGCTGGTGTTAGTTATGTGAGGTCTGTATCGCTATTGAAGCTTTACGTTTTTATCAGTTTACTCACTTTACAGACGGTCCCTTGCCGTAGTCAGCGCTCGCTTCAGCGATTCCTGCTACATTTAATTAAATGTACTCTGCGAAATGGAAAGGTCGGAAATTTTGACAAAATATAATGCTTGTAGTTTGTTCTCCGTTTCTCCATGATTTAGAAAATGTAATTTCAAAAATTTTATGCCGTTGTTTGTGAGCTAGAGGTGGGGCAAAACGTGAATACCTGCTGAATGTCCAATATCAACCTAACTTTACCGAGCTCTAAACTGATAAGTGACTGAGAATTGTGTGTCTTTGTTGCTATCATGTTACAGACGCCTAACATTATCTGCAGCAAATCTGTTTTTAATAAATATGAGCTCTTAGAAATAACTTTTGTGGATATTTTGATGTCAGCATTTAATAATGAGTCTGTAATTCATACAATAGAAGGATCTTTGGCAGGCTTAAGTAACTGAGTTAAGTAAGTGAAATCAGGGCACTAGTCCGATTTCTGTGTATATGACATATTTGTAAGGAAGTTATTATTGGAGTCTAACAAAGGGCCAACTATGTCTCACAACTCAAGTAAAAGCAACGGAGGTCAAGACCTAGAGATTTACATGACAAAGATGTCATGGGAACACGAGATTTTTCAAGTTTGTTATAAAATAGGCTTTGTGTTAATGATTTTGGCCAAATGTAGGTTAGTGTGTTTTAACCATTAACTTAATTATCATTATTTATCATTAGTATACTTTCCATATCTCTGCTATGATACAGTATAGACCACTCAAACTCCTCAGTTCATGATGCATTTAAATGATGATTTTAATTAATGATGGATTTGTCAATGTAACTGTACAACTTCATTTTCGCATATAATGCCATAATGCATTAAATCCACAGTGTGGATTTTCTGGGTGTCTGGAATGGTACTTGTCATTTTTGGTTCTCGACAAGCCTTCTGGAATGATGAGAACTGAGCTACCACTTTATTTATATGAACACTTGATCAGGTTTCTTGAGTAAGTTTGTTATTAATATAGCTCTTTCTTAAATTAACACCCTTTTTGTAAATGTTATCACTCTGCTTTTAATGTCTTCTTATCTGGCAGTGCTTCTGTTGTATAGTGTATACTACTGCCTAACAGCGGACTTCATTTTCTAGATTACAGCTCTGCACAAACGAGTGAGTGAGATAGTGGAGGTAGCTGCTATTTGTGGAGTCAATATCATCTGCTTTCAGGAAGCCTGGAGTGAGTACCAATTTAATTCTGTTATAAGCAAGTTCTGTATAGTTTTAGGAGACTTTTTCATTCTTTTTTACTTTCTTTATCATTAACCATTGTGCTCTTTGCAGGATGCCAACTCTGTCATGTAATGTTTATAGTAACGCAATATTATGCACTTCCAAAGGCATCACCACACCAAGATCACAAATTGTACAGCAGCCACCAGTTTACAAAGTCTGTGATTGATATTAATTATATTTGTAATTACACCATGTTTTAAAAGCAGATATGTAAATGATTACAGGTGTTGTCTGATTAGACATTGGGTCTTGCCACAAGTCGGCATAAAAGTGCCCCCCCTGCTGTCTGTAAAAAGGTTCTCAGAGGCTACTTTTAGGTAGCATACCTTTTGGTGAGAGATCATTGACTGCTAGATATGCCTCTATGATGCACTCGAAGATATTATACCCAGTTGACAGACTTTGAGAGGGAACACAACATTGGACTGAGAGAAGCAGGATGGTACTTTAAACATCGCCATCAAGGCCATTCTGATCTAGCTGTTGGGAGGTGTTGGGAGCAGTGATTCTGTGAGGGCATGCACACATGGTAAATAGGCAGCCTAGACAGACAGCCTAGACAGACCACCAACAGAGAGGATAGTTTGACCAGCCAACAAGCACGAGCAGCTCCCACAGTTTGGTTGTCAACCATCCAGTCACAGGTGGCACCTTCACTATACACCCCTGTCTCTGCCCGGACCATTTCCAGGTGTTTAGCAGAAGGAAATTTGTTGTCACAACGCAAATTGTGTGTCTTTCCATTGACCCACCAGCCACTGTTTCCTTCATTTGAAGTTGTGTCGTGAACAAGAAACCTTGACTGCTATGGACTGGAACCGTATTGTTTTTACTGATGAATCCAGTGTAGCAAACTTAGGACTACACTTTAAATTGATTAATTTTTAATGAACAAATGGGGCACCACCGGATCGTTTGTGGACTGGTAGATCCAGAAAACCAGTGGAAAGAGAGAAGCGAAATTGATCAATCTAGGTCTGAATAGTGAATTCAAAGTTATTTTTCTCGACCTTTGTTTGAATGGAACTCTCTCACACCAAGCGGTAAATTCAAAAGGTTATAACAAGTTTATTAACTGCAAACAAGGCAATATCAACAGACTGTCTGATGTAATAACTTGTGTATCACAGAGTTAAGATCAAGAAATGATGGCGAACATGCATATATTACAGTATTAAAACCAGGAAATGATGACAAACGTGCATATCACAGTATTAACATCAGAAAACAAGATGATTCTATATGCAACTTATGAGTTTTGCAATAATTACCCAGAGGCAATGTTATGAACTAGTTGTTATGACGCAGTGAGTTACTAGTAACACGAATTTTGGTGAAACATGAATACTATGATGAAAAATACTGAGACGTGGATAAGCGTGGTTTAAAATTAAACGCAAGGTTCGAGAATCAGGGACCCAGATAAGCCACACCAAGCGGTACTTGCCTGTTTCTTTGCGGGGGCTCACACAAAGGAGATGGAATGGAACCGGGCCTCTACCTGTCGTCAGAAGTCACATGGGGGAATGTAGCGGTCCTATCTTCAGATCTGACGCGACTGTTCGGAGGACTTCTGGATGATGTCGGCTATTAGCCTCTCGGTTCTTGCTGACATGCAGCCCGTGGAGCCACAGATGTGTTGCGGGCCGCGCCTCGGCTTTCTTCCCAGCTTGGTGGTAGTGGTCTACCGGATCTCGAACTTGCGGGCATCTAGCTCAGATTTCTACCCTGGCCAAAGGTGACGGTAGAGTTGATGCGTTCTAGCACCACGAGCTTCAAAAGACTTGGAAAACTAGGATATACGAGCGTGGTCGAGCGTGAAGGAGATCTTGGCTGGTTGGTCTTTTAACTACTTCCTAATTCGGCGAACCACTAAGAACTACTAAGACTGCTGGACACAAAAAACTTAACGTAAAATAAAAAGCAAAAACTTAAGGACGAAAAACTGGAACAAAAACGAGCAACTAGAAGACTGACAAAGACTGGAACTTAAAAAGAACAAAAGACTAGACTTAAAAAGATAAAAAGCCCGCGCCCATTTTGTATGTTCCGGACGCAAGCGAACAGAGGCAGGGTCAAAAGGGTTTAGCCAAACAGAAGTTGACTCATCATCAAATCCCTCCCCTTTTCACCATATGTTGATATGGGCCGCTACAGAGCTATAACTTGGATTAATATATCTAGGGTAATATATATTAATATATCTACATATCTAGGATGACTAAAAGTATCGCATAATAACCAAAAATCTTCAAAGTTACAAGTTTAGTTGCAGAATTTCATTGTAAGGTTCAGATGATCAAAGGCAACTTGAATTTATAAACTAGGACATCGTTAAGCCATTCTAACTACAGTACATACATTTGCTATTCCTTAAACAAATAATAATACGATCAATACCAGATGTAGGATATAGTACATCTTGAATAACAACTTACATTTCTGTTCTTTTATAAGTGTGAACAAGTATTAAACACGAGCGATCGATACATATAGAGAAAACATGCTATTATTTCTATATACTATATACTATAATTATTAGTATAGCACAACTGGACCATATTACGTATAGAATGGTCACTATACTAAAACATTAACCAAATAGATATGAAAATACATAAGAAATCAGTGACATGCATATATATATATATATGGGAGTATGAAATATATCCCTGATCAAATTCTTTGTATGAAATAGCTAAGTACATATGGGTGTGTTTGGACTTATTATGAAGCAGTTCTCATGTGTTTTCTAATTGAGTGGTCCAGGTGAAAATAATCTGTTTCCAGCAAAAGTTAATACTATTATTAAAGTATGTCTTTTAAAAAAGGTTGAAGTCCTTTTGTCATAACTTCCAGGGCTGTTCTTTATGGGTCCTTCCTGTGTGATATGCGAGCTGTGGGGGGAAGGTCGTTATTTTGGCAACAGTGAGAGAGAATTGGGGAAGTCTTGTGGTCTGGAATGTTAGAAACCCCTTTTAAAACTAACACATTGACTTAGTTTATGATTGCGAGATGCATAAGGTTATATGGCCATTAAGCCAGACCTCATATTTTTGTTGGTTTCAGAATGAGGCTGTCGTTGCTGTGGCTATTGTGGCCGTTACTCAGTTGTAGACTCTGTCCAGATGGTTGGCATTTGCATTCCAAAGTGTCGTAAAGTTGTGACTTTGTTGGGGGGAAGAGGGTGTATAGAGTTGAATGACTGTCGATCCAGCTATTTAAAGCTACACCAGGTTCTTTTTGGGATCTGACAACTGTTGGGTTTGAGTATGGAGACCTTGTGGTGAGCGTTTCAATCCTATCTTTGTTGTGGAGCGACACATTGTCCCAACTGCTGGTGTGATTATCTGGGGAGCCATCGTATACAACAGTCGGTCACCCCTAATAGTAATTATAAGGGACACTAACAGATCAGCAATATGCGCAGGACATCATGTGGCTACGTTTTGCCTCTCATGAAAGGGCTTCCAACTAGCGTTTTTTACCAGGATAATGTTTGCACCAGCACAACAAGGGTGTCCCAGGAATTACTTTGCCAGATTACAACTTCCTTGTTCTGCACGGTTGCCAGATTTATTGCCAATCAAGAATATGTGGGTCCAGCTGGCACACCAGCTTTGGCAAACAATAAGTGTGGAGGATCTACAGGCCCAGCTGTGGGCAGATGTGTCATAGAGGAATGTCTTGCAGTAAGCAATTTCTCACCAAGAGGTACACTACCCAAAAGTATCCCCTGAGAGTATTTTTATATAGCAGCTTTGGAAGCACTTTTATGCCCTCTTGACACCTGGCAAGACCCAGTATCTAATTAAACCACACCTGTAATCATTGCATATTTGCCTGTGATGTAACTGCATGCCAAGTTTTGCATGTATCTTATATACAGTACTGCATTCTATGTTTTTAAATATTTTTTTTTTGCATATACTATATCTCAGCAGTTTTAGTTGTTGTTGAACTTTGTAATTCTACAATTACAGAATATAGTCTGCTTTTCTACATACTTACAGTGGGACAAAAAAGTATTTAGTCAGCCACTGATTGTGCAAGTTTTACTTAGAAAGATGAGAGAGGTCTGTAATTTTCATCATTGGTACACTTCAACTATGAGAGACAAAATGAGAAAAAAAATTCTAGGAAATCACATTGTAGGATTTTTTAAGAATTTTATTGTAAATTATGTTGAAAAATAAGTATTTGGTCAATAACAAAAGTTCAACTCAATACTTTGTAACATAACCTTTGTTTGCAATGACAGAGGTCAAACGTTTCCTGTGAGTGTTCACCAGGTTTGCACACAATGTAGCTGGTATTTTGGCCCATTTCTCCATGCAGATCTCCTCTAGAGCAGTGTTGTTTTGGGGCTGTCACTGGGCAACATGGACTTTCAACTCCCTCCACAAATGTTCTATGGGGTTGATCTATGAAGACTGGCTAAGCCACTCCAGGACCTTGAAATGCTTTTTACGGAGCCACTCCTTCGTTGCCCGAGCAGTGTGTTTGGGATCATTGTTATGCTGGAAGACCCAGCCACATTCCATCTTTAATGCTCTCACTGATGGAAGGAGGTTTTGGCTTAAAATCTCACGACACATGACCCTGTTCATTTTTCCCTTAACACGGATCAGTCGTCCTGTCTCATTTGCAGAAAACCAGCCCCAAAGCATGATGTTTCCACCACCATGCTTCAGAGTAGATATGGTGTTTTTGGGATGCAACTCCGCATTCTTCCTCCAAACACGACAAGTTGAGTTTTTACCAAAAAGTTCTATTTCGGTTTCATCTGACCACATGATATTCTCCCAATCCTCTTCTGGATCATCCATATGCTCTCTGGCAAACTTCAGATGGGACTCGACATGTACTGGCTTAAGCAGGAGGGCATGCCTGGCACTGCAGGATCAGAGTACTGTTGGGTGTTACTGATGGTAAACTTTGTTACATTGGTCCCAACTCTCTGCAGGTCATTCATCAGGTCCCTCTGTGTAGTTCTGGGATTTTTGCTCACCCATGATCATTTTGACCCCATGGAATGAGATCTTGCGTGGGGCTCCAGATCGAGGGAGATTATCAATGGTCTTGTATGTCTTCCGTTTTCTTACAATTACTCCCACAGTTGATTTATTAACACCTGTTACGGTTCACGCATTGCAAACCGGATGGCGGCGCCGGCCGCGCCGTCATGGCCGCCGGACTAGTACAAATACCGCTTCCTAAACGCTGCCCGTCGGTGCGCTATCGTTCCACATAAGCGAATTCTCCGTGCTGGAAGAGAGTTTTTCAGTAGTGATTTACCAGGGCTTAGAGGTACGACTGGTCCGATAAGCGGATCAGCCGAGTAGAGATCGGGAGGCTCGAGGTGATTTAATGCCAGGGAATTAGGTAGGAAAGGCTTAGCAACGCTACTGACCTCTCTTCCTCCATGTTTTGTTCCTGCGCTCCTCAGCAGTCGCTCGCCGCCACAGATAGGCTGCCGTTCTCCCTCTGCAAAGCCCTGTACGCATAATCCCTCGCCGTACGTGGATCACTCGGTCCGTTAGTTTAATATTCCTTTTCCTTGAAGTATAGCGGGACGCTATCGCGTTCAATTCGGCGTGCACTCGCTCTAGGCAGAGACCT
>JAJAGP010000281.1:313097-422792 GCA_025084515.1 Ancistrus triradiatus | reverse complement strand
ACCGCGTCTCAGTGGCTTTCAAACCCCAAAACACGCTATGCCAGAAACTGGTCCACCCCAAGGATCGGGTCCCCCAGCACAAACAGAGTAATGTAGTGTACGCTGTGAAGTGCCAGGAGGATTGCCAGGAATTGTACATCGGGGAAACCAAACAGCCACTGCCGAAACGGATGGCACAACATAGAAGAGCTACCTCATCAGGTCAGGACTCTGCGGTTTACACCCACCTACAGGCCAATGGACACTCTTTCAAGGATGAAGACGTGCAGATCCTTGATAGGGAGGAACGATGGTTTGAACTTGGAGTAAAAGAAGCCATTTTTGTAAAAAGGGAACGTCCATCTCTGAACCGAGGAGGGGGCCTCAGAGTACACCTCTCACCATCTTAGAATGGAGCCATCGCAGCCCTTCCCCAATCCTGTGTGAATGGCACACATGACCATTGTCATTAATGGCTATGTCAATCTGCATATTAAACTGATCACTGGTCCCATTGTTATGCAATGGTGCTGGTACCAGTCGTTATGCAAAGGTATGGTATATAAGATTGGGGAAGTTTTCCAACTGCTGAGACTGAAGAAGTCACTTAGATGAGTGACGAAACGTTTTTCCAACAAAATCTATGTCCAGATGAACAGATTCAACTTTTTGGAAGACCACAAGAGTATTGCAGTAATCTAGTAATCTAGACAAGCACCTGGGTGGAAGGAAGGGTCGAATTATCCTGATGTGTTGACTGTTTCCCACCATGTCTTGTGTAAATAAAGAGCGCTCACTTGCACTTGTCTGTCTCTCTCACCCCTCTATACCTGGTTCATGACAAATATATTGATTGATTGATTTTTTTTTTTTTGCCAAATGTGGAATGGACTAATGCACATTATGAGCCAATTTGAATTACTGAGAGGCTTGCCACCCATCTCAAGACTGTAATTGTTCCAGATGTTCACAGCCTTGTGGACTCTATGCTTAATGCCCATATATTTTTCTATGGCTATCCACATTTAATTGAATATTTTATCCCAAATTTTAAGGCAGTACCTTTTACAGGCCTGTTCCTGTATATACCAAGTTCTGAAGCCTATGTGGTTGAAGAGAAGTTTCAGTAGAACGCTATGGAAGTTTCATCTTGATACATCCGAGCACCTATTTCTTCTATATGAAAGGTGCGAATTCTGTTTTGTACTTGCTCATAGAAAGTCAGAAATTAAAGAAAACCTCATGCTTAGGGGCTGATTTTCTGCAAAGGGGACAGGACAACTGATCCGTGTTAAGGGAAGAATGAACGGGACTATGCATCATGAGATTTTAAGCCAAAACCTCCTTTCATCAGTGACAGCATTGAAGATGGAATGTGGCTAGGTTTTCCAGCATGACAATGATCCCAAACACACTGCTCTAGCAACGTAGGAGTGGCTCCATAAAAAACATTTCAAGGTCCTGGAGTAGCCTAGCCAGTCTCCAGACCTCAGCCCCATAGAAAATTTGTGGTCCCCTTTGTTAGCGAGCTCACTCAATGCGTGTCACAGCTAACGCCGCCTGCCGCCTCCACGGTGCCTTCAGCCTCAGTTCTGCTTCCTCCCAGCCCACCACAAGTGCCGCACGCCGCTTACAGAATCGCCCTACCAGGGTCATATGACGGAGATCCGGAACGCTGTGAGGGCTTCCTTCTCCAGTGCGATCTGTACTTCGCTCACTCACCGGCGGAATCCGACGCAGCCCGCATCGTCTTGGTAGTCTCCCTCCTCTTCGGTCGAGTCTTGGATTGGGCCTTGGATTGGGCTTTCTGACTGCTTTCCGCGCTGTGTTCCAGCATCCTCGCGAGGGAAGGGAGACGTCTTACTCACTCTATGCCAGGGTCGTCGCTCTGCCGCCGACTACGCTCTTCGCTTCCGCACCCTGGCGGCTCAAAGTGGATGGAACACTCCTGCTCTGCTCTCCGCTTTCCATCAAGGCCTGCGTCCCGATATTAGGAGAGAATCGGCCGGGCGTGACCTCAACCTGTCTCTGGAGGAGCTCATCACCCTCACCATCCGCCTGGACCAGCTCCTTGTTTCTTGGTCTGCCTCCGCTACTCATCCCGCCCCCCGGGTCTCCTCTTCTGACTCCCGTGATCCCTCACCTCCAGCGGAACCTATGGAGCTTGCTCGCATGCACCTGTCCTCCGAGGAATGCCGTCGCCATTTCGAGCAGGGCCTCTGCTGTTACTGCAGCTCGGATCGCCATCTCCGTCCTGCCTGTGACCTCGCTTCGCCCGCTGGACCAGACCACACGCGTGCCAGGGATCCGGCACGCACACCCCGGGTGAGTCGACTCCCTCTTGACTCTTGCAGCTAGCTCACACTGACGTCTCTCTCGTAGCGCTGATCGACTCCGGCGCCCAGGGGAATTTCATCTCCGACCACCTTGTCACCAAATGGAAGATCCCCTGCTCTACACTCCCGGCCGGACGCCGGATCACAGCGGCCGACGGTCGTCCGCTTGGACCAGGACTGCTCACTCGCATCACAGCTCCTCTCTGCCTGCTTACCTGCGGCATCCACCAGGAGTCTATCTCTCTGCTTCCAGTGAGCTCTCTCACCTACCCCGTCATCCTGGGGCTTCCCTGGCTTCGCCGCCACGATCCTCTCATCTCATGGTCTACCTGCGGGCTCATTCACTGGTCACCTTAGTGCCAAGACCATTGCCTGCTCCGTCCCCCTCTTCAGGTCAACTCTCTCCCGCTCTCGAAACCTGCATCTCTTCTGGACAACGTGCCCGACAACTACAAGGATCTGGCCTCGATCTTCACATCGGGCTCGCCCCCTCCTTTTCATCCGCATCGCTTCTACGACTTTGCTATCGACCTTATTCCGGGCGCACCGCTACCCAAGTCTCGTCTGTATCCACTCTCGGCGACCGAAGAACAATCCATGTCGGAATATATCACTGAGTACCTTGAACTCGGCTTCATCCGTCCGTCCACCTCCCCCGTCTCGGCGGGGTTCTTCTTCGTGTCCAAGTGGGACGGCGGCCTTAGGCCCTGCATAGACTACCGAGAACTCAACCGAATCACCTGCAGGTACACCTATCCACTCCCGCTGGTGCCCTCATCCCTCGAACAGCTCCGCACAGCCTGCTGGTACACCAAATTGAACCTTAGGAACACATACAACCTGGTCCGTGTCAGAGAGGGCGGCGAGTGGAAGACCGCCTTCAGCACCAGCACTCGCCACTACGAGTACCTGGTGATGCCCTTCGGCCTGGCAAACGCGCCGTCGTTCTTCCAGGCATTCATCAACGACGTGCTCCGGGACATGTTGGGCCGCTTCGTCATTGTCTACCTAGACGACATCCTGGTTTACTCATCGGATTTTGCCACTCACGTCTCCCACGTCCACCAGGTACTCGAGAGGCTCCAGCTCCACCATCTCCGTGTGAAGGCGGAAAAATGTGAGTTCCACTCCCAGTCTCTGCGTTATCTGGGCTACGTGATCTCCCCCTCCGGGGTCGCTATGGACGACTCCAAGCTCTCCGCCGTCCTCTCCTGGCCCACACCAACCTCCATCAAGCAGCTACATCGTTTCCTGGGTTTCGCGAACTTCTATCGCCGCTTCATCAGGAACTTCAGCCGCACAGTGGCGCCCCTCACCGCGCTTCTGCAAGGCAAACCCCGCTCTCTCCGTTGGTCTCAGGAATCCGAGCAGGCCTTCTGCGCGCTCAAAGCCGCCTTCACCCGCGCTCCCGTCCTGGGACATCCCGACCCGGAACGCCCCTTCGTCTTGGAGGTCGACGCTTCGTCCGTGGGGGTAGGTGCCGTCCTCTCTCAGCGTCTCGGAGATCCGCCCAAGTTGCGCCTGGTCGCCTTCTTTTTGCATAAACTCACCCCGGCCGAGCGCAACTACGACGTGGGGGACCGCGAACTGCTGGCCATCAAGCTGGCCCTGGAGAAATGGAGGCACTGGCTTGAGGGCTCCAAACACCCCTTCACGATACTCACCGATCACAAAAATCTGGAATACCTCCGTTCAGCCAAGCGCCTCAACGCTCGTCAGGCTTGTTGGTCTCTCTTCTTTTCCCGCTTCTCGTTCTCTATCACCTACCGCCCTGGGACAAAGAACGCCAAGGCTGATGCTCTGTCCCGGAGCCTCGACCTCGGGCCGCTGCCCGGGGATACCCACGCCCATCCTCCCAGCCTCTTGCACTATCGGCGCCATCACCTGGGACTTCGAGCGCAAGCTGGACGACAGGCTTTCCCAAACGCGCATTCCGCCCAAATGCCTGCCGGACAAGAAGTTCGTACCCCCCGATCTCCGCAACCGCCTCCTCGCCTGGGCTCACCTCTCTGTGTTCTGGCCATTCCGGGGAGACCCGCACCCATCAGCTCCTGTCGGCGCATTACTGGTGGGAGAATATGCGCAGGGACGTGCACCGCTTTGTGTCATCCTGCAGCGTGTGCGCACAGGCCAAGACTCCTCGCACTCTCCCCTCGGGCCTGCTTCATCCTTTGCCCGTGCCGCAGCGACCTTGGTCACACATAGCGCTCGATTTTGTCACAGATCTACCTCCCTCCCACGGGTTCACTGCCATTCTCTCCGTGGTCGACCACTTCTCCCGCGCCGTACGCTTCATCCCTCTGCCAAAGATTCCCTCCACACTTCAGACAGCGGAACTGCTGTTTGAGCACGTCTTCCGCAGTTTCGGCATCCCGGAGGACGTCCTTTCAGACCGCGGACCTCAGTTCTCCTCAGCGGTGTGGCGCACTTTCGTGGCCAAGTTGGGCGCCTCCGTTAGCCTTTCCTTAGGTTACCATCCTCAAACGAACGGCCAATGTGAGTGAGTCAACCAGGAACTAAAGAAATTCCTCTGTTGCTACTGCCTCCACAACATTCACGACTGGGCTCAGTTTCTCCCTTGGGCCGAAATAGCCCAGAACTCCCTCAGGCACTCCTCCACCGGCCTCACGCCGTTCCAGTGCGTGCTGGGCTTCCAGCCCCCTTTTGTGCCCTGGGATTCCTCACCCTCCAATTCCCCGGCCGTCGACGACTGGTTTAACCGCAGCGAAGACATCTGGTGCCAGGTCTATCTCAACATCGACAAGGCCATCCGCCAATACAAGAGACTCGCTGACCGGCACCGCCGCGCCACTCCAGCCTACCAACCAGGAGACCGTGTCTGGCTGTCGACCCGGGGACTGTGCAACTCACAGGGAAGTACCCCTTTCTCTCCTCGCTTTCTGGGTCCATATTAAATAACACACCGTGTTAACGATGTTACCTATCGTTTGCAACTGCCTGCTCATTTACGTATCTCTCCAACATTCCATGTGGCACATCTGAAACCCTGGGTCCCCGGCCCGCTGGCGGAGTCCTCATCGTCTGACCAGCCTTCGCCCGCTGACCCGCTGGAGACTTCCACCTACACGGTCCGTCGGTACCTGGTTGAGTGGGAAAGCTACGGCCCCGAGGAGAACTGCTGGGTGGACGCAACGGACGTCCTGGATCCCCTCCTTGCCCAGGAATTCCACGCTGCCCGGCCCGACCGACCGGCGCCCAGGCCGCGCGGTCGCCCACGCAAGTCCTCCTCGGCCCTCCGGTCCTCCGACTCCTGCCGCGCCCCTGCCGGCACGAGTCCTTTGAGGGGGCTACTGTCACGCCCCCTTCCAGCACCGCTCCTGATTCACGCAACCTGCCTCGCTCTTCCTCACCTGCCTACTGATCACCTGCACCTGTTCCACATTCCTTACCTACCCCCCATGCTGCATATAAACACCACTCAGTCACTAACACTCTGCTACACAACTAGGTATCTACCTCGTCACATAGCTCCCCTTTCAAACCTGCTACTAAAAGCCTCCTATCTTACTCCACTGCCTGCGTCTGTCTCCTACCTCCAGTCGGCGTTACAGCAAACATGGTGAAGACTTACGGGAAACGATTGACCTCTGTCATTGCCAACAAAGTTTATCTTACAAAGTATTGAGTTGAACCAAATTTATTGACCAAATACTTATTTTCCACCCTAATTTATAATTAAATTCTTTAAAAATCCTACAATGTGATTTCCTGGATTTTTTTTCACATTTTCTCTTTCATAGTTGAAGTGTACCTATGATGAAAATTACAGACCTCTCGCATCAATCAAGTCGGAGAACTTGCACAATCAGTGACTGACTAAATACTTTTTTGCCCCTCTGTAATTGAGTCATTAACTAACAAATTATGTGGGTACTGTATACTTCTTACAGCTGAGTCATATTTTTTTCAATTATGGCATACTATGTCTGTTCCAAGTTCCTGGCATTAAAGCAGGCAAAAATATAACATCAGCATAACGCACTTGTTTCTACAATCATTGTCCTTTTTATCGGTTACACTTACCATATAGTCAGATTTATTTTATTTATATAGTGCATTTTACAATGGAGCATTGTCTCAAAGCAACATTACAATTTTAGATTATCTCCTAATATCTATGTCCAGTCCCAAATTGAGCAAGCCTAGGGCAACTGTGGCAAGGAAAAACTCCCTAAGTGTTATGAGGAAGAAACCTTGGGAGGACCAAGACTCAAAAAGGGACCCATTCTCCTTGGTCGGTGTAGATGATAAATCTAAGAGCGAAACTAAAGTCATGGAGTCAAAGTTAGATTAAAATGTGAAGTATGCACATCGGCATTAAGTGGCCCGTGTATGGTGGGGCTGGTGCTGAACCCTGCTCTGGATAGTCAGCCCCTAACCAATCCAGCCATAAGACTATGGGCAATCAGGAGCTGAGAGCAGCACCCTTCTGATTGGTATGGACACCGTCCCATCCTAAAAGGCCAGGCTTACCTTCAAAGGTTGTCCAATTGTTTATAAAGCCCACGTTGTTTTCAGAGCACCACTTGGACAGCCAGCAGTTCAGCCACCATAACCTGCTGTAGGCTTGGTCACCTCGCCGCATTGGGATGGGGCCAGAGGACACTCCTGAATCAGACATCGCCTTCGCAAATCTAAGCACCACTACAAAGTTAGCCTTAGTCACCTCTGACTGGTGAAGGCGTATATCATTAACCTCTACATGAATGACTATCCTAAAGGATCTACGAGTTCACTAAGACTCGTTACAATGTCTTGCACTCCGGGATACATGTAGCTGCTGGTGTCCCTAAAGGGGTAGCTAGTTTCACGTATCGTATAGTCATCTATGACCAGAGTTCTTTCAACAGGCTGCTCAGTGGGTGCATCACTGAGGAGGGTAAACCTGTTGGACACATGTGAACAGGTCAAGAGTGGTGCTCTTGTGGGACAGCCTTATGACTACATCGCCGAACCATCACCCACTTGCCCTGCTGCGAGGGCGCTGCCAGGGCAGGGGCACTAACTACACCTGTGGCATCCAGATCTGCTAAGCTAAAAGCTGAGCTAGCCTTCTCTAATGTCTGGATGTGCACCTCTAAAACTACAATCTTCTCCTTCAGACTAGCTGCAAGCCTACATCTATCACAAATTAAATTTTAAATTATGATGGAGGAAGAATGGCTGAACATGCCACACTCGGCACAGGAAGCAGAAGCCATGTTAATACAATTAAATAAATAGTAAATTAAAGGTACTTTGAGTGGTGTTGTGGGGTGCTGATTGAAGATATGGTTCAGCCGATGGTAAGCTGCAGCCGATGGTCCAATGCAATTCTTGATTAAAGCGTCGATGTAAAGTTAATACAAAACGTCACAAAAAGCTAAGTCTCAGAAAAAAAGAACGTGGGAAAAGGCTGTAAAAAGTTCTAAAAACACACAGTACTGCAAAAGATGAGGTCGAAAAGACACAACTCTGGTAATTAGCTAATGGCTAATTACTCCAAACACATACCTGTAAAGTTACTAAATAATGTGAAAAATATAATCCGCTGGTAATAGAAGGAAATTATTAAGATGTTGTAAAAAGTACTATGTATACGATACAAATGTTATCGGAAATTAAAAAAGTAATAAACTGCTAACAGCTACAAAACAGTGTGTGGAATCGGCGCTAATGAGTCTGATCAGATCCTCACAATCCTCACGTCAGTGGTCAGCGTTCTCTTACCATAGCACTTATTGAAACTCTTCCTGTGCTTTGTAGTTCTACAGTTATAGACTATAGTCTGTTTTTCTTCATACTTTGTTTGTCCCTTTTACTCTGTTCTATAATGATTAGGACCCCCATAGGACCAACATCGATCATTTACTACTTGGTTGGTGGATAATTTTCTGAACTGCAGTGACATTATTGTGGTCCTGGAGTGATAGTGTGTGTATGCTTGGATAGCAGTGCTGCTGGAATTTTTAAACACTGTTTTCACTTACTGTGCACTATATTAGACAAAGCTACCATATTGCACCACCTTATAGATTTGAAGTCAGAGACAGTAGCTCATTTGTTGCTGAGTGGCTGGACATTTTTGGTTGGTGGACTATTTTCAGTGCAGAAGTGACACTGTGATGTTTAAAAACTCCAGCAGCACTGCTTTGACTGATCCACTCATACCAACACAACGCACACCAACACCACCACCATGTCTGTCACTGCAGTGTTGAGAATGATCCACCACCCAAACAGTACCTGATCTGTGGCAGTCCTGTCACAAAAGACCATCAGAGAACAGAGTAAATGGAACTAACAAATTGTGTAGTGAAACAGATGGACTTCATTCTATAATTGTAGAACTACAAAGTGCATCTGTACGGTGGAACTGATAAAATGGCAGTATGTGTAGAAACTAGTAGGTGTAAATACTTTTGGTGAATTCAAACACCCAAAGATGCTAATGACACCAACATGTCATTGGTTGACATACAAATAAAATATCTGTGTTGATAACCACAATCTACTTTATCTTCCTGAATTATGGGAGCCCTGCACATGAATCGCAGACATCACCCTATGAGCAGTATAATTATTTCCGTCAACACTAACAGATACTGCTGACATCACATAATTATTGCATAATAACTCCTGAATAATAATTGCAATGGTGGAGACCAACATAGTTATTCCTCTCCCAACCCCGCTAACACTCAATCATGGTTTTCTTGCTTCTTGTTACAAGGGAGGCTTATATAGAACCAAACAGGAAGTCTGATGTCACTTCCAGTTTTAACACAAGGAAAATTATCTAAAAAAACCTCCCCAATCAAAGACTGCTGTTTCTCCCTTGAATGAAGACATGTAGTCCCCCTATCTGGTTTTGGTGGATTACTTTTTTTTAAATATTTGTGTGTACTTTCAAATCTCAATGTCCACACATGTATTAGTTTCTGCTGGGTTAGTTATCTTATTAGTTATCTGCTGGGGATAGTGCTCAATATATACTGCTCAAAAAAATAAAGGGAACACTTAAACAACACAATATAACTTCAAGTGTTCCCTTTATTTTTTTGAGCATGCTTTGGGCAGAGTTAGCAGTTTTGGCAAACATCTACATACAACTGTCTATTCTCTGAAATATTGGATTGCAGAAAGAACAAAGACTTATCAGGTAATCCTGGAGATACAGCCAATTTAAGTATGTATTTTAAGACCATCAGCATTGTCCCATATCATGTCCCATATCCCATAGCATTGTCCCATATCTCTCAGTTATGTGGTGACCAGCCATTAATGGGAGCAATCTAATGAGACACTGTTTTTTATGTTTTTCCCCCACTGATCATCTTAGAAGAAATGTCATTGGAATTGGTTGAGGTTTATCTGCCTAATCAGTAATGCATTAGGCAAAGTCCTTGATTCAAAGTGTCAAGTGAAATGTACTTTTAAATGTACAACCCCAAATCAGAAAAAGTAGGGACGGTATGGAAAATACAAAAATAAAAAGCATACAATGTTCATTTAAAAAAAAAAAAAAGTACCCTGGAGTAATGATTCATTTGACAACAATACACATTTGATCGCCCATACAGGATGCCCCTGAGCCCAGAGAAATTAAAAAATGGATGCCATGGGTTCCAAACTAGAGAAGAAAAGGATCATCCAGACTATTATCAGCTTCAAGAAGAAAATTCAGGGTCTTTTATGGTATGGGGTTGGGTCAGTTCACTTGGCAAAAGGTCATTGTCAGTTCTGTGTTGGCAGGATCAATGCAGAAAAGTACATAGAGATTTTAGAGCAACATTAATTCCTGTAAGACAACATCTTTTTCCAGGGATGTCCATACATTTTTCAACAAGAATATGCAAAATAAGTCAAATCAGAAAAAGTCAGAACTGAAATATGTAAATTTCTTCCCATCTTTCTTTGAGGAACATTGTTTTTATACATTACAATAGTTGTCACACATCTGTGTTACGGTACGCCATGATGCTGAGGGCTGGCGAACCGTTAAAGAACAAAACAATAAACAAATATTTCTTTTCAACAATATATTATTTTATTCTGTGTTAGGACCAAGTGCAGTTAGCTCCAGATGGAATTAGTGAACCAAAATAAATGATGATAAATGATAAGCAATAATAAATAATAACCAAGCCTGCAGTTAATACAGGACCTGGGACTCGAACCCCCGAACCCTAGTGTCAGAGACGAGTGTAATCACGGTTTGCCACGGCGCCAGACACTAGGACATGGGAGGAAGAGCAGGTAAGCTGAACAGCAGACAAAGGAGATGCCTGAAGCGGACTCAAAATAAGGTTTAAACTGTCTAAAAACTACGACGGAAACCAAAACAAATAAGAGGCGCACGCTGATAAGCAGCACGATCAAAAACGGACGTTTTAACGCGATTATTAACAAGATTAAGGCGCGGAGCGCGAACAGCGATTCGCACATGCGCAGAAAGGATCCGAGCGTTTCTAGCCCGAGCTCTGCTCGCTAGAGCTCGGCTGCGCCGGAAAAAGCCAAAGAATACTGGAGGTGCGCGTGCGCAGTGCGACAACAGCGCGCTCAGAGTTTGAGCGAGTGACTCTGAATCGAATCACTCACGCTGAGATATCGGCAGAGAAAACTCACGGTCCCCCCGATTCCATGGGAGCATGAGATCAAGTGGAAAGCCTGCAAAGAGCATATCACGGTGCTCCCTGTACCAAAGGGAGCATGAGGCTGATGCAGGTCCCCAGCAGGAACGTACCACGGATACTCCTGGCTGATCGCTCACTGGAGTGTGGCACCAGAGCCGGGGAGATGCACACAAGCGCAGAAAAAGCGGCCGAGCCGCGATCGCTGAAGCTGGTCGGAGAAAGACGCTTCCGGATGGCCTAACGCCACTCCAAAGCGTGAATGAGCTTTCCCTTTCCTACCTAAGGCCCTGGCAAATACCTCAAGCGTTTTCGCTTTACTCAAGTCCCCCCGTTTGCGGGAGAACTTATACCGTTGTCCCTGAAGGAAAAAAGGAGAAAGATCCGAGCAGCAAGAAAGCGATCAAAAACTATAAACCGTAGCGAAAGGCGAACAGTACACAAAACGTAGGCGAGGATGCGGCGCCTGTCAGTGGCAAAGCGTGCTCTTAAATAGCACTACTGACAGGTGCAATCGCTTCCCAACGCAATCACATTGCCAATCAGTAATGCCAACGTGAATACACTGGAATGTGGGGATTCCACACGATAACTGAGCCAACAGTGGCCTCTACTGTCAGCTCAGGGGAATCCCCAGAAAAGTGGGGAGAGCAGACACTGCTGTGAAGGACCATCACTGGCCACTGACGGCCAAAGTGTAGGCCCTAACAATCTGTTGACAAACTGGAGGTCAACTGCCCTTCTATGCTTTTGTGAATGCCGCTTTTGTATCAAATCATGATTATAATCACTTGTTGACATGACGTTTTTGAAATAACATCATTATTTTTTTTTTTTTTAATTCATTACTAGCTCTAACTTGCTCTGATCTCTTCATTCCGGATGTGTTCTTGCAGTGAGACAACAGCAGTTTAGTTTTCTTATGAATAGTACTTAATATTTGATACTGTCTTCATTTTGCTGTTGTTTAAGTCAAGTCAAGTCAGATTTATTTATATAGCCCTTTGTACAATGGAGCATTGTCTCAAAGCAACTTTACAAGTTTAGATTATCTCCTAATATCTACGTCCAATCCCAAATTGAGCAAGCCTAGGGCGACAGTGGAAAGGAAAAACTCCATAAGTGTTATGAGGAAGAAACCTTGGGAGGACCAAGACTCAAAAAGGGACCCAACCTCCTTGGGCGACGTAGTTGATAAATCTAAGAACAAAACTAAAGTCATGGAGTCATAGTTCAAATAAAATGTGAAATATGCACATCGACATTAAGTGGCCCGGGTATGATAAGGAGGCTGAAGCTGATGACGGAAGCAGCTTAAGTGAAGCTGAAGCGGATGAACATCATGTGTGGGGCTGGAACTGGTACCGGAACACAGCTCTGAGAGAAACAGAAAATGTAGTTAGTTATTGATTAAGAGCACAGTGTCTATTAACAATCACTGATGCCATGTGAAGCATGAGACCCCGGCAGCATTAGCTATATCAGCATAGCTAGAAAGAGGAGAACTGGTAGGTACAGACAAGAGGGATCACATGAGACATCGGCAACCCCACGGGAAGCAGAAGACACAACCCAATGTCTCTGATCACCTTAAGACTCTTTGACTGTGAACCCCCAGCTCTGCCCTTAGTCTAAGGCAAGAATGCATGAGTCAAGATCAAGAGGACCAAAGCCCAGTTCAGCCAGACCGCCCACCTGACATTCCTGGTTAAAAGACAAGGCAGGCAGGCCAGACATGACTCCAGACTCCGGCCCCAGTGACCCAAGCCATGCATCCCGGTCTAAATCTAGTCAAAAGCCTGCGTAAATAAGTATGTCTTTAGCCTAGACTTAAAATTTTGGAGAGTGTCTGAGTCTCGAACGAAAGTGGGTAGTTTTTTCCATAGTTGGGGGACCATGTATGAGAAAGCCTTTCCCCTTGCTGTGACTTTTTTAATTTTAGGAACTAAAAGAAGTCCTGCACCCTGCGAACGAAGTAGATGAGCTAGATTGTAAAACTCTAAGAGTTCACTCAGATAATGTGGGGTCAGGCTATGTAGAAGTTCTAAGTTATAAGAAGTATTTTGTAATCAATGCGGAATTTAACTGGTAGCCTGTGCAGTGATGATAGAACAGGAGTGATATGATCAAATTTTCTAGTTCGAGTTAGCACCTGGGTGGCTGCATTCTGAACTAATTGAAGTTTATTTATAGATTTACTAGAGCATCCAGTAAGTAAGGCGTTACAGTAATCCAATCTTGAGGATATAAACGCATGAACCAGTTTCTCTGCATCATTAAAAGAGAGGATATTTCTAAGTTAACACACTTGATCAGCAAATAGCATTATGACTTTAGAGTCATTAGAGAGAAGCATCCTTGACTGGATAATCTATTGTTTAATTAGTATGTTTTCTCAAGAAATATTTACACATTTTTTAAAATTATTCTTATTATAATTGTGTTTCTTAATTAACCCTCTGTTCAATTTGCTATACAGAGCAAATGGGGGTTGGGAGAATTTACCGCTTTACAAAAGAAGTATACACACACATAGGCAGTTCCATCATTATGGCACCACAATACATATTACAGTATGTAATGTGCAATATAATATTGTACCGCTATTTAGATTTTCTTTGCTCAAAAGTAGCAAGTAATAACTGAAGTTTCATAAATGTTGTGGAGATACAAGTACTATTTTTTTTTACTTTGAAATGTAGTGGATTGAAAGTAAAAAGTATCAAATAACAGGATCAAACACACTCACTGACAAAAGAAATAAAGCATGCAGATAAATGTCAAATTGCTGCAAAACGTGGCATGCGGTTATGTCTCAGGCAGATATGTAAATGATTACAGGTGTGGTCTGATTAGACACTGGGTCTTGCCACAAAAAGGCATAAAAGTGCTTTATAAAATGGCTCTCACAGGTTACATTTGGGTAGTCTACTTCATGATGAGAGATTGTTGACTGGTAAATATTACTCTATGATGCACTCAAAGACATTTTGCCCAGTTGACAGACTTTGGGGAGCATTATTGGACTGAGAGAAGCAGGATGGTCATTTTCAACTAATTGCTTGCCATCTAGGCTATTCTGACCTAGCTGTTAGAAGTAGTGTTGGGAGCAGTGGTTCTGTGAGGGTATGCACACACAGCGAACGGGCTCTAGACACGGGCTCCAGAGGCTTGTTTGATCCGCCTTCAATCACAAGAAGCTCTCACGAGTTCATAGTCCTCCATCAAGATACAGGTGGCATCTCCACTACACACCCCCGTCTCTGCCCAGACCATTTCATGGTGCTTAGCAGAAGGAAATTTGTTGTCATTGCGCTCATTACGTCTCCTGCCATTGACAGCCAGTCACTGTCACTTTCGTTTGCAGTGGTGTTGTGAACGAGACTGCTGGACTACTACGGACCAGAACTGTGTCATCTTTAGTGACGAATCTAGGTTTTGTTGGGGATCTGACAACGGTTCAGTTTGAGTATGGAGGCCTCATGGTGAGCGCTTTAGTCCTGCATTTGCTCTGGAATTACACACTGCCCCAACTGCTCTTGTGATGATCTGGGGAGCCATCTCATACGACAGTCAGTCACGCCTAGTGGTGATACGAAGGACATGTTTCAGCAGGATATCCTGTGTCTTCCAATTGTCATTTTTCAGCAAGGGGCATCGTCCCGACGACCCCTAGCCTATCTACCATCCCCCTCTAGCCTGACGAACATGCTCAGGATTGCGCTCAGGAATGCGCGATCCACGTAGTAATAAACGCAAGGTTAGAGCGCTGTCAGCAGGAAAGCGAACACTTAAATAATGCTGCTGACAGCTGATAACAATCGTGCCGCAATCAATGGGCTCGTGCACTATATCGGGCCCTGTGTGGATCCCGATCAAACAGCCAAGTCAGAACTACCAGCAGTGTCCACACCGTGCTGGGGGTCGTTACAAAGTGTGTGCAGGATCTTAAGAACCTGTATGCCTCCAATGTCCATCTGTATCTCATCTTGTATCCAGGATAGAGGTGGCCTAACAGGGTACTAGAGCCTCCTTTCAATTGTGTAGTTTTCCCCAAAAATCTATCCTTTAGCTCTAATATTGTAATAACTTGCATATATCATTACATTCATCATTTCATTATATTCCAACAGCACATTCTTGGTTATTATTATTATTATTATTATTATTATTATTATTATTATTTAAAAAATGTTTTTATTTATTTATATATGTTTTTTTTTTCAATGATTCTGTGAATGTATATATTGTTATGCAGCAGTCTAACAATAACACTCCATAATTAAAGGCATTTATTAGTGTGGGTACTCGTAAAGTTCGGGTTTTTATGTATTCATTTTATAATTCACAATTTGATCATGTTAGTCATTTGTCATTACTGTTCATCACTGCAAATGTTTTAGCCTGTCTCATCACCCAAGTGGTGAGAGAGTCAAATTTCAAAATGATCTGTGTAAATATATATTGTTATGCAGCAGTCTAACAACACAACTATTTTGTTAAAGGAATTTAGGAGACGCTTGTAAAATCCTTTTTTGTGTATTCATTTTATAATTAGATAGATTCACAGTTAGATAATATTTGTATTAAGACACAATAAGATTTCCTTTTTGCCCACAGCAATGCCATTTGCTTTCTGCACAAGAGAGAAGGAGCCATGGACAGAATTCGCTGAATCTGCTGAAGGCGGTTATACGACACACTTCTGCCAAGAGGTGACTAGACTGTAATACTGCACACCTGTAGGCAGTGTTAATTTTGACAGCAAATTTTGATTTAGTTTTAATCATAGTCTTTTGACTAAAACGTAGTTTAGTTTTAGTCATAATTTAGTCATCTGAATTTAGTTTTAGTCTAGTTTTCGTCGACTAATTATAATAAGATTATATGATTTATGATTATGTAACAATCATAAATGAAAACATGAAATTTAAAGGTTGCAATACGTAGATGCTTTTTTAACATTTCCCTTTTAAAATGAAACATGTACATGCATGCATTGATAATAAAAGTAGACATTAAAGTTGTTATTCCTCAAAATTTCCACCACACATCTGCTTCAAAATTGTTGTGGACATTCAGCAGATATTAATAATAATAATTATTATTATTTATTTTTATATAGCGCTTTATCAAGAACCCAAAGACGCTTACAATTCAAAGTACATGAATAAAACATTGACACAGACAGCAACAGAGGCAGAGGCAGAGTCAGACAGTGAAAGCATGGGGAAGGTTATAAGCAAGTGCGAAGAGATAAGATTTCAGGTTAGATTTGAATACAGAGAGTGATTTGGATTGTTTGACCAGTGGAGGAAGAGAGTTCCAGAGTCTAGGGGCAGATCTTGAGAAGGCTCGATCACCAATTGTCGAATATAATCAAGTTGGAATGAATGCTATATTATAAGATCTAATTGAGAAATAAGCTCAGGTCTATGTGCATGCATTGATAATAAAAGTATACAGTAAAGTGGTCACCAAAACTCATATTTTCTATCATAAGCCGTCCCAGGGACACTAGAGAGTGGCATCGGCCCAGCAATAGCTTCGAGGCTGGTAGAGCTGTTCTGGCACACTCGTGGCAGCAGCGGCAAGGGACCGCGTCCTCTAGTGGCCGCAATCGGAAGCACCTGCCCTCGGGCCATAAAAGGTGGTCTTAAAGTGGCCGGCATGGCATCCTCACTCTGCTTCATGAATTTCGCCGGCGTGTTGGTTTGTTTCGCCCCTCGTCCCGTCGCCCCGTTAGGCTTTACAAGTAGACCTGTCTTGCTTAGAAGACAGGCCACGTAGAGTTCGGGAGTCTCGAGGTAAAGTTAGGATTTAGTTTCTAGCATAGGGTGAGCTTTTCCCGCTTTACCGAGTCCGCCACGTCCGTCGCTCCGCTAATGAGTGGGATTCCTTTATTAACTCTCTATCGTGCGTTTAAATGCTGCCGCGCTTCAAGCGCTGATCTCTGCCCTTCTTAAAAGGAGGTGTCCTTCGTTTAATCAGGACTGTGCGTTTAAACGCTGCCGCATTTTGAAGGCGCTGATCTCTGTCCTGTTTAAAGGCAAGTTTCCTTTACTCAATCACATCTGTTCGTTTAAAACCTGTCGCACTTCTAGCGCCGTTCAAAGCTCAGTTTACCGAGCACTTGTCTTTGTTTGGCCCCATTCATGCAGACGACCGCCCGTGGCTGTTGAGCGCCCTGATCTGCTCACCGCCGACTAGCGGTTCTGTCTGCCAGTCCTGCACTTGGGTCCTGCCAACCCTGGCAGTTCGCCCCTCCCGTGGCGACTCATAACATTTTCCATCAAAGATCTGCTTCAAACTCAGTGTGGACACTCATGAGATATTGTAGAATAGAATCAAGTTGGAATAAATGATATATTATGAGCTTTATTAAACATATAATATCAGAAGATCAGATATGCATGCTCTATATGCATTTATTCATAATTGAAATATAAAGCGGAGTTATGTTACCCAAATGCTCCTTAAATATAGTATGAACATTTTTTTAGACAAAGTTAAATATATCCACGTTGCAAACTGAAAACATATTGTAATCCCTACTTTATTTGCCATTTAGTTGCGGATAGCTTACGGTCTTTCTCAGGGTTAGATCACATTGTGTGTGTCTTACCGCATTACTGATTGGATCGCTTCCCAACATTGACAAAAACCATGACAAAAATCATACGTCAACGAAATTAACATCGCCTGTAGGTAAAGACAGAGTAATGGAATGGTAATTAAGTAGTATAACGTGTACATTGGCACTTCTCAATTTTGTAAGGAATATTATTATTACTAAGGAATATATCATTAGTTTTCAGATATGAGGCTATTTTACTCTCCCATACATTCAGGAAACTCAGGTCCCAGATTGGTAATGATGTTTTAGTGATTGTTAATTGGGGCTTTAATGTGATCTTATCTCTATGTGCCTCATCTGTAATGTGTGGGTGATAACTATGGAAAAAAATTGCTAAACATTTTCTTGTACTAAAAAAAGAATCATTTACTCAAATCATTCAATAAAGTCTATACATTTGTATGAAGAATTTGTTGTAGAACACTCCTATCTTTTTACCAATATGTCATTCAAGTAACATCATAGTTATATGATTGAAACCATTTAACTGTGTCTTAAATAGCAAAAGATTAGTCATGATATTTTGTTGATTACTGACTGGTGCTCTAATAGGATAAAACATAGTTTCTCAAATCTTTCTCTGTCTACCACATTTATAATGTATGTTTGACTACTGTGGAGAATAATTTTGAAACATTTCAATGTAATGAGCAAAGAATTGAAATATCATGGTAAAATTGTAATGTTATTGATTGCCCTTAATGCACTCAATAAAGATACATGAAACTGTGTAGTAGAACACTTTCATGATTTTAGTAAATGCCCACAGGGATAACACAAAACTTTAAGAAACTGGACCTTTATTATAGTGTAGAACTACTTAAAACAGGTTTTGTGTATGCTTTAATTTTAATTGACTCTTGTGTTATTCTACAGTCTTTATTGTTAATGGGGGTTCAGAGCGTGCAAAAGCCTGGTTTTATGCTAGTTCAGAACCTGCGATCAGGTGCAACTCTGCTAGGACCAGCATCTGGCCTTATGCTTATCCAAAAACCAATCAATGGATGTGATCAGGATCAGATGCTTCTTTGATCAGTTACTGGATTTGTGGTAATGTGTTGCAGACCAGGGCGTGCCCCCATGACATATTTAAAACTAGACAACGAGTGGTTTATTGTAAAAAAAAAAAAAATAATAATAATAATATACACCATAAAAAATGTAAAACAATTGTATTTACAATTTTTATTTGTAGTTGGCCAAAAAATACAACATGGTTATAGTGTCTCCAGTTTTGGAGAGGGATGAAATCCATGGAGGAACCCTATGGAACACAGCAGTTGTGGTGTCTAACACGGGGAGTGTCTTGGGGAAAAGCCGGAAGAATCATATTCCACGTGTGGGAGACTTTAATGAGGTCAGTCTTGTCTTGTTTGATCTGTTGCCTTGCAGTGCCTGTAACAGAAACAGACTGGAAGATGTGTACTATTGTTTCTTTATTCATGACAGTGTGTTTACGAGCTGGGGTCCTGAATGAATGTAAGGCTAATAATTAGTGTGAGTGTGTGTGTGTGTGTGTGTGTACCTTGTCTTGCTATACTTGTGAGGACCAAATGTCCTTACAATGACTGGAAAACCTGGAATTTTTACTGGCCACTTGTGACGACTGTTTTGCTGCTTCTCACTACTTTACTTGCTTTTTTATAAAAATGGCAACTTTTATTAAAAAAATAAAAGGGCAAAATATTTCCTTTTGGTTACTGAGTTTAAGGTTAGGGGTAGGGGTAGGTGTAGCATTATTAGCTGCAGTAATGTTTCTTAGTCATTCATGTCAATGGAAAGTCCTCAAAAGAATAGCAAGACAAGTGTATGTGTATGTGTGTGTGTGTGTGTGTGTGTGTGTGTGTGTGTGTGTGTGTGTGTGTGTGTGTGTGTTCCAACTTCCTACTGTCTACTCGGTCTTCTTACTTGAACTTGGGGACAAATCTTTTAGAAGTGAGTGTCAACCTCGATATGGGATATGGGATTAGTGCCTGGACCATGCCCTTCAAAGAATAAATCAGCAATGCCAGAGCTATTTGGTGTATTTTATTGACCTAAAACATCATCAGAATTTCACTCAAATCCTAAAAGTAGATATAGAGATTCCAGTTAAACAAATGAGACAATTTATTTATTGAGGAAAATGATCCAATATTACATATTACTGAGTGGCAAAAGTATGTGAAAAGTATGTGTTTTTTTTTTTAATCAAAAGTTCTATTTTGGTCTTATCCGTCCAGAAAACATTCTTCCAATAGCCCTCTGGCTTGTCCACATGATCTTTAGCAAATCATTAGCCAATGTGAGAGAAACCATCAGTTGCTTAGAAGTTACCCTGGGGTCGTTTGTGACCTCTCCAACTATTACAGTGGGGCAAAAAAGTATTTAGTCAGCCACTGATTGTGCAAGTTTTCCTACTTAGAAAGATGAGAGAGGTCTGTAATTTTCATCATAGGTACACTATGAGAGACAAAATGAGAAAAAAAATCCAGGAAATCACGTTTTTAAAGATTTTAATTGTAAATCATGGTGGAAAATAAGTATTTGGTCACCCACAAACAAGCAAGATTTCTGGCTCTCACAGAACAGTAATTTCTTCTTTAAGAAGCTCTTCTGTCCTCCACTTGTGACCTGTATTAATTGCACCTGTTTGACCTCGTTGTCTGTATAAAAGACACCTCTCCACAGCCTCAAACAGTCAGACTCTTGAAGGACACTAAGAAGAAAATTGTAGACCTGCACCAGGCTGAGAAGAGTGAATCTATAATAGGCAAGTAAGTTGGTGTGAATAAATCAACTGTGGGAGCAATTGAAAGAAAATGAAAGATATACAAGACCATTGATAATCTCCCTCGATATGGGATCCCATGCAAGATCTCATCCCTTGGGGTCAAAATGATCATGAGAACGGTGAGCAAAAATTCCAGAACTACACAGAGGGACCTGATGAATGACCTGCAGAGAGCTGGGACCAAAGTAACAAAGGCTACCATCAGTAACATATTATGCCGAGAGGGACTCAGATCCTGCAGTGCCAGGCGTGTCCCCATGATTAAGCCAGTACATGTCCAGGCTCATCTGAAGTTTGCCAGAGAGCATATGGATGATCCAGAAGAGGATTGGGAGGATATCATGTGGTCAGATAAAACGAAAATAGAATTTTTTGGTAAAAACTTTGGAGGAAGAAGAACACCATACCTAATGGGAAGCATGGGGGTGGAAACATCATGCTTTGGGGCTGTTTTTCTGTAAAGTGGACAGGACAACTGATCTGTGTTAAGGGAAGAATGAATGGGGCCATGTATCGTGAGATTTTAAGCCAAAACCTCATTCCATCATGGAATGTGACTGGGTCTTCCAGCATGACAATGATCCCAAACACACTGCTCGGGCAACGAAGGAGTGGCTTGGTAAAAAGCATTTCAAGGTCCTGGAGTGGCCTACCCAGTCTCCAGACCTGAAGCCCATAGAAAATTTGTGGAGGGACTTGAAAGTCCGTGTTGCCCAGCGACAGCCCCAAAATGTCACTGCTCTAGAGGAGATCTGCATGGAGGAATGGGCCAAAATACCAGCTACAGTGTGTGCAAACCTGGTGAAGACTTGCAGGAAACATTTGACCTCTGTCTTTGGAAACAAAGTTTATGTTACAAAGTACTGAGTTGAACTTTTGTTATTGACTAAATACTTATTTTCAACCCTAATTTACAACTAAATACTTTAAAAATCCTACAATGTGATTTCCTGGATTTTTTTTCTCATTTTGAAGTTCATTGAAGTGTACCTATGATGAAAATTAAAGAACTCTCTAAGTAGGAGAATTGCACAGTAGGAGAATTTGCATCAGTGACTGACTAAATACTTTTTTACCTCCCTCTGCAAAGCTTGCTCTTGGAGTGATCTTTGTTGGCCTACCACTCCTGGGGAGGCTAACAATGGTCTTGAATTTCCTCCATTTGTACATAATCTGTCCAGCTGCGTATTGGTGGAACCCAAACTTATTAGACATGGTTTTGTAACCTTTTCATGCCTAATGAGCATCAACAACTCTTTTTCTGAGGTCCTCAGAAATCTCCTTTGTTCGTGCCATGATACACTTCCACAAAT
This sequence comes from Ancistrus triradiatus, assembly GCA_025084515.1. Lineage (NCBI taxonomy): Eukaryota > Metazoa > Chordata > Actinopteri > Siluriformes > Loricariidae > Ancistrus > Ancistrus triradiatus. The sequence goes on along the minus strand of JAJAGP010000281.1, from coordinate 401,121 downwards.
ATGTGTTGTGAACACACATCTGATTGCCATCCCATTGATTAAAAACACCGGACTCTAATTTCACTTTCAAATTAACTGCTAATCCTATAGGTGCACATACTTTTGCCACTCACTAATATGTAACATTGGATCATTTTCCAAAAAAATAAATGAAAACATAAAATATTAAAAACAATATTTTTGTCTCATTTGTTTAACTGGGTTCTCTTCATCTACTTTTAGGACTTGTGTGAAAATCTGATGATGTTTTAAGTCATATTTATGCAGAGACATAGAAAATTCTAAGGGTTCACAAACTTTCAAGCACCACTATAATCACCTGTTCATATTACCTGTTTGAAATCACATCCAATATTTATTATTTTTTACCTCATTAGTAGACCTAAATTGTCGCTGTTCTAACTTTTTTGGAATGTGTTGCAGGCTGGAAATGCAGGAGTGGATGTTTTTTAACAGATGAAATGAAGTTGACCAAAAAAAAAACAACTGAAATATATTGGGTTCATACTGTCTGCAATTAAATAAAATCAAAGGAAATGTAAGGAACACTGCCTAAATTTATTTGCATTTTTCATACCATCCCAACCTTTTCTGTTTTGGGGTTGTACATTTTTGTCATCTAAATAGCCTCTTAACATTGCCCATCTATAATTCTGTCATATATCTTTTCTCATGTAAAATTTTGTATGATGTAAAATTTTTGTCATACAATTCCTCAGTTTGTGATTGATGTTTACAATACATTTTCCATTTGCACAGTCTGTACTCTGCTTTGGGAAGCTGAAACCCTCTTTTCATTGGCATGTGTCCCACCTTGGTAATGACAATTAATTTCATTTCATTCCATTCCTAGAGGCTTTCCAGTCTGTTTATGACCCTTAATGGCATGACATAGGCAATTGAGAGCTGTTAGTTCCATTCTTGCCAGTTATGGTTCCAGCCTTGTCTCCAGACTCCACTCAAGTCTGGACACCCATCTTTCTTTCAGTGTGGACCACTGTTTCTGTCTTTGTTTTTGTTCCAGCCTGGTTTCTGTCTCTGCCCCACTAGCAGTCCAGTCCCCGGTCCAAGTTGCACTACCAGCTTTTGTCCCCATTGCGGTGCCAGTGATGGTGGCAGCTCTAGTCCAGTTGTAGATGCCATGCCAGTTCCAGTTGCCGCTCCAACTTCAACTCCAGCTGTTGTATTAACTCTGATTTCAGACCCATTCCCTGTCTCTGTTTCAAACTCAGCTCCAGTCCAGGTTCCAGTTTCAGTTCTCATCTCTGTCTCTGCTCCAGACCAAGTCTCTGTCTTGGCTCCAGACCCTGTTCCTGTCCCTCTCCCTCCTCCAGACCCTGTTCCTATCTCTCCACCCACTCCCCACCAAGGTGGACCCTGATGCTTCAGAGGTCACAATGGTGGGCCCAGATGCTCCAGATGATGCCATAGTGGGTTCAGACTCTTCAGACATCACCACATCAGCCTATGACCTCCCTGATGCCTTCCTGATGGCCCTTGATGCTACCGGCACCACACAGACAGCCCCTGATGCTGCTGGCCCTGTCTTGGCGGCACCAGCTGCACTCCTCAGTGCCTCCTGGTTTCTTGCCACCAGCAGCCCCTGCTCAGTTCTAAATCCACATGCCAGTTCCTTCTGTTTCACACGAGGAGGCTTTGAGGCTCCAGATTTTCCCGGCCCCCTGGGACTGTGGTCTTATTTGGAAACAGCCATATCGTCCCTGTGGGAGACGTCTGTGAGATGTAATGTTTCCCAGTATGTATCAGTCCTGCCATGTCATCCGTGCATCACACACTTTGTTACTGTTTAGTTTGTGATTTCATGATTTAGTACACCAGTTTCTCAGTGTCACGTTTGGAACAAGCAGGGACAATGGAGGCAGACATACATGCAAGAGTGATGGGTTTATTTACAGTGAACATCATAAATGATACAAACAAACCACTCAGACACAAGATAACAACTAAGGAAAGAGTTAACAAAGGACACATACACCAATGGGCTAACACGCTAACAAACATTTACCACAGGGGACAATCTAACAGGGCTAAGCTAACACAGACAATGCTACACAAACTAACAATGCTAAACATCAGCACACAACAGAAACCTAGAACAACTAACTGAATACAAAGGACACAAAAGAACAAGGACTAAGACACAAAGAGGCAAGACAAACCAACATGGAGTACAGCAGAAGGCAGAAGCAGACAGGAGCAACAGGGAGCTAAGACAACCACAGTGTGAAGAAGCCAGACAGGGAAGTGCACAGGAAGCGGGGTATATATAGCAGACAGACCAGCAGGTGGCTACAGCCCCACCTGCTGGGTGGGAAGCAGAAAGCGGGGGGAGCTAAACCAAATGGATGCAAGCTGAAGGCTTGTTACACTCAGTTGTTTTTAGGTTTATTTATTTGAACCCCAGGGGCCTCATTCATGAAACATGAGCAGAATGAATTTGTGAATAAATCATTCATAAAACACCTTTTTCGTAAATGTCTGGATTCATGAAAATATTTGTAGTCCCAAAATGTTAGTACACATGAATAAAATGTACACATGGTCCTAAGCACGTGTGAACTGCTCCCTTGCTACATAACCCCCCCCCCCCTAAAGGCGCAGCTCCGAAGCACAAAGGACAGGAATAAAGAGAAAGCTAGGAAACAGGACAGACCCAGACTAACCCAAGGGAGCAAAGCAAAACACTGATGAGAACAAGGCAGGGGGCCAGAACAGAGGAGGTACAGACAGGAGACTCAGGATTACGGGGGACAACACGGGGAGAGAAAAAGGCCTTACAGGCCACACAGGCACAGTTCTGGTCCATAAGTTTGGACTCTCGTACAGAGTCCTAAAGGGCCCCTTATTCTCATAAGTCCCAGGCCAGAAAGTCCTGGTGGCTGCAGGAACACCCCGTGGCACAGGATGCCACCTTGGATGGAGAGGAGACTTTGTCCTCCACCAGGGGGGTGCGGTCCATGACCTGGAGTCTGTAGGTGCAGCGTTGACCTGTGCACAGGTCGCTGTCGGGATGCTGGTGAGCGGGGTCGCGGTTGGGATGCTGGCGAGCGGGGTCGCCGTCGGGCTGCTGGCGAGTGGGGTCGCCGCCTGACTGCTGACAAGCAGGGTTGGCCGTCGGCCTGCTGACGACCACTTGAAGGACCTCTCTGGTGCTGACGGCCGGGGTCACCGTCTTGCAGCTGGCGAGCGGGGTCGCCGTCAGGCTGTTGACGAGCGGGATCACCGTCGGGCTGCTGACGACCACTTGAAGGACCTCTCGGGAGCTGACAGCCTCTGGAAGGGCCTCTCTGGTGCTGACGGCCTCTTGAAGGGCCTCTCTGGAACTGACGGCCTCTGGAAGGGCCTCTCGGGAGCTGACGGCATCTCGAAGGGCCTCTCTGGAGCTGACAGCCTCTGGAAGGGCCTCTCTGGACCTGACGGCCTCTGGACGGGCCTCTCGGGAGCTGATGGCTTCTGGAAGGGCCTCTCGGGAGCTGACGGCCTCTGGAAGGGCCTCTCGGGGGCTGACGGCCTCTGGAAGGGCCTCTCGGGAGCTGACGGCCTCTGGAAGTGAGGGAGGTGAGACGGGCCACGATCCAGCTATCGTGAGTCCATGTGTTACTCCGGGGTCCACAGCACCCAGCATAGCCCCTAAGTCCTGAATCAGTCTCTCCAGCTCCAGCGAACATGGGGTTGCGGGCATGCGGGTGGGGCTGGAGAGTGCTGAATCCTGCTTGACCCGGGGGATTCTCGAACAACTGGCGAGAGGGGCATCCAGCACATGGCTGACTAGCTGTGACCGGGGCTGGTGATAGCGGTCGTGGGCTGCGGCATTGAACTAGCAGACGTGGGCTCAGGCACAGAGTTAGTGAGCGCTGGCATCGGCGTTGAGGTAGCGGGTGTGGACACCGGCGCTGAGCTAGCAAGCGCTGACTTTGACGTCATGGTAGCGGGCATGGACTCAGGCACTGAGGTAGCGGGCTTGGTCCTCCGCTTATGACGGTGCTTCCTGGCTGCCCGAGAGGGTCCATCATCCGAGTTTTAAAGGGTCATGGCCGGACAAGAAATTTCTAATTCCGAGTCCCGGCTGAGCTGAATTAACGAGGGCTGATACTTTCACTTTAAATAGTCCCCTGGATACTCATCCTCAGAGGACTCAGACCACATGTTACGTAGCACCGGGGAAACTCTCGCTACATCCTTTTTAAGGTCTGGCTTTCTGTCACGTTCGGGACAAGCAGGGACAAGGGAGGCGGACATACACGCAAGAGTGACAGCTTTATTTACAGTGAACATCATAAATGATACAAACAAACCACACAGACACAAGATAACAACTAAGGAAAGAGTTAACAAAGGACACATACAACAATGGGCTAACACGCTAGCAAACATTTACCACATGGGCCAAGCTAACAGGGCTAAGCTAACACAGACAATGCTACACAAACTAACAATGCTAAACATCAGCACACAACAGAAACCTAGAACAGCTAACTGAATACAAAGGACACGAAAGAACAAGGACTAAGACACAAAGAGGCAAGACAAACCAACATGGAGTACAGCAGAAGGCAGAAGCAGACAGGAGCAACAGGGAGCCAAGACAACCACAGTGTGAAGAAGCCAGACAGGGAAGTGCACAGGAAGCGGGGTATATATAGCAGACAGACCAGCAGGTGGCTACAGCCCCCGGGAAGCAGAAATCAGGGGGAGCTAAACCGAATGAATGCAAGCTGAAGGCTTGCATCCTTGTTACACTCAGATGTTTTTAGGTTTATTTATTTGAACCCCAGGGGCCTCATTCATGAAACATGAGCAGAATGAATTTGTGAATAAATTGTTCATAAAACACCTTTTTCGTAAATGTCTGGATTCATGAAAATATCTGTAGCCCCAAAATGTTAGTACACATGAATAAAATCCACACATGGTCCTAAGCACATGTAAACTGCTCATAATGTCCGAAAGACACCAAAAGTGTCATTAAACATGACTGCACTTGAATTGACCGACTAAATCATAATAATTATTATTATTAGCATAGTATAATACATAAAAAATTTACGTAAAATAAATATACACATAACAAGCACTCTGTTTAATAATACAGAATGTTATTCAGAGAAATTTCTAATAAGCCAATAAGCTCAGCTTTCGCCCACACTGGAGAAAGAACCCACTGTTACATGTGTTGAATGTGAAACACTGCTGACTTAAATATAATTTATATTTTAAATATATTCATAGTAAATATACAGTATATTCATCTTCAAGGTATGATGTTTGGATTATTAAATACAATTTTACATTAATTGTGCAGCATATCCTATGATTTATTAACATAAAACACTACTCATATGATGCGTTACATTGGGTGGTTTTAAATGAAACCTACACCACTGCATCAAAGCACCATGACCTAATGATGCATTTACATATATAAATAGAAGAGACAACCATTCACTCAATGTGCAATTCATCTGTTATATGAAATGTTATTTTTTGAGCACTGTGGCCAGGTGGAATCCTTGGGCAGACATTTGGAGAGGTTTTTTTGGAGAGTATTGGAGCCATTATAAAGTGCTTAATTTGTAAAACATGAGGTAAGGGAACACCGAGTGTGTCATGATCTGGTAAGTGCGCATTAAGTGAAAAGGTACTGGAGTGATTAAACAACTGTGCCTATAGTTCAATACCTAATACAGAAGCCATCAAAATAGAAAAAAAAAAAAAAAAAATATATTATATATATATATATATATATATATATATATATATATATATATATATATATATATATATATATGAAAAAGACTTATGCTGACTTAACTGTCAGTTGTGTTTTTTCTCTATTTCCAAACCTTGCTGTCCACAAGCTCTCCTGAAGCATGAGCGCGCACGTGACTGATGATCAAAGAAAATTAGCCAAGTGGATTTTTGGAAATTATTATCATTTAATTAATATTCGTTTATTAATATTATCTGTTTTCATTTTATTTTATATATAATAAAGCAGAGGTGCTGAATCCAGACAAATAAGAACACCGGAACACATACTCCAAATATGATAGGTACCGGATCTTGGTCCGGCAAGATCCGGCTCAAATTAAGCGCTGACTAGAAGATTGTAAGTTTATTCATATAGCCTACATGTAACTTGTTCTCAAACCACTTTGTTTATTACCTGAAACACCACAATGGGCTCTCAAAATTAAAATATGTTAATTTGAATGCACTTTGTTCAATAAAACGTTGATTTCTGCATCAGAATATTTTTTTCTTTGCTTTTTCTGAGATATTTTGGAGGAATTTTGCTGTGATAATCAGTCCAAAAATTATATAGTTATTAAATTATTATAAATTAAATTATTATACAGTGGTTATATGTTATTTGTAGGTGTGGATTATGGTAATTGTATGCTAATTATAAAGGAACGTGCACGTTCCTTGCCACTGTCGCCCTAGGCTTGCTCAATTTGAGATTGGACGTAGTTATTAGGAGATAATCTAAACCTGTAAAGTTGCTTTGAGACAATGCTCCATTGTAAAAAGCGCTATATAAATAAATCTGACTTGACTTGACTTGACGTGAGACCCATTTACGAAAGATTGGTATTCATTGACATACATGTGCTCTACTAATGAATCTCGTGTTTACACGCCGTTCATGAATCTGGTGGCGAGTTTTCAGACATGTTCATTTATGCTTAATGTACTCGCAGCTTTAGCTCATTCTTTTTACGAAGTTTTCATGAATGAGGCCCCAGGTTTCTGTTTTCCTTTTGTGAAGTATTTGGTTTCCTTATAGTTCATTCTCGTGCTCCTCTCTGCAATGCTGCTCTCAAGCCCTATACTAATTTCACTCTGACATCTCCATTCCCTGATTCCTGTTTCCTGTTCATTACTGTGCCACGTCTGGCCTGCTGTAATTCTGTTTACATTTACATTTACAGCATTTAGCAGACGCCCTTATCCAAGCAATTGGGGGTTAAGGGTCTTGCTCAAGGACCTGCCACATATGGAATCGAAATTGATCAGAGGTAGGATTTGAACCCTGGACCTTCTGGTCCAGAGACCAGTACAATAACCATTAGGCTACCACAGTCCCCTGTTTGACTTCCCAGCTCTGTTTGGTCTGCGCTCTGTTTACGTGACTTCCCGATAGGATGTATAATTCTTTCCATTTTTTGGTCTGTTTTTGTATTCCAGAGTCATTCTGTCCTTTGTCTTGATGCATGCTCAATAATCCAGGTAAGAAAATTCCAGAAGTTGAATCTGTTCATCTGGACATAGATTTTGTCGGAGAAACGTTTCGTCACTCATCTAAGTCACTTCTTCATGTAGCAAACCTAACACTACACTTTAAATTGATTAATCTTTAATGAATAAACGGGGCACCACCGGATCGTTTGTGGACTGGTAGATCCGGAAAACCAGTTGAAAGGAGAAAAGCGAAATTGATCAGTCTAGGTCTGAATAGTGAATTCAAAGTTATGTTTCTCGACCTTTGTTTGAATGAAACTCTCTCACACCAAGCGGTAAATTCAAAAGGTTATATCAAGTTTATTAACTACAAACAAGGCAATACCAACAGACTATCTGATGTAATAACATATGTATCACAGTATTAACACTAAAATATCGCGACCTCCGATTTTTGTCGGGAGAGAATTTGTGCTCTCAGTCCCCCGCTCCTCTGCTGTGAGCACATTAGTGTGCATTGTTACGATAATGAGCCACAGCGCATCTACACACGAACACCCCCTCACCCCCTCAGCCCAAACTCTAGAGACAGGCATGCTATTTTGTAACCTGGCAGTGCAGGTCTGAGTGAAATAGATTCATGTTTGACGTTGAGGGATTCACAATTCTTCTCTTTCACACCATTTTTACGACGGAGAATATAGAAGCGGTTTCATTTTGAAATGACGGAATAAGACAATAGACCCTCAGCTACTTCTTTATATATACATCTTCTTCCTTTTACAACTGTCACAGAAATTAACTTTTATTTTCTGGAACTTTGCTTTCATATTTATTATATGTAAGAACAAATTAAACACCTCCGCTTTCGTTTATAAACTATGCGCTCAGTCGCGACAGGCACAGTAATCAATGTTTTTTTAATTATGGGTAAATTATATACATATTTGTCTAGCACTTATCAGACACCTAGTATATTTGCAGCAATTGTATTTGTTGCAAACTCCACACTGTTTTGTGCTGTGGTTTCTGTAGCAGTGCGTCTGCACCTGATGCTGTCCGCATGGGACGTTACTTTTTCGTCATTTGCGAACTGAATGCCAGTAATTGTGTTCTTCTCTTCCTGGTGAAGTTATTCTCAGTGGCTATCTCTGTTCACAAAAATATGCATTTATTACTTGTCAAAACCAAATACTATGTAAGAAAGAAGGAACCACAACACCTTCGCTTTAAGGTGAGGGACGTCATTATGGAGACGGATGAAACAATGGTCTCGTTTGATGTCACATCTCTCTTCACGTGCGTTCCAGTTGCTGAGGCAGTAGAGGTAGTCCGAGTGAAACTACACAATGTCCCCACTCTCAGCAATAGGACCACCCTTAACTCGGACCAAGTGTGTTTGCTTCTGGAGCTGTGTCTTCAATCCACCTATTTCACATACAGAGAGCAGTATTATAGGCAGAAACATGGGTGTGCCATGGGCTCCCCAGTTTCACCCATCGTGGCCAACCTGTATATGGAAGAAGTGGAAAAGAAGACACTAAGATCCTATTCAGGAACACCACCCAGCCATTGGTTCAGATATGTGGATGAATCTCAGGAAGTGCCACATTTCACCGACCACATCAACTCAGTGGACAAACACATTACGTTCACCAGGAAGGATGTGAAGAACGGCAGGTTAGCCTTCTTGGATCGTGAGATTGTGATTGGAGATGGGGGACGATTGAAAGTCGATGTTTACCGTAAGCCAACACATACGGATCAGTACTTAAGGTTTGACTCTCATCATCCACTGGAGCACAAACTAGGAGTCATCAGGACACTGTACCACCAAGCAGACAGCGTCCCCACTGACACAGCGGCCAAGGATGGAGAGAAATCTCACATTAAGCAGGCCCTGGGCAAATATGGTTATTCGAACTGGGCCTTTGTCAAAGCTGGTAAGACGCCCAAACAGTGCTCCAGCAGATCGACGAGAGGAGAACAACAGCCGCAGTCTAAGCGTAAAACAGTGGTGATTCCATATGTGGCAGGAACATCGGAACAATTGAGACGCATATTTGCCAAACACCACGTCTCAGTGGCTTTCAAACCCCAAAACACGCTACACCAGAAACTGGTCCACCCCAAGGATCGGGTCTCCCAGCACAAACAGAGTAATGTAGTGTACACTGTTAAGTGCTGGGAGGATTGCCAGGAATTTGTACATCGGGGAAACCAAACAGCCACTGCCGAAACGGATGGCACAACATAGAAGAGCTACCTCATCAGGTCAGGACTCTGCAGTTTACACCCACCTACAGGCCAGTGGCCACTCTTTCAAGGATGAAGTCGCGCAGATCCTTGATAGGGAGGAACGATGGTTTGAACTTGGAGTAAAAGAAGCCATTTTTGTAAAAAGGGAACATCCATCCCTGAACCAAGGAGGGGGGCCTCAGAGTACACCTCTCACTATCTTACAACGGAGCCATCGCAGCCCTTCCCCAATCCTGTGTGAATGGCACACATGGCCATTGTCGTTAATGGCTATGTCAATCTGCATATTAAACTGATCACCGGTCCCATTGTTATGCAATGGTGCTGGTACCAGTCGTTATGCAAAGGTATTGTATATAAGATTGGGAAAGTTTTCCAACTGCTGAGACTGAAGAAGTCACTTAGATGAGTGATGAAACGTTTCTCCGACAAAATCTATGTCCAGATGAACAGATTCAACTTCTGGGACATCCTGTCCTTTGTTTCCCAGTTTTTAGGACTGTTCTGAATTTGGGAATCTCTGTCTTGCTGTGTCTCTGCTTGCTCTAGTTTTCTGTCTTGCCATTTTTTTTTAAGTTTGCCTATTAGCTGCTTACTGCATCCGTCTCCCACTTACTGCCAGATATGACAGTATGTTGATAATTATAAGTTCAAGCTAAAAGTTTGGGTTTCACTTCTGTAATTAACGTGTGTTTACTTGATTAACCTTTTACATTTAAACATACATTTATCCTTTCTACATTTATCTTTTCTAATGCCATTTTCATTTAAAGAATTTTTGTTCTTACTCCGATCTCCACCTCTTGCTTACTAACTCAAAATGGTTTCTTTTGGATAAAATAATTGTACAAATATTAATGAATAGATAAATAAGCAGAACAACAATGTAAGTAAGTGGAACATTAAAACAAATAATACAAATAATGTAAAGAAAAAATAATAGGAGATGTGAAAAACAGTCAATAATTGTTAAGAATCACTCCCTGGCCGCGTTCGGCCAGGAGTGGTTCCAGTTTGACGAGCATTGTGCGTGCTTCAGCTTTCCTGGGCCATTCACGGGTAAGTGGCGCCACCTGGAGTCCTGCCTATATAAACACACCTTATGGACTCGGTGGTTGCCACTGCCTACGCCCGTATTAAAATATTATCCTTTTTCAACTTTTTATGATAACGAGCAGAATAGTTCTAAAGGTTATTGCAGGTGCCAGAATGATATTATTCCCAGAATAAGGGATGTGGTAAGGTATAGTCGATACTTTTAGGTTGTGGCAAGGCATAGTGGATACCAAATGATCTATATGTCTCAAGATCCATAATATTTATTTTTATACAAATGCACTTTTATTTTGTAAATATTCCTTAATATTAATCCTTAATATTAGTATACATACTACTTTAATAATCTAGTGACCCATTTTCTTTTTTACTTCAATTTTATGTTAATGTTGTATATTTAAATATCATCTTAAAATAATTTTTTCTCATCCTATTTCATTTTTCAGATACGTTACTGACATTTTGTATGCAGTTGGCTTACACTGTTTGACATCTACTGTACAGTGTTCATAGCTAACTTGAAATGTGCTTATAAACACAATGAAAAAATGACTTACTTGAAAAAAGTAAGTACAACTTACTTGCCAGTATTAAGTAAAATGTACTTACCATGAAATTTAACATCTATAAAAAATATCAATGTACATATATTAGCTACAATATCAAAATTATTGCCGCATTGCTTCAGAAATTTATGAAATGTCATGAAATCACAAAACTGTGCAAAGGGCTGTTAATTTGAAATACAGAAAGTGGAGAGCGAGGAGCAGAGAAGAGAAAGGTAAATTAACTATTGTTAGTTAAGATAGTTGAACAGAATATTCATAATGCAACGTAAAGCCTGTCACAGAGAGGTGCTTCATGACTCGAACGTTGTTGAAAAAAAAAATCTTACAGGAAACACCGACTATTAAGCAAATGGTACTTCATTATATTTAAATTAAAAGTTATCTTTATTTAAATTAATTAAGTCAATCTTTTATAGACAGTCATCATAATAATGAGTAAATTGTCATGTTTTATGAAGTAAATAAGTAGATTTTATTATACCTTTTTCTGTTTGGTATTTTCAGTTACTCAGTTCGTCAAGTTATATTACTATATTACTACTAATTAAGTAAATGTTGCAATTTTCATTTGATAAATGTTACAGAATAAAGTATTTCCTCTATGCATGACATGTTTTATCACAAATCACACACAGTGTTCACTCGCGTTCGACTTACGGCCGTCGCAGTTCCCCACGCCACGCTCGCGAGTGGCCTATATCATCTCCCTTCTCACTGGTTGAGCGCTGGTATGGGCTACTGCCCTTTGGGAAGCTGGGGCACCTGAGTGTGAACAAGTCTTCACTGAAGCGCTCAAGACCACCTTTTACCATCCCCGGGGGGCAAGGAGCCCAGCCACACGCATCCTTAACCTCACCCAAGGCTCCCGTTCCGCGACCGATTATGTGGTCGACTTCCAGGTAGGGGCAGGGATCACTGATGGTGATCTTTGAGTAGGGCTTAAGCGAGACGATTGAAGACGAGATGGCCACCCATGACCCTCCTGAGACCCTGGAAGAGCTCTATGAGCTAGTCATTTGGGTGGACGCCCGCCTTAGACAACAGGCTCATGACCAGGTGGCCGCTGATGCCTCAGCAACCTCCTACAGGACTGATTACGGCGCACCGGCTGACGGCGCCGCTGCCCTTAGCGTCCATGAACATGGACATGGCATGGCTGGTATTGACTGCGTTGGAGGCGCACGCCCCAAGTTTCCTCACGGTTCGGGAAATGTGGGAGCCAGGGCTGGCAGGGGGAGCCTGCCCTAGGCATCCGCGATACCTCCTCCTCGGGCTTCACCCTCTCCACCTTCGTCAGTCCATGGGCAATTTTATAGATGAGGGTCTGGCCCAACGTCTGAGCATCAGTCTACTGCCTCTGTCTCACCCGGTCCCTCTCAGAGCGGTTGACGAACGGACCCTAGGCCAGGGCCCCATAGCATACCATACCGCACCCATCAAACTGCTCTTGGGGCCACATGTGGAGAAGATACCTCTTTTCATTATTCAGGCCCCCCATCTGCACCTGGTGCTGGGTCTTCCCTGGCTGAGGGCTCATAACCCCAGTGTTGACTGGCAGTCGGGCGCAATCTACGCTTGGGGCCCACGGTGCAAAGAGTCCTGCTTGCTGGAAAGTACCCTTCATAAAGCCACGCCCACCTCCCATTCCGCGCAGGACCTTTCCTCGGTTCCCGAAGTTTACTGGGATTTGGGGGTAAGTGTTCAGTAAATGGCAGGCCCAGGTCCTCCTGGCCCATAGACTGTACGATTGCGATCAACCTCCTGCCTGGCACCTCCCCTCCCCGGGGCAGGCTGTTTGCCCTGTCTCCCCTCGAGCGGCAGGCCATGGAGAATTATATCAAGGAGGCCTTGGACTTGGGTTTTATTCGACCATTCACCTCCCCCGCAGGGGTGGGCTTCTTCTTTGTGGGCAAAAAGTACGGTTCCCTGCGCCCGTGTATCAATTACCGGGGCCTCAATCACATCACGGTCAAGGATAGGTACCCCCTGCCTCTTATGACATCGACTTTTGAGGCGCTGCAGAAGGCCAGAGTGTTTACTAAGCTGGATCTGCGCAATGCCTACAATCTTGTTCGCATCCGGCAGGGGGACGAGTGGAAGATTGCCTTCCTGACCCCCACTGGTCACTGTGAGTCCTGGGTCATGCCTTTTGGCCTTATGAATGCCCCGTCCGTCTTCCAGCGCCTCATAAGTGACGTGTTGCAGGAGGCTCTAGATTGATACACGTTTGTCTACCTCGCTGATATCCTCATGTACAGTAACAACCTGGCCGAGCATGTTGGCCATGTGAGGAGGGTTCTCCGCCTGTTGCTGGAGAACCGGCTCTTTGTCAAGCTGGAGAAGTCAGTGTTCCATGCCCCCTCAGTATCCTTTTTGGGCTTTAAAATCGCCAACAGGTGCCCTGTGCATGGACCCCTACATGATCTCCGCGGTGGTCGACTGACCTTAACCCTCCTCCCTCTGACTCGTACAACACTTCCTGCAAGACTCCGTGCCCCTTTTGCTGGATGTCGGAGGCCCAGAAGGCATTTGTTATGGTCAAGGAGGCTCTCACCGCCGCCCCTTTCCTAACCTTTCCTCAGATCTATTTATATAGCGCTTTTTACAATGGAGCATTGTCTCAAAGCAACTTTACAAGTTTAGATTATCTCCTAATAACTACGTCCAATCCCAAATTGAGCAAGCCTAGGGCGACAGCGGCAAGGAAAAACTCCCTGAGTGTTATAGGAAGAAACCTTGGGAGGACCAAGACTCAAAAAGGGACCCAACTTCCTTGGGCGGCGTAGATGATAAATCTAAGAGCGAAACTAGTCATGGAATCAAAAGTGCGATTATCGGAGTTCCTGAGTCACAGCCAACATCCTGTGCATCCGTCTCTCAGCTCCTTAAAGATGCTTTCAACCTGGATGAATGTCCTGAGATAGACAGAGCACATCGCTCTCTTGCTCCAGCTCCTAAATCTGGTTAAAGCTCGGATGCATTATTTTAACGACTGTGCTCGCATAATAAAGAAAGCCATGGAACTGCAGCGGACCTCTGTATCAAATATGAGGATCTCAGTCTATCCTGATTATACAGCAAAGATCACCAGGGCTCGTTCTGCTTTTAATCATGTGCGAAAACAACTGTGTGCTTTGGACAATGTGAAATATTCCCTTCTCTATCCAGTGCGACTCCGAATTACTCACGGGGATAAACAACATGTTTTCACATCAGCAGATGAAGTGAAGCGCTTTGCTGCTTCTTTGTCGAAGTGATTATAACAGCTTTATTCAGAGTTTGCCATGTTCTTGGGGTTGTTGGAGTTATTACATAGCTCTGTTCTCTCTGTTGCGAGAGGTAATTCATTGTTCTCACTGTTCTGCGGTGTGATAAAGTCTTTCACTTCGATGTTGCTGCAAGGAGATAAAATGCACCCGTTTTTGAATGACAACTATTCTGCGACCTTAACTTTTTATTGGAGGCAGGTCGTGTTCTATTTTTTTCCCCCAGTTCCTTTACCCCTCTTATTGAGCACTGAATCATTTATTTGAACATGACTCCTGAATTTATTGTTTTTAGGGTGTATGCCCTGCCCCCGATTTTCCTTTTGTTTGCGGCGATTTGTGGGCGTGGACTACATCCCCCACAATTCGCCGCAATATCCAAGATGGCCGTGCCCTTGATGAACGCTGGCTGAATCGCGTTGGCGTCGGATGATTTTATTGGTTATATTCTGTTAATTGCTGCCACGCGCAGCTGGGGAGTTTGTATATAAGCTCCTGTGCTGGGCCACCCTGACCCAGACCGCCCCTTTGTTCTGGAGGTCGACGCTTCTTCGGTGGGTATCGGGGCCGTCCTCTCACAACGTCTAGGTGACCCTCCGAAACTGCACCCAGTCACTTTCTACTCGCACAAACTCACCCCAGCCGAGCGGAATTATGACGTCGGGGACCGCGAACTGCTAGCCATCAAGCTGGCTCTGGAGGAATGGAGACACTGGCTCGAAGGCTCCAAACACCCCTTCTCCGTTCTTACTGACCATAAAAACCTGGAATATCTGCACTCTGCCAAGCGTCACAACGCCCGCCAAGCTCGCTGGTCGCTCTTCTTCGCTCGCTTCTCCTTCACCATAACCTATCGACCCGGCTCCAAGAATGCCAAGGCGGACGCGCTCTCTCGCAGCCACGACCTGGCTCAACCGCCCCGGAGGCACCTGTGCCTGTCCTCCCGGCCTCATGTGTCGTTGGCGCCATCTACTGGGACTTTGAGCGAGAACTGGATGACATGCTTTCCCGAACGCACATCCCATCTGACTGCCCAGCGGACAAGAAATTTGTCCCCCCCGACCTCCGTGACCGTCTCGTCGCCTGGGCGCACCTCTCTCTCTGCTGTGGCCTCCCCGGGGAGACCAGCATCCATCAGCTCCTGGCCGCGCGCTACTGGTGGAAGAACATGCGCAGGGACGTGCATCGGTTCGTGGCTTCTTGCAGCATCTGCGCCCAATGCAAGACTCCGCATACCCTTCCCTTGGGTCTACTCCATCCCTTGCCTGTTCCGCAGCGGCCCTGGTCTCACATCGCCGTCGACTACGTCACGGATCTCCCGTCCTCTCGTGGGTTTACAACCATCCTATCGACCGCTTCTCCCATGCCGTGCGCTTCATTCCGCTGAACAAGATCCCCTCCGCTCTGAAAACGGCCGAGTGCCTCTTTGAGCACGTCTCCCGCGTCTTTGGCATCCCCGAGGACATCCTCTCGGACCGGGGCCCCCAATTCACATCCGCAGTCTGGCGTGTGGTCTTGGGTAAGCTGGGCACCACCATCAGTCTCTCCTCAGGCTACCACCCACAATCCAACGGACAGTGCGACCGCTCTAACCAAGAGCTAAAGAAGTTTCTCCGCTGTTTCTGCCTTCACAAGCCGCTGGACTGGAGTCTGTTCCTCCCTTGGGCCGAGATAGCCCAAAACTCCCTCCCACATTCCACCACTGGCCTCACACCGTTCCAGTGCATCCTGGGCTTCCAACCCCCCTTCGTCCCATGGGACCCCACGCCCTCGGACGCTCCCGCCGTCGACGACTGGTTCCGCCGCAGCGAGGACGTTTGGTGCCAGGTCCACCAGAGGATCAACAGGGCAATCCAACGCTACAAAAACACGCTGACCGGCGCCGGCGTCCCGCCCCTGCCTACCATCCAGGGGACCGGGTCTGGCTGTCGACGCGGGATCTCCGAGGCACCCAGGGAAGTACCCAATTTTCTCCTCACTTCATAGGACCATTTAAAATCACCAAACAAATCAATGCCGTCACCTACCGCCTAGACTTACCACCTCACCTTCGCATCACCTGACCTTTCACGTCTCTCTCCTCAAGCCTTGGATCCCCGGGCCGCTGGCGGACGGGTCACCTGCGGACCAGCCCCCGCCTGCCGGGCTGGGGGATGCCTCCTGGACTCCCGTTGGCGGGTCTCACACCTCCAGTACCTGGTCGACTGGGAGGGATCGTTCCTGGGTTGATGCCAAGGACGTCCTGGATCCCCTCCTCATCCAGGAGTTTCACTCTGCCCGTCCCGGCCGCCCGGCCCCCAGGCCTCGCGGCCATCCTCGCAGGTCCTCCTCGGGCCCCCCGGCCACCGGCACCTCCCGGGCCCCTGCCTGCACGGGTTCTTCGAGGGGAGGGTACTGTCACGCCCACCGCCAGCTCGGCTTCGCACAGCAGCATTTCACTTCACACCCGCAGTCCACCTCACACCCGCATTCCACAACGTTCATCATCGTCCTATTAACCAGCCACCTGTTGCTCATTCCTCACCTCGACCTTCCCCTACATAATCACTCCGTCACTTACTACACACCGCTATGCCTCGTAGTTCTCTGCCTGGTCTCTAGCTCCGTTCCTCAGTACATTTACCTTCTTTGCAAACAAAGTTAAATAAAGCTGCCTTACCTGCTATCTCTGGCCTGCGTGTGTCTCCTGCATCTACACCCTCGTGACAGTTATAGCCCAAGTTACAGTCTGTTAGTTTATTGCTGTGTTTATTTTTGTTACTGCTATATCTGTATTTGGTGGGAAACAGAAAGTATAAATAAAATGTTTTATTTTTGTCCGACTGGGACCTGCGGCCTCGTCTGCCGACCATGACAATTCTACTCAGTTATTTGATTTCGTTTAGTTTTCATTACAGACCAAATTCAATCTTTTAACTACCTCAGAAGCAGAAAAACGTCTATTGCGCACTCATTGCACTTATTATGAGCACGACGATAAACAAACTGGACTCCTGGCCCACCAGGTTAAGAGACAGGCTGCATCTCGGGTAATACAACAGATTGTAGCCACAAAGGGAGACCTTTGCTCAGACCCATGGGATATCAATGCAGTATTCAAATCTTTCTATTCAAACCTTTATACGTCAGAGTAAATATCAGATGACACTGAAATGCTTTCCTTCTTTAAGGATCTGGTGCTTCCTTCCCTTGACTCTCTTGTGTTTGGAAGAGATAACCATGTCCATTAAATCAATGCAGACTAATAAAACCCCTGGCCCCAATGGGTTTGAATTTTACAAAAAATTTATTAATAAGCTTGCCCCTCTTCTCTTGGATGTCTTTCATGAATCTCTGTCTTTTGGTTCTTTGCCCTCCACCATGACTCAGGCATCCATTTCTCTGCTTTTAAAGAAGGACAAAGACCCTAAGTTTTGCAGTTCGTACTTTGTTAAATGTAGATGTAAAGGTTTTGGCTAAAGCTCTGGCGTTACATTTGGAAAATGCATTTCCTAAAATAATCTCCCATGATCAGAATGGTTTTAATAAATGATGTCAGCTTTTCTTTAATATCCGTACACTGTTAAATACTATCTATTCCGAGCATTCGCTCTTTGCTTCGGAAGTGGTTGTTTCTTTGGATGCCGAGAAGGCCTTTGATCGTGTTGAGTGGCACTATCTTTTTTTTATTTTACATAAATTTGGTTTTGGACACAATTTTATAGCCTGGGTGCGACTACTCTATACATCTCCTCACGCGAGTGTTCATACTAACAATGTACATTCAGATTATTTTTCTCTGTCTCGTGGCACCAGACAAGGTTGCCTCTTATCACCGCTATTGTTTGCTCTGGTAATTGAGCCTATATTGATCTATCTTTAAAATCCCTTTTCCTCTTTCAGGGTATTTTCTGCCCAGGTATTGAATTGAAGTTGTCATTATATGCAGATGATTTGTTATTGTACGTTACTAATCTAGAGAGCAGTCTCCCATCAATCGTCATTGTTGAAGAATTTTGGTCTATTTTCAGAATACAAACTAAATCTCCTAAAGAGCGAATGTTATCCAGTGAGTTCTCTGGCTCTGTCGCTGAACAACTCCATTTTGCCATTTAAATTCACCCCAACTGAATTTAAATATTTAGTTATTTCTATATCTCGTAGTTTACCGTCTCTCTTTCACTGCAGTTTTTCTTCTCTGCTGGACAAAGCCTGATTTGGAGAGATGGAGATCTCTTCCTCTAACTCTTATTGGTAGGGTAAACATAATCAAAATGAATGTTTTGTCCAGATTTCTTATCTTGTTTCAAACAATTCCTTTATGTCTGCCTAAAAAGTTTTTTAAGTCATTAGACCAGCTTATTTCTACATTCATTTGGGATGTAAAGGTCCCCAGGGTGAGATTTGTGCTTTTACAAAGATTTAGATTTGATGGTGGTCTTGTTCTCCCCAATTGTTTGTATTATTACTGGTCATCGAATATTCATATGGTTTTTTACTGGCTTCACTCTCCTGAACTATTGTATTGCAAACTCGAGTCTCTCTCTTGCTCTCCTTCCTCATTGCTGTAGCAGAATATGACTACACCTTTAAAATCTAATTTAATTCTAATGAACACACGGGGCACCACCGGATCGTTTGGGTACTGGTGGATCCAGAAAACCAGTTGAAAGAGAGAAAGCAAAATCGGAAAGTTGATATGGGCAAATTCAGTCTGGATCTGAAGAGTGAGATTGCAGTTCTGTTTTTCTCGACCTTGGTTGAAATAGAAATCTCTCAAACACAAAGCGGTAAATTCAAAAGGGTATAACCAGTTTATTAACTACAAACAAGGTAAATTCCAACTGACAATCTGAAGTAATGACACATCATTACGATCAGGAAATAATGGCGATGTATATCACAATAA
Source organism: Ancistrus triradiatus (assembly GCA_025084515.1). NCBI lineage: Eukaryota > Metazoa > Chordata > Actinopteri > Siluriformes > Loricariidae > Ancistrus > Ancistrus triradiatus. Next base: position 381,877 of record JAJAGP010000281.1, on the reverse strand, counting down.
TGTATATCACAGTTTTAATATCACTAACAGAGTGTATCTATGTGTAACCTATTAATTGTGTAGTAAATACCAAGGTGCAATGTTATAGACTATTTTATTACGACGTAGTGAGTTACTAGTAAGACAAATTGCAATGAAACGTGAATAATTTTGTGGGAACTACTTAGACGTAGGTAGGTCTAGGGTTGAAACGTGGTTTAAGATTAAACGTAAGGTTCGAGGACCCAAATCAAGCCATAGATGGTATTCGCCTGGAAATCACTCGAGGGATTCGGGGGACAGAAACCTGGCCTCCCCTGTCCAAGAAGGCACGATTGGGGAGCGGGTGACATTTATCTTTCGAGGAACACAGCCGCTCGGAAAGGCCTCTTGACAGTGTAGACTTTTGGGCTTCTCGGTTATGCAGATAGGCAGTCGCGTAACCACAGATGTTTTCTGGGCCATGTCTTCAGTTGACCCGGTATTCGGTGTACTTCCCAGTTTAGGCTGTGGGCGATTCACGGTCTTCGAAGGTTGCGTTCGCACACACTCAAACCTTTACCCTCGCAACAGGTAAATGCTAAGTCTGACGCAAACTTTACACAGCACGTTTCAATAAAATTGGAAGGCTAAGATATATGAACGTGGTCGAGTGTGAAGGAGATCTTTGGTAGTTGGTCTTTTCACTACTTTCTTTAGCTTAATTTCTAATTTGGCACTGCCGAACTACTAAGACTGCTGGACAAGGAAAAACTTTACTAAACTTAAACGTAAAACAAAAATGAAAAGAAACCTAAAACTAAAAACCAAAAACTGAAAAACTCCAAAAAAAAAACCTCTTACAAAGAAAAAGACTGCCGCTGCTAGCTTGCGCCAAAAGTTTTGTACATGCTCTGACGTAAGCGATCAGGGGCGTGAGGCAGGGGTTTTGCCCTGGATCGGCCAACGAGAAGTTGACTCGGTATCAAGTCCCTCCTCTCGTTGGGCACGTCCTTTATTTTCACCGTATGTTGGTATGCACCGATACAGAGGCTATAACTTTGGATTAATGAGAATCACATGAGAATCAAAATTCCTCAAAGTTACATGTTTAGTTGCGAGAGTTCAGTTACTAGGTTCCGATTGTCGAGAGCACCTTGAATCTACAAACTATAACAATTAAGGCATTCTAAACTCCAGCACATACATTTGCTATTTCTTAGACAAATAATGATATGATTAATACCAGATGTAGGATACAATACATTCTTAATAACAACTTGCATTTCTGGTCCTCGATAAGTGTAAATAAGTATTAATCACTAGCCGATCGATGCAAGAGGCTCGGTAGAGATTATATGCTAATAATTTCCTAACTATGACACAAAACTGGACCATATTGAGTATGGAATGGTCATTACACTAAAGACATTTAAACAAATAGACATGAAAATACATGAGAAATCAGAGACATGCGTGTATATATGTATATGAACGAATATTCCTGACCAAATTACTTATAAGAAAGAGGCAGGGTTTGTGTGTGTATGTGTGTGTGTGTGTGTGTGTGTGTGTGTGTGTGTGTGTGTGTGTGTGTGTGTGTGTCTGTGTCTGTTTAGATTTGTTATAAAGCAGTTCTCAGGTGTTTTCTCACTGAACAGTCCATGCAGAGGTAATCTAGTCCCAACAAAAGTTAATACTGATATTAAGAATATGTCTTTAAAAAGGCTGACGTCCCCGGGTCGTATTTTGTCCAGGGCTGTCATTTCTGGCTCCAGTTTGTCTGGATACGTGTGTCGTAAAAGTGAAAAGTGGGAAGGCATCTTTGTTTTTCTTGCAAAAGTTAGGCCAGACTTCTCCTACGGTGGAGGAGTTTGGTGTAGAGAGTGTCAGAAATTATTTTAAAACTAACTTAGTTTACGATGGTGAGATGCAAGGGTTATCTGACAACTGGGCCCGGTCCTAAATTTCTTCTGTTGGTTTGAGAAAAAGGCTGGCCATCAATCTGTGAAGACTCTGTCCATGTGGTGGTCCTTTACACATTCCTGTGTCCATAATGTTTGTGACTTGGTGGAAAGAGGTAGAAAAACAAAAACCAGAGTTCAAATGGCTCTCATTATTGACCGCTCCGATTCCAGTAAAATATTCAAAATATACAAATAACTCACTGGTTCTTTCTTCTCTTCATATTTGGTCTCAATTTAGGTCTCGTTTTAAATTCACATAACCCTCAATGAGGATGCCCATTTGAACATGCAATTTAACTCTCCATGCAATTTAACACACATGTTTTTTTTTTGTCCAACTATCTTTAGATATTGTAAAAAATATTTGATACTATTATCCAGTTATGTCCCTTGATTGCTATTTTTTGGCTTTCTTTTAATGCTCATCCACTTCCAAAGTCCCAGTCAGATGGTTTTGCCTTCACATCTTTGCTGGCAAGGCGGCGTATCCTTCTATTTTGGAAATCCTCAAAACCTCCTACAATTTCAGTGTTGCTCCGCGATTTATTACACTATTTCAAATTAGAGAAGATTAAATTCACAGTGAGGGGTGATGCTTCACAGTTTTATTTGAAGTGGAATTCTTTACTCTCTTATTTTGACCAGCTTTGGACCGCTTTTTTTTAACTATCTGTGTGTAATGCAGATTGTGTATTCATACCAGGTGTGCATCCGTGTGTACTTGTGTGTACGTGTTTTTCTGTCCTTGTGAGGTTTTGTCTTGTCCTGGGATAAAATTGGGAAAATAACCTATTTGCTCTCAACTGTTGGTTTGACTTCTCAATAAAAAAAAGAAATGTTAATAAATTTACAATTTTAAAAATGTACTACAATTAATAAAACATTGTATTAATATGAAAAAAGCCATAAAATCATCTTGAGAAGCCCTATTTGCTCTAAACTGAATCATCTTAAGACATAAGATCTGTGTCTCAAGACAGTGTCATTTCTTGAAGTCATGCCTTGTCTTCAAGACACACAAAATTATTACTTCCATGTCTTAAGACATTAACTTTCATGTCTCAAGACAAAGAGATGTCTTCATTCATTCAGTCTTAAGATGTCTTGAGATGCCTTGGTACAACATACTGTCTCAAGACATCTTAAGACGCAGTGATAGCTGGGTATGCAGCTATAGCCAAAAACCTATCCGAGTCATGTCAAAGTCAAAGTCGGATTTATTGTCATTTCAACCATATACAAAACAACGTTCCTTCATCACTTACAGGTACACTCGATGTCTCAGACATCAACAACTACAGACCAGTATCACTTCTTTCCTTCCTCTCAAAAATACTTGAACGTGCTGTGTATAACCAGTTGTCAACCTTTCTCACACACAATGACCTACAGGATTACAACCAGTCTGGCTTCAAAGCAGCTCACTCCACCGAAACTGCACTGTTGGGTGTTTCTGAGAAACTTCATGCTGCTAGAGCATCCAGACTTTCATCGGTTTTGATCCTTCTTGACCTCTCGGCTGCCTTTGACACAGTTGACCATAAGATTCTCCTTTCTGTCCTCTCCAGTCTTGGAATCACAGGCTCTGCCTGGCAGTGGCTTGCATCCTACCTGGGGGGACGATCTCATCAAGTGTCATGGAGCGGCTCCGTATCTGCACCACATGCTCTTACAACTGGAGTTCCACAAGGCTCAGTTCTGGGACCTCTTCAATTCTCTCCCTACACTCGTTCTCTTAGTGAAGTCATAACCTCTCATGGCTTCTCCTATCAATGTTATGCTGATGATACTCAGCTCATTCTCTCTTTTGATCCAACAGATGTACAGGTCTCCACACGTATCTCAACATGTTTGGAGAGCATCTCATCGTGGATGTCAGCTTATCATTTGAAGCTAAACCACAGCAAAACAGAACTGCTTTTCATTGCTGCAGAGGGGTCCCCTTATCAAGATCTTGCCATCTCCCAGGCGAAACTCCTCCATCACACCTTCTGAGAACGCAAGAAACCTTGGAGTTGTCTTTGATAACCAACTGAGCCTCTCTGCTCATATTTCCCAACTGACCCAGTCATGCAGGTACCTTCTCTACAATATCAGAAGAATCCGACCCTTCCTCTCCAGAGAAGCCACCCAAGTGCTTGTCCAGTCTCTTGTTATAACAAAACTAGATTACTGCAATGCTCTTCTGGCTGGCCTTCCAATGCGTACAATCAGACCCCTGCAACTGATTGAAAATGCAGCGGCTCATCTTTTTTTCAATCTACAGAAGTTTTCTCATGTCACCCCACTGCTGTGTTCACTTCACTGGCTCCCTGTCGCTGCCCGCATCAGATACAATACCTTGACGCTCACCTACAAAGCCAAAAATGTAACATCACCATCTTACCTAAAAGCTCTGATTAAACCACGTTCTATACCTCGCACCCTCCGAGATACGAGCTTGGCCCGACTGGAGCCTCCACGTAAGATTAAAGGTAGACAAGCTTCAAGACTCTTCTCCATCCTGGCACCCAGGTGGTGGAATGAACTTCCACTGGATGTCCGAATGGCTGAGTCTCTTGCTGTCTTCAAGAGGCGACTAAAGACTCACCTCTTCACCCAGCACTTAAGTGAATAAAACTGCATATTCTGCTTTAAAATAAATAAATAAATAAATAAAAATTCTCTACACCAGATACGAATAGGTTGTAGTTGGATTGTCTACTTGAGCTATTGTTTACTTGTACTAATGTGAGGTTCTGTCTCCTAGGAAGATTATAAAGCACTTCTGTAAGTCGCTCTGGATAAGGGCGTCTGCTAAATGCTGTAAATGTAATTGGGGTCTCCCAGTCAGGAAGTCCAGGATCCAGTTGCAGAGGGAGGCCTCCAGGCCCAGCAGGCTCAGCTTCCCAATCAGGTGCTGAGGAATGATGGTGTTGAATGCTGAACTGAAGTCTATGAACAGCATTCGAACATAGGAGTCCTTTTTATCCAGGTGAGTGAGAGCCAGATGAACAGTGCTGGCTATGGTGTCGTCCGTGGAGCGGTTGGGACGATACGCAAATTGCAGAGGGTCCATTGTGGGTGGCAGTAGGGTCTTGATGTGGCTCAAGATGATTCTCTCAAAGCACTTCATGATGTTTGGCGTGAGTGCAACGGGACGATAGTCGTTGAGGCAGGACACTGGAGACTTCTTCAGCATGGGGACGATAGTGGTTGCCTTGAAGCACGTTGGAATGACAGCACTGCTCAGAGAGATGTTGAAGATGTCTGTGAGAACATCTGCTAGCTGGTCAGCACATCCTCTGAGCACCTTGCCAGGAATGTTGTCTGGTCCTGCAGCTTTCCGTGGGTTGACTCTGTGTAGAGTTTTCCTCACTTCTGCTGTGGTGAGACAAAGCACCTGGTCACTGGGAGAAGGAGTGGACTTCCTCACTGCCACATCGTTCTGTGCCTTGAATCGAGCGTTGAAGTTGCTCAGTGCATCTGGAAGGGAGGCATCACTGTCACAGACTGGTGGTGTAGTTCTGTAGTTGGTGATGGCCTGGATGCCCTGCCACATGCGCCGTGTGTCGCTGCTGTGTCTGAAGTGCTCGTGGATTCTCTTGCCGTGTGCGCGCTTTGCCTCTCTGATCACCCTGGAAAGTTTGGCCCTTGCTGTTCTCAGGGCCTTCTTGTCGCCAGCTCTGAAGGCAAAGTCTTGGGCTCTCAGCAGTGTGCGCACCTCTACGGTCATCCGTAATAAGCAGTCTGTCAGGGTGTACATTTTGTAGTTCACTAATTGCAGTATGCGGTTCCCAGAACGCTTCCTTGGCATTAGCGCTGGGTGGAATGTACTCTCTGATAATGAACACAGTGGTGAATTCACGTGGTAAATAAAAAGCTCTGCATCCAACAGTCACAAACTCCACTAGTGGTGAACAGTAACTAGACACCAGGACAGAGTTCCTGCACCATTCTGTGTTGATGTATACACACAAACCGCCACAGCGTGTCTTATCGCACAGAACTGGGCTTCTGTCGGCACAAAACGAGGCTAGCCCGTTGAGCTGAATGGCAGTGTCTGGAACTCTGTCGCTTAGCCACATCTCTGTGAACACAAAGACGCAGCAGTCTCTAGATTCTCGCTGGGTAGTCCGCTGGAGTTTATGTGACCTGGGAGGGACTCCCGGATTGATTGACGGAGCCCCACATGAACCGCCATGAAACCGTGGTTCATATAGTCATGCTCGCTCACAGCATAAGTGAGCGAGGGGAAATCCAGAGCGAGTCCGTGACAGTTAGTCTGTAGTGGTGGTAATCACTCAGCATCCTCACACCATCCTATCTGTCAGACCATCTTCTCCCTTACAAACTCACCTCATCCCTTAGGGCATCCTCTGGTAGTTTATTAATTATTCTTCCATCCAAGCTGCATCATTTTGGCCATCAAGCATTCATCACATTTGGACCCAGTCTTTAGAATGTTTTAAAACCATTTTTTTTAATAGCTGAACATTCTGGCTTCGTGAAACTAGACTGTGTAAAATACCTATAATAAAAAATCTGAAACAAATGCCAGGACAGGTCTAAAAATGTAAATTAGTCCACAGATTAAATTAAGTTTAGCATATAGACTTTAACGCTTTAACAAGCTGTAGGACTTGGCGAATTGATACTTATGTCATCCCATCAACAGAAAATAGTTTTGGGGATTGTGAAGTTATTGTTCAGGTTGATAATGCTTCTTTTTAACTCAGTGATGATGAGCAAACAGTCCAGATATCACATTTAAGAATAAATAAATAATCAAATAAATAAATAAAAAATGGAAAAAAATGACTCCAGTGAAAGTGATTCCAATGACAAAATATGCAGTAAAAGTAATGTAATTTAATTTGTTTGAGGTATGACACCAAGCCAGAATGTTTTGTGAAGCAAAAAAAAGATTTTGTGTCAGTTACTTTGCTACCAAGTAAAAAAAATTGGATGAACACCTTCTATGTGTAGCTTCAATAGCTTTAGTGATCGCCACTTGAACCCTGGTTTTTGTTTTTCTACTTCTCTCGACCAAGCCACAAACATTACTGACACACTGGAATGTGGAAACGACCACCACATGGACAGACCCTTCATGGACTAATGACCATAATAACAAGTTGAAGTTCAAACCAACAGAATAAATTTAGCACCTGGCCCAGTTGTCGATAACCCCTGCATGTTACCATTGTAAACTAAGTGTCAGTTTTAAAGGAATTTCTGATACTCTCTACACCAGACCCCACCACTCTAGGAGAAGCCTGGCCTAAATTTTGCAAGAAAAACAAAGATGCCTTCACACTTTTCACTTTTACGACACACGTATTCAAACAAACTGGAGCCAGAATGACAGCCCTGGACAAAACACAACACAGAGACCTCAGCCTTTTTAAAAAGATATATACTTAATATCAGTATTAACTTTTGTTGGGACTAGATTACCTTTGCATGGACTGATCAACTAGAAAAAAAATGAGAACTGCTTTACAATGAGTCCAAACACCCACAAACACATACACACCCCCACACACCCCCACACACCCTGCCTCTTTCTTATAAGTAATTTGACCAGGGATATTCATTCATATACATATACACATGTCCCTGACACCTCACATATTTTCATGTCTATTTGTTTAATGTATTTAGTGTAATGACCATTTCATACTCAATATGGTCCAACTTTGTATTGTAGTTAGGAAATTATTAGCGTATAATCTCTACAGAGCCTCTGCCATTGATCGGCTAGTGATTAATATTAGTGATATTAGCTATTGATAAACGTGCTTGCGTAAAGTTTGCGTCAGACTTGGCATTTACCTGTGGCCAGGGTAAAGATTTTAGTGTGCGCGAACACAATCTTCGAGGACCGTGAATCGCCCGCAGCCTAAAGCTGGGAAGTACGCCTAATATGGAAAATATCTGTGGTTACACGACTGCGTATCTGCATAATCGTGAAGTCAAGAGCCTACGCTGTCGACAGGCCTTCCGAGCGGCTGTGTTCCTCAGAAGATAAACATCACCCGCTCCACAATCGTGCCATCTTGGACAGGTGAGGCCAGGCTTCCGTGCCCACAACCACTCACGAGTGATCACCAGGCGAGTACCGCTTTTATGGCTTGATTTTGGGTCTCTAATTCTCAAACCTAGCCCTTAGTTTTAAACCACATTTCAACCCTAGAACCCCCTACGTCTAAGTAGTTTCCATTGAACTACTTACGTTTCACCTCAATTTGTCTTACTAATAACTCACTATGCTGTAATAAAATTGTTTTTAACATTGCACCTGTGTATTTACTACACGATTGATAGGTAGCACATAGATACACCCTGTTAATGATATTAAAACTGTGATATATATGTCGCCATTATTTCCTGATCTTACCTCTGTGATATACGTGTCGTTACTTCAGATTGTCAGTTGGAATTTACCTTGTTTGTAGTTAATTAAGTTGTTATACCCTTTGAATAAACAGCTTTGTGTGGAAAAGATTTTTTTTCATGATTAATTTTGCTTATTTGTTTTCAACTGGTTTTCCAGATCCACCAGTCCCCAAACAATCCGGCGGTGGCCCATTTGTTCATTAAAATTAATCAATTTAAAGGTGTAGTCATATTCCGCTACATATGTGTGGTGATTATCTTTACTGGGTGCTATACTTATAATTTACATTAACAAACTGGTAGTGGTTGGTGAGATGAGATTTGAACCCTGAGAATGCTGTACCTTAACCCCAAAAAGATTGTCCAGCCTGTCCATGTAACGAATCAGTCAGTAGGGTTACAGGAATCAAGTGAAGGTTTATTATTTTCGCACAAACTGTTACGACTGAGTCTCAGACAGCAGACGCAAATGCAGGTTCCCAGTTCCAACACAAAGTTTATTAACAAAACCCAAACTAAGTGCAGCAGAACAAACAAAAATAGAACTAACACATAATAATACTACCCCTAATACTACAACAAAAAATAATAATAGTAAAAAATAGAAATGATAAACAACAAGCAATAACGAGGAAAGAAGGTAAACTGAAGAAGAACTCTGCAATTGAGCTACTGCTGGCTGTAGGCCTACCGAAAACCGTAGAAATATATATATATATATATAAATGTATATATATATATAGAGAAGGGAGAGATGAGAGAGAAAGATGGATATAGACATGATAGATGAGGTAGAGGGAGACTGAGGAGAGAGAAAGAGAGAAGAGAGAGAGAGAGAGAGAGAGGGGGAGAGAGAGAGACAGAGAGAGAGAGAGTGAGGATAATAGAGAGAGAGAGAGGAGAGAGAGAGTGAGGAGGATAGCGGAGATGAGATATGAGATAGAGAGGGAGGAAGATAGAGATAGATTAGATAGAGAGAGATCTATATATAGATATGATATATATCTACTATATATATATGTATATATATAGATATATATATATTATATATATATATATCTATATATAATAATATGTATATATATACACAACACAGATATTTATATATGTGTTAGATATATATATATATTAGATATATATATATATATATATATATATACATATATACATATACGTATATATATATATATATATATACACATATACATATATATATATATTTATATATATATATAGCCGTCTAAGAGAAGCTACGAGAAGCTATACCGGCTATGAGAAGCTACGAGACACTGTACCGGCTTCAGAGAAGCTACGAGAAGCTATACTGGCTATGAGAAGCTACGAGAAGCTATACCAGCTTAAAAGGAGCTACGAGAAGCTATAGCGGCTATGAGAAGCAACAAGAAGCTATACCGGCTTAAGAGAAGCTACGAGAAGCTATACTAGCTATGAGAAGCTACGAGAAGCTATACCGGCTTAAGAGAAGCTACGAGAAGCTATACTGGCTATGAGAAGCCACGAGAAGCTATACCGGTTACGAGAAGCTATTAAGTAAGTAACCACAAAGCCGTAGAGACGGCAGAGAAAATAATGCGGCGTGAGAGCCGTAATAAGGTGCCGACGAAACGGCGAATAATGGATCCACCCAAAGAGTGCAAAAGTAATAAGCCGACAAGACAGCGGAGAGTAAGCTACCAAGATAACAATAGCGGTAGCAGTTGCAATAACAATAGCATAGCAATTAGTGATAGCAGTAGCATAAATAATAGCAATAGCAGTAGCCTAGGGAATAAAGCGGCGTGAAAGCCGTAACTAAGCGCTAACGAAACGGTGAACAAAATGATGAATGCAGAGGGTATAATGTAAAGAGCTGACAAGAACAGCACTGGTAAATATCAGTAGCGATAGCAATAGCATTAGCGGGCTAAGCTAAGCTAACAGCCAGTTCCCGGAGTCAAATAAACCCATAGTGCACAACAAAGGACAAATATAAACTCAGAGCAACAATAAAGGAAATATAACTCACGGACTGCGGTCGCAGCCGCACAGCCATATCAGGGTGAGGACCGCAACCGGGAGAGTCCAGGCAGGCGAGACTGCCGAGAGGAAATAGTCCATCGGGCGAAACCGTGGTGTAAAAGGGAGTTTAATCCAATGGGCAAGACCGTAGAAAAAAAGTCGTAATCCAGCGGACGAAACCACGGTAAAGAGAAATTGCATCACTAACAGCAATGTAACAGTTTAACAGAGGTAATGCTCCCGTGCCGAGCTGAGCAAATGTTCAACTTAAATAGAACCCATAATCACAACCAAAACGAATCTCAGGTGAGCGCCGCCATCTTGGATCTTAAGGCTTCAAAATTAAAGTCACAAAAAACACGGGGGAGGACACGGATCCTAACAGTACCCCCCCTAAGGAGTCCATCCTCGGACTCACAACCCCCCCCCCCAAGGGGCACATGAATGGATCCGGGGGCTTCCTCTCAGGGTGGAGGCGCCAAGCCCGGGCGGGTGGAGGGAGGCCAGGCAGGACCCCCGGCAGTCCAGGGGGCAGACGACCATCACCCTTGGCAGAATCCTCTGGACAATCCCCCTGGAACTGCGGGTCCCCAGGGAGGCCCCACTGGTACACGGAACCTCAAGTGAGGCTCCTCCCAACGTGAAACCTCTAAGGAGACCTCTCTGAGACGTGGAACACCTGAAGAGACCCCTCTGGAACATGGGACCCCTGAAGAGACCCCTACTGCAACGAACAATTTCCTCCACGGTCTCTGTGGAACGCACGACCTCCTTGACGGCCTCTGGAGACATGGCGGCCTTCGAGGAGGCCTCTGGAGACATGGCGGTCTTCGAGGAGGCCTCTGGAGACATGGCGACCTTCGAGGAGGCCTCTGGAGACATGGCGACCTTCGAGGAGGCCTCTGGAGACATGGCGACCTTCGAGGAGGCCTCTGGAGACATGGCGGCCTTCGAGGAGGCCTCTGGAGACATGGCGGCCAGGAAGGTCCTTCTCAGCTTGACGGCCTCATTGACGGCGCAGCGGGCTGATGACCTCGATGCTGGCACAGAGACGGTGGCCAGTGTGTCCTCCGTAACTAGAGAGAGACTCAGGGCATCTCCGGTCTGTGAAGGCAATCTTCGGAAGTCCTCCATAGAGGGAGAAGAGCCCAGGACGTCCGCGACAAGCGAGGTGGCGCTCTGGGCATCCTCAGCGGAGGAAGAAGCGCTTGGGACATCCTTGACGAGCGAAGCGGCACTCTGGACGTCCTCCGTGAGGAGATAAGCACTCTGGACGTCTTTGACGAGCGAAGTAGCATACTGGATGACTCCGACTAGCGAAGTGGTGCTCTGGACATCCTCAGCGAAGGGAGGAGCACTCTGGACATCCCTGGTGAGCGAAATGGCGCTCTGGATGTCCTCAGCAAAGGAAGAAACGCCCTGGACGTCCTTGATGAGTAAAGTGGCGCTCTGGATGCCTCTGTCAAGCAGAGTGATGCTCTGGACGCCCCTGTCAAGCAGAGTGATGCTCTGGACGCCTCTGAAGAGCAGAGTGATGCTCTGGACATCCTCAGTGGAGGAAGAAATTCTCTGGACGCCTCTGGCGAGTGAAGTGGCGCCCTGGACGTCCTCAGCAAGGAGAGAAGCACTTTGGACGACTCTGGCGAGCAAAGTGGCGCTCTGGACGTCCTCAGCAAGGAGAAAAGCGCTTTGGATGACTCTGGTGAGCGAAGTGGCGCTCTGGAAGTCCTCAGCGGAGGAAGAAACGCTCTGAACATTTAGGGCGAGCGAAGTGGTGCTCTGGATGTCCTCAGCGGAAGGAGAAGCACTCTGGACGACCCTGATGAGTGAAGAAGCGTCCCAGACGTCCTCAGCGAGAGGAGAAGTGCTCTGGATGCCTTTAAGGAGCGAGGTGGCGCTCCGGACGTCCTCAGCGAGGGATGCAGCGCTCTGGAGGTCCTTTGCAAAGGGTGAGGCGATGTGCAGGGTGTCCCCACTGAGCGAAGTAGTGCTCTGGACGTCCTAAGTGAAGGGCCAGATGATGCGCGGAGTGTCCACATCGGCAGACGCGGCGCGTAGAAAGGCCTTGGCGAGGGCGGCGGTGTGCTGGGCTTCCCCCAGAGTGAGTGCATCCTGGGCCGGCCTGGATCTGGTGATGGTGGGGATCCTCCGGCAGCCCATAAGCGGAGGGTCCCATTGGTGATGGGCAAGCTTAGGTCCAGGCACCTGGCTGCGGCTGTACTTCTGGGCCGACTCTGGACCAGGACTGAACACTGCCCCAAGTGCAGCCAAAAACTGGTCACAGGTCCCTGGCTCAACCTGAGGCCATACCTCAGTGGCCCAGTCCAGTGCTTGGCCAGTGAGCAGAAGCCCCACGAAGGCCAGTCGGCTACTTTCAGTCGGGAAAAAGTAATAATCCGGACAGGCTTGGCATTGAAAAAAAAAAAATTGCTGGAATTTACTATGATCCCCATTAAATCTGTCCGGCTAGCAAGGGGGTTCTGCGAAGCTGGGACCCGCCGTCTGCATTGCTGGCAGGAGCATTTTGTTACGACTGAGTCTCAGAGTGCAGGTTCCCAGTTCCAACACAAAGTTTATTAACAAAACCCAAACTAAGTGCAGCAGAACAAACAAAAATAGAACTAACACATAATAATACTACCCTTAATACTACAACAAGAAATAATACCAGTAAAAAATAGAAATGATAAACAACAAGAAATAACGAGGAAAGAAGGCAAACTGAAGAAGAACTCCACAACTGAGCTACTGCTGGCTATAGGCCTACCGGAACCATAGAAATATATATATATATTTCTATTTATATATATATATATATATATATATATATATATATATAAATAAATAGCCGGCTAAGAGAAGCTACGAGAAACTATACCGGCTTAAGAGAAGCTACGAGAAGCTATACTGGCTATGAGAAGCTACGAGAAGCTATACCGGCTTAAAAGGAGCTACGAGAAGCTATAGCGGCTATGAGAAGCAACGAGAAGCTATACCGGCTTAAGAGAAGCCATGAGAAGCTATACCGGTTACGAGAAGCTACAAGAAGCTATACTGGCTTCGAGAAGCTACGAGAAGCTATACCAGCTTAAGAGAAGCTACGAGAAGCTATACCGCTTACGAGAAGCTACGAGAAGCTATACCGGCTACGAGAAGCTACGAGAAGCTATACCGGCTTAAGAGAAGCTATGAGAAGCTATACTGGCTATGAGAAGCTACGAGAAGCTATACCGGCTTAAGAGAAGCCACGAGAAGCTATACCGGTTACGAGAAGCTATTAAGTAAGTAACCACAAAGCCGTAGAGGCGGCAGAGAAAATAATGCGGCGTGAGAGTCGTAATAAGGTGCCGACGAAACGGCGAATAATGGATAAAGGCAAAGAGTGCAAAAGTAATAAGCCGACAAGACAGCGGAGAGTAAGCTACCAAGATAACAATAGCGGTAGCAGTTGCAATAGCAATAGCATAGCAATTAGTGATAGCAGTAGCACAAATAATAGCAATAGCAGTAGCCTAGGGAATAAAGCGACGTGAAAGCCGTAACTAAGCACTGACGAAACGATGAACAAAATGATGAATGCAGAGGGTATAAATGTAAAGAGCCGACAAGAATAGCACTGGTAAATATCAGTAGCGATAGCAATAGCATTAGCGGGCTAAGCTAAGCTAACAGCCGGTTCCCGGAGTCAAATAAACCCATAGTGCACAACAAAGGACAAATATAAACTCACAGAGCAACAATAAAGGAAATATAACTCACGGATCAGGGTGAGGACCGCAACCGAGAGAGTCCAGGCAGGCGAGACTGCCGAGAGGAAATAGTCCATCGGGCGAAACTGTGGCGTAAAAGGGAGTTTAATCCAATGGGCGAGACCGTGGCAAAAGAGTCGTGATCCAGCGGCCGAAACCACGGTAAAGAGAAATTGCATCACTAACAGCAATGTAGCAGTTTAACAGAGGTAATGCTCCCACGCCGAGCTGAGCAAACGTTCAACTTAAATAGAGCCCATAATCACAACCAAAACGAGTCTCAGGTGAGCGCCGCCATGTTGGATCCTAAGGCTTCAAAATAAAAGTCACAAAAACAACAACGTACACCATATTACAGTCCAGGGTCATGAGCCAGTGAGACAATCCACGAAAGCAAACAAATCCAGAGGGTACTGCAAGTCTGTAATCAGTAAAAACAGGCATGAGTTCGAAAACCGGTAATCCAAATCACAGGGTTAGACAAAGCCAAAGGTACGTGCAAAAATCATAGTCAAAAACGCAGGCAAAAGATCATTATCCAAAAGTCATGCACAGTGTAATCCAAAAACGCTCAGCAATGACACAATAGGGACGAGACCTCACGAAGAGTCACAAAACCCGGTGCCTTAAATAGTCAACAAATGGTTGTCAGCCAGAACTGGTGGGCTCAAAAAGGGCGAGTGCACCCTCTGTTGGCTTGGAGAGGAACTCACAGCCGGTGTGACATACCCCCTCACCTGACGGGCGGCTCCCGTTGTTCGTCTCCTGCTCTTTCTGGGGCAACCCCTAGGCCTGGGAGCTAGATCATGCGATTGTTCCCAGTGGAAGTCGGTGATTAGGGAAGGGTCACCTTTGTCCCCAGGCGGTACCCACGAACATTCTTTCGGAACCGTACCCTTCCCAGTCCACTAGGTACTGGATTCCTCCAGCTCTGCGCCTGGAGTCCAATAGCCTGTTCACACTGTATGCGGGGAAACCATCCATCCAGAAAGGTGGTTGAAAACCTAAAACACTAAAAGGGTGTTAAACCAGTGGACGAACTCCGTAACGAGTTCTGCGCATACTAGACCCAGGGTAAAAACCGAGCCCAGTCGTGTTGGGACCTGGCACATAAGCCCTCAAGAACCTCCCAGTTTCTTGATTGAAGTGCTCGGTTTGGCCATTGGACTGGGGGTGGTACCCTGAGGTGAGACTTTTGCTAATTTCTAGTAGTTGACAGAACTCCTTCCAGACTTGCAGCTTAATTCGGGACCCCTGTCTAAAACTGTCACACCTGCAGCCGGCCCAGTGAACCATGCCCGCGTTCTGCCATGTTCTAGTTCTCCTGCCTTCATATTGTCTGCACCTGTGATCTATCTTCTCCGCCTTTCCCTTTCTCCTATTTATATTCCCTTGGTTCAGATACTCATCGCTAAGTCTCTTGGTCCTTTTCTCAATTCTAAGCACTCTTTACATCGCGTTTCATACCTGGCTACGACTTCTATTTTCGTCTCTGACCTCGCCTTTCGTCTCTCCATCTCCAATATTGAGTTTCATCGACTCCTCAGCTCCGACCTCTGAAAAGTCCCTGTTTACGATTTTGCCTGCCGTTCTCGAAAAACGATGCCCAAGCTTCATCCAGTCGCCGCGTGTGTCTCCTTCCTTTTGCTGGCGTTACAGAAATTATATTCTCAGGTAGGCCGTAAAGCTGAAATACATACTGGAAGAGGGCCTCCGCGGTCTCTAAGGCAGTAGGCAGTTTTTCCAGCAGGATTAGTCTACAGGCCTTTGAAAAATGATCTATCACCACCACGATGGCCGTGTTATCCTGTGAGTGTGGCAGATCAGTTCTATAGTCTATCCCCAAGTGGAACATGGTCCACTGGGTATGAGCAGGGGTGCCAGTAGCCCTGCCGGTAATTGGTGGGGTGTTTTTGATTAGGCGTAGATCATGTATGATCTTACCACATCTCTCCCGTCCTCCAGCACCAGAACTGATTCCTAACTAATTCCAGGGTTCTCCAGACTCCTGGATGACCTGTGCTAAGGTTACCATGTAAGGTGTGGATGAGATCTCCACATAAGTTAGAGGGCACAAACTTACGTTGATTGGCTAGAGGAGGATCAGTGGCTTGCCCCTGTCAGATCTCCTCCATGATCTCTCCTTATGGGACCGACCAGGCAGTTCGGGGCCAAGATGGTGGCTGGAGGACGTTCCTCCTCCTCTGCCTCTCATAAATGGGATAGAGCATTGGCTTTCCCATTCTTCGACCCTGCATGGTAAGCAACATAGGGCCTCCCTTGGGTTGAGTCTGTTAGCTGCACATATGTATTCTAAGTTTTTATGGTCGATCAGAACCACGAAAGGGAATTTAGCTCCCTCCAACCACTGACGGCACTTCTTGAATGCGAGCTTCATGGCAAGGAGCTCCCGATTGCTCTCATCATTTTGTTCATTGGCAGAAAGTTTATGGGAAAAGAAGGCACATGGCTGTAATTTGGAGCGAGAGCCCACACTTTGGGACAAAATGGCACCTACCCCAGTCAAGGATGCGTCAACCTTGAGAACAAATGGGTAATCAGGGTTCAGATGTTTCAGTATGGGGGCTGAGACGTACTTATTTTTTAAACTTTCGAATGCCTCTGCTACCGGTTACCAATCTATACCCTTCTTATTCCCATTTTATAGTGAACTAATGGGAGCTGTAACCATATTGATCCCCCGTAATGAACCTCCGATAACAATTAGCAAACTCGAGGAACTTTTGTAATTCTTTGACATTAGAATGCTGACTTGACACTTAGCCTTAGCTTACTACCACTCTGACCACCCTCCTCCATACATACCCCATGAGCATCTGTGACATAGCCAAAAAAAGGTAACAGACTTCATGTAGAATTCACACGTTTCAGTTTTAAAAACTGTAGATCAATATGTCGTCGATGTAGACGATCATCCAATGATCAGTCATATCCCTAAAGGCCTCATTTATGTATGTGTGGAAAATGGATGGGGCATTTGCTAGTCCATAAGGCATTACAGTATATTCATAGTGTCCTTGAGTAGTAACAAATGCAGTTTTGCACTCAACGCTCTCCCACAATGCTCATATGAGGTTGTAGGCATTGTGTAAGTCTAACTTGGTGAATATAGTGGCACCATTCAGTTGCTTTAGAGCTGCTGGGACCAGTAGTAATGGGTACTTGTATGTAACTGTGACTACATTCAAACATCGATAGAGTTGATGCAGGGCTGCAGACCTCCATCCTTCTTTTTCACGAAGAAAAAGCTGGCTGCGGTCGGTGAAGTCGATGGGCATATACAGTGGGGCAAAAGAGTATTTAGTCAGCCACTGATTGTGCAAGTTCTCCTACTTAGAAAAATGAGAGAGGTCTGTAATTTTCATCATAGGCACACTTCAATTATGATAGACAAAATGATAAAAAAAATCCAGGAAATCACATTGAAGGATGTTTAAAGAATTTAATTGTAAATCATGGTGGAAAATAAGTATTTGGTCAAGAAATTTGATTCAACTCAATACTTTGTAACATAACCTTTGTTGGCAATGACAGAGGTCAAATGTTTCCTGTAAGTCTTCACCAGGTTTGCACAAACTGTAGCTGGTATTTTGGCCCATTCCTCAATGCAGATCTCCTCTAGAGCAGTGATGTTTTGAGGCAACACGGACTTTCAACTCCCTCCACACATTTTCTACGGAGTTGAGGTCTGGAGACTGGCTAGGCCACTCCAGGAGCTACTCCTTCGATTCGCGAGCGGTGTGTTTGGGATCATTGTCATGCTGGAAGACCCAGCCATGTTCCATCTTCAATGCTTTCACTAATGGAAGGAGGTTTTAGCTTAAAATCTCACAATACATTACCCCGTTCATTCTTCCCTTAACACGGATCAGTCGTCCTGTCCCCTCTGCAGAAAAACAGCCCCAGAGCATGATGTTTCCACCCCCATGCTTCACAGTAGGTATGGTGTTCTTGGGATTCGACTCAGCATCCTTTTTTCTCCAGTTGAGTTTTTATCTAAAAGTTCTATTTTAGTTTCATCTGACCACATGATATTCTCCCAGTCCTCTTCTGGATCATCCATATGCTCTCTGGCAAACTTCAGATGGGCCTGGACATGTACTGGCTTAAGCAGGGGGACACGCCTGGCACTGCAGTATCTGAGTCTCTCTTGGCGTAGTGTGTTACTGATGGGAGTCTTGTTACGTTGGTCCCAGCTCTCTGCAGGTCATTCATCAGATCCCTCCGTATAGTTCTAGGATTTTTGCTCACCGTTCTCATGATCAGTTTGACCCCACGGGATGAGATCTTGCGTGGAGCCCCAGATGAAGGGAGTTTATCGATGGTCTTGTATGTCTTACAATTGCTCCCACAGTTGATTTATTCACACCAACCTGCTTGCCTATTGTAAATTCACTCTTCTCAGCCTGGTGTAGGACTACAATTTTCTTCCTGGTGTCCTTCAACAGTTCTTTGGTCTTGGCCATGGTTGAGTTTGGAGTCTGACTGTTTGAGGATGTAGACAGGTGTCTTTTATACAGATAACGAGGTCAACCAGGTGCCATTAATACAGGTAACGAGTGGAGGACAGAAGAGCTTCTTAAAGAAGAAGTTACAGGTCTGTGAGAGCCACAAATCTTACTTGTTTGTGGGTGACCAAATTAAAAATCCTACAATGTGATTTCCTGGATTTTTTTTTTCTCATTTTGTCTCTCATAGTTGAAGTGTACGATGAAAATTACAGACCTCTCTTATCTTTCTAAGTAGGAGAACTTGCATAGTCAGTGGCTGACTAAATACCTTTTTGCCCCACTGTATATCCCACTTTCAGGGCTTCCTCAACATAATCCTCCAGAGCCTCTGTTTCTACCCTGGACAGTGGGTAGATACTGTTTCTAGGAGGAGTGGAACCCAGAAGCAGGTTGATAGCGCAGTCGCCTGGATGATGAGGAGGCAACGCATTGGCTTTCTGTTTGGAGAAAACCTCAGCCAGGTCAAACCTCAGCCAGGTATCTCACAACTACCCCCCTGCGATGGACTCTCCACCTGGGTAACACGGACTGGTAATCATAAACAGGAAGAGAAACAGCTTTTCCCAGCTAGTGATCTCTCCACGATCCCAGGCTATGCTGGGTTGGTGTCTCACAAGCCCGGGATAACCCAGGATGATATCACGTTTGAGAGCAGTAATCATGTAAAGGGAGATATTTTCCACATGCAGTAGACCAGTACGTAACAGCAACATATGGGTGTGTTCCCTTACCGCTTTATCTCCCAGTCTCCTTCCATCTACTGCAGTAAGCATGAGAGGTGCATTGGTCTCTCTCACAGGGATTTGGAACCTATCCATGATAACTCAGTTGATGAAGTTCCTGGCAGATCCAGAGTCAATGAGGGCTGAAACAAACACAGATCCTGAACCCCACTGTAGCTGAACCTTGACATGTAAGCAGCGAAAGCTGACTTCTGGTAGGGCTATGTCACTCTCCTCGTGGGGATAAATAAAACCAAAAGGATGTGTAAAAACGTATGTGTACATTTTGTGTGTGGGTTTGTGGATTTGTGTGTGTCTGTATGCCTAAGTGTGGGATGTGGTGTTTTTGGTGTTTTTTATTATTATTATTTTTTTTTATTATAAATATTTTTTTTTTTTTTTTTTTTCCCTCAGTTTGCCGGTATTATCTTATTGTCTACCTAAAAAACAGATATGACTGATTTCAATGCATGTCGTGTGGATACTGAGGCTTGTCTGAAATTTTTGAGTTGGAATGTTAAAGGTCAAGCATTCAAAAGTATTTGCTCATTTGAAACGTTTGCATGCTGACGTTATATTCCTGCAAGAAACACATTTTAGGAATAGTGATCATTTTAGTTTAAGATGCTCCTGGTTTGGTGACTTTTTCCATTCAACTTTTAATTCTAAAACCAGAGGAGTAGCCATCTTGATTAAAAAGGGGATTCAGTTTATCCATGACAATGTGATTGCAGACATGAATGGCAGATATTTGATTATTCGTGGTACTTTGTTTAACACCCCTGTATTGTTGGTTAATATTTACACTCCTAACATTGATGATTCAAAATTTACCCATAAGTTATTCAACTCTATCCCCTCACCGTTTGATAATTGGTGGAGATTTGAATTGTACTATGGATCCGATTTTGGATCGTTCAGGTTCCCATATAGTATACCTGCTCCTTAATGTCTCAGTCAATTTCTGAGTTAACACTCAGAAACGGGATTATTGATCCCTTGAGATTTTATAATCCACAGCCTCAGGAATTTTCCTTTTATTCTCATACTCACCGAATTTATCCCCCATTTACTATTTTTTGTCGACTGCTCCTTTATTTCTAAAGTTACCTCCTCTAATTACCATCCAATAGTGATTTCAGATCATTGCCTGTAAATATAAAGTTTTCAAATCATGTTTCGACCTCACCACCCTGAAGATTCAACTCATTACTACTGTCAGATGATTCATTTAACACATTTCTTTCATTCTGTATCGATGATTTTATCGATATTAATATGACTGATACTATCTCTCCTTCTCTTTTATGGGAATCTCTGAAAGCTTACTTGCATGGTCAAATTATTTCGTATACAGCACACATAAATAAAACACATAAATTCAAAGTCCATGATTTAATGACAAAAATCAAGGACTTGGATAGGCTTAATTCTGTTAATCCAACTCCTGCTCTACTAAAACGTCAACTTGATTTGCAAGCTGAATTTGATCTTATGACCACTACTGATGCAGAACAGCTGTTATTACGTGCTCGTAGTAATTACTACGAGCACGGTGATAAACTGTCTCGACTTTTTGGCTCATCAGTTAAAAAGACAGAGTGCATCTCAGTCAATTCCTCTAATTAAGGTCCCTACGGGTGCTCTTTTTCAGACCCTCTGTCTATTAATGCAACTTGTAAGTCATTTTACTCTGATCTTTATCATTCAGAGTTTACATTGGATGAGTCTGAGATGTCTCTGTTTTTAAACGATTTGGTATTTCCGACGGTGAAATCTACAGTTGCAGAGGATCTTGATTCATCCTTAAGATTGGATGAGATTATAGTTGCTATTAATACTATGCAAACCCATAAGGCACCAGGATCCTGATGGATTCCCGGTAGAA
Organism: Ancistrus triradiatus; assembly: GCA_025084515.1. Taxonomy (NCBI): domain Eukaryota; kingdom Metazoa; phylum Chordata; class Actinopteri; order Siluriformes; family Loricariidae; genus Ancistrus; species Ancistrus triradiatus. The sequence goes on along the minus strand of JAJAGP010000281.1, from coordinate 360,661 downwards.
TAAAAAAAAAATTTAGAGATAAGCTGGCCCCTCTACTTTTAGCAGTGTATAATCAATCTCTGTTATCAGGCACACTGCCTCCAACCTTGACAGAAGCATCTATATTTCTTCTTTTGAAGAAGGATAGAAACCCTACTTCTTGCGCTTCATATAGGCCTCTCTCCCTCTTAAATGTAGATGTGAAAATTCTGGCTAAGGTGTTGCCGTTGCGATTGGAGAATGTTCTCCCAGATATAATTTCACAGGATCAAAATGGTTTTGTTAAGGGGCGTCAGATTTTCTTCAATGTTCGTACACTCTTAAATGCAATTTTAACGAAACATTCCCCTTCTGCTCTTGAAGTTGTTATTTCACTGGATGCAGAGAAAGCATTTGACCATGTTGAGTGGAACTATCTGTTTGCGGTTTTTAACAGATTTGGTTTTGGGGACAAATTTATATAGTGGATTAAATTGTAGCCAGTTTATACAAACTGCATTCGTTCTGATTATTTTCCATTGTCGCGTGGGACCAGACGGGGTGTCTTTTGTCTCCTTTATTGATAGCCCGAGCTATCGAACCCCTGTCAGTTGCGTTAAAATCTCTATCAACTTTCCATGGTATTTCACGCTTCAGCTTTGAACTGAAGTTATCGTTATACACTGATAACCTGTTGCTGTATGTGACTGACCCAATTCCCTTCCCACAGTCTTGGCACTTTTGAGGAACTTTGACTTGTTTTCAGGTTTTAAAGTGAATTTGCAAAAAAGTGAGTGATATCCAGTGAACTCACTCACACTTTCACTTAATCAATCCGTTATACCTTTCAAAAGTTTTCCAACTGGGTTTAAATATTTAGAGATTCAGGTGTCTCTTACTTTACCCTCACTCATTCATACCAATTTTTCCCCTTTGATTAATAGACTTCAATTGGACTTACAAATCTCTTCCACTGTCTTTGTTGGCTAGAATAAATACCATAAAAATGAATGTAATGCCTAAATTCCTTTTCCTGTTTCAAACTATTCCCTTATTTGTGCCTAAAACGTTATTTAAATCTCTGGACCAACTTATCACCTTTTTTATGGGATGGGAAGGTACCCAGAGTAAGCAAGTCAGTATTATAGAGACTCAGATTGATGGGGGGCTGGCTCTACCAAATTTTTTATTTTATTATTGGTCATGTCATATTAAGAAGGCTCTTTGTTGGCTTCAGTCTGCAGGGTTGCTTTGGTGTAGGCTAGAGACACATTCTTTTTTTTTTGTCAGCTCCACACATGCTACTTACTTGTCCCTTACCACTCAAGCTTTCCAATTTTACACATAACCCATTGGTTCTTTCCACACTTCAAATCTTGTGTCAGTTCAGGTGTCATTTTAAGTTTAGGTCGCCTTCTACATAGATGCCTATACTGAATAATCATTTATTTCTCCCAGCTTTGAAGGCTGCTGCTGTTACTATATGGTGGGAAAGGGGCATTAAGTCTTTTCAGGATTTGTATAGGAATGGTTCTTTCAGTATTTTTGCCCAGTTATCTGCTGACTTTAACTTTTCATCTTTACATTTGTTCAGTACAATACCTTCAAGTTAGGCATTGTGCTTCTTCCCTTTTCCCTGACTATACTTTTTTTTTCTGCCAGACAGCCGTGGGATGATTTTTTTTTAAGTCAAGTCAAGTCAGATTTATTTATATAGAGCTTTTTACAATGGAGCATTGTCTCAAAGCAACTTTACAAGTTTAGATTATCTCCTAATAACTACGTCCAATCCCAAATTGAGCGAGCCTAGGGCGACAGTGGCAAGGAAAAACTCCCTAGTTCCTAGAAGAAACCTTGGGAGGACCAAGACTCAAAAAGGGACCCCCAACCTCCTTGGGCGGCGTTTTTTATGATAAAATCTAAGAGCGAACTAAAAGTCATGGAGTCAAAGTTCGATTTGCATAGAATGTGAAGTATGGCACATCGACATATTAAGTGGCCGGGGTATGGTATGATAACAATCTAAGAGCGAACTAAAGTCATGGAGTCAAGTTCGAATAGAATGTGAGTATGCACATCGACATTAAGTGGCCCGGTATGATGATACCTCTAAGAGCAAAACTAAAGTCATGGAGTCATGGTCGATTAAAATGTGAATTATGCACAGTGGAGCCCATCAGATGTTAACATCATGTTGGGGGGTTGGGGCCCCGGAGGAAACTGCCGGAACACAGCTCGGAGAGGAAAACAGAAACATGAAAATGGAATTAGTTATTGATTAAGAGCACAGTTGTCTATTAACAATCACTGATTGCCATGTCAATCACTGATGCCATGTGTAGCATGAGACCCTGGCAGCATTAGCTATAGCAGCATAGCTAGAAAGAGGAGAACTGGTAGAAAACACAGCCAAGAGGGATCACATGAGACATTGCCAACCCCACGGGAGGCAGAAGACAGCAACTCAATGTTTCTGATCACCATAAGACTCTTTGACTATGAACCCCCAGCTCTGCCCTTAGTCTAAGGCAAGGATGCACGAGTCAAGATCACGAGGACCGAAGCCCAGTTCAGCCAGACTGACCACTCGACACTCCCGGCTAACGGACAAGGCATGCAGGCCAGACATGACTCCAGACTCCAGCCCCAGTGACCCAAGCCATGCATCCTGGTCTAAATCTAGAGAAAAGCCTGTGTAAATAAGTATGTATTTAGCCTAGACCTAAAAATTTGGAAAGTGTCTGAGTCTTGAACGAAAGTGGGAAGTTTATTCCACAGTTGGGGGGCCATGTATGAGAAAGCCTTTCCCCCTGCTGTGACTTTTTTAATTCTAGGAACTAAAAGAAGTCCTGCACGCTGTGAATGAAGTAGACGAGTTGGATTGTAAAACTCTAAGAGTTCACTCAGGTAATGTGGGGCCAGGCCATGTAGAGCTTTATAAGTTATAAGAAGTATTTTGTAATCTATGCGGAATTTGACTGGTAACCAGTGTAGTGATGATAGAATAGTAGTGATGTGATCAAATTTTCTAGTTCGAGTTAGCACCCAGGCAGCTGCATTTTGAACTAACTGAAGTTTATTTATAGATTTACTTGAGCATCCAGTAAGTAACAGTAATCCAACCTTGAGGTTATAAACGCATGAACAAGTTTCTCTGCATCATTAAAAGAGAGGATATTTCTAAGTTTAGCGATATTACATAATTGAAAAATAGCAATTCGAGTGATGCTGCTAATGTGCGCATCAAAGGAGAGATCTGAATCAAATGTGACCCCTAAGTTTTTTACAGACGGACTGAGCAATACTGGAGAGCCACCTAGATTTAGGATAGATGTAGCCAACCTGTCTCTCATAGCCTTGGGTCCCACTAATAGAACCTCAGTTTTATCTGAGTTAAGTAAGAGAAAATTAAATAACATCCAATCTTTTATTTCCTTTACACAGTCCTCAATTTTGTTGATTGTAAGGCTGTCATTAGGTTTGGCTGATATGTACAGCTGTGTATCATCTGCATAGCAGTGGAAACTAATGCCATGTTTACGAATAACTGAGTCTAGTGGCAGCATGTACAGAGAGAATAAAAGCGGGCCAAGCACTGACCCCTGAGGCATGCCATACTTCACTTTTGAGAGCTTAGACCTTAGATTATTTATATGAACTGGTACCGGTCAGTTAAGTAGGATTTAAACCAAGAAAGTGCTGATCCCTTAATACCTACAGTATTTTCTAGTCTATTTAGTAAAACATCATGATCTATAGTGTCAAATGCTGCACTTAAATCTAACAGAACAAGAAATTAAAAACATCCCTTATCTGAGGACATTAACAAGTCATTTAGTACCCTAATTAATGCTGTTTCAGTACTATGATGCCAGACTGAAATGTTTCATAAATTTCCTTCCTTTGGAGGTAACTGCAGAGCTGCTAATAGACGGCTTTTTCTAAGATCTTTTACAGAAATGGTAGATTTGAAATTGGTCTAGAATTAGATATCACACAAGGGTCAGGATTGGCTTTTTTTAATCAGTGGTTTGATAACGGCACACTTAAAGGATTTGGGCACATAACCAAAGGTAAGGGATGAATTTAAAATAACTAACACTGGCTCTATAACACTGGGTAATACTTGTTTGAGTGAACGTGTAGGAATTGGATCTAATAAACATGTTGATGACTTAGACGAGCTGATCAGTGCGGATAGTTCAGTATTAGTAATTGGGGTAAAAGATTATTAAACTGATGTCTTCACTAGTGCTGCATCTGGAAGGTGGCTGAATAGTTTGGTGATGTGATGAGCATTGAGTTTTATGCCTAATGTTTTCTATCTTATTATTAAAGAAAGTCATGAAATCATTACTGTTAAAATTACACAGAACGTGAGAATCACTTTCTGTGGTTTTTTTTGGTAATTTGGAGACTGTATTAAAGAGAAATCTTGGATTATTCTTATTTTTCTCTATGATTTAAGAGGTGTATGCAGCCTTAGCTTTAGTGAGGGCATGCTTATACTCTGCCATGCTGTCCCTCCAAGCAATCTTAAGCACCTCCAATTTACTATGTCTCCACTTGCGCTCTAGATGCCGTGTTCTTTGCTTTAAGGTACGGGTGTGATCATTATACCATGGTGCTAGCCTTTTTTCCCTAATACGTTTGACCCTAGCAGGAGCAGTCGTGTCCGGGGTTGAGCGAAGCACACATTCTAATTGGTCATTTACACACTCAAGATGATTGATCTCTGTAGGTGTATTAAATTTCAAGTCTGGTAGGTTTTTAATAAACGCAGCTGGAGTAGCAGATGTGATAGTGCACTTGGTGTGATAACGAGGCAGAAGGATTTATTTATTAGAGATAGCTCTAAGCTCTATACTAAAAGATAGTGATCTGAAATCGAATCACTTTGCGGGAAAACATCAAGGTTATCTATATTGATACCTAATGTTAATATTAGATCTAAAGTATGATTACAGCGGTGGGTTGGTCCCATCACATTCTGAGTGATACCCATGGATTCTAAGATGGACTCGAAAGCAATTTTAAGTGGATCTTGCTCATTGTCAAAGTGAGTATTGAAATCACCTACAATTAAAGCCTTATCTGTTGACAGTAGTAAGCTGGAAAGAAAGTTAGCAAATTCCTGAAGAAATTCTGAATAGGGATCTGGAGGGCGGTAAATAGTAATAAGCTGAAAACAGTGTGGTTTTGACTTCCATAAGGATGGATCAGTCACATTAAGAATCAGTATTTCAAAAGAATTAGTAATGGGATTGTAATGGGATTTGTCTTTTGTCTTTGTCAAAAATTGTGGCTATGTCTCCCCCCCCCCCGACCATTAGGACAAGGGCGATTAGCATGACTGTATCCAGGAGTTGAGGCTTCATTTAAGGCTGAATATTCATCAGGTCTAATCCAAGTCTCAGTGAGACAGAGAGCGTGTAAGCGTTTATCAGTGATCATTTCATTTACAATCACTGCTTTGTTTGTAAGTGATCTAATGTTAAGTAATCCTAGCTTTAGTCTAATGTTGTTATTTCTTTGGCTTTTCTGTGTTTATACAAATGAGGTTATTAAAACAGACTTTTTGAGAGCGTTTACATTTAGGGCAGATGCGGGTAACAGACACAGTTTCAGTAATATGGGTTCTGGGTGACGGTGCATGGCTACCAGCAGACAGTTGGTTAAGCTGGTCTGTCTGCTGCCTGACCCCTGCTCTGGATAGTCAGCCCCTAACCAATCGGGATATAAGACTATGGGCAATGTTGCAGGAGATGAGAGCAGCACCCTCCCGAGTGGGATGGACACCGTCCCATCTTAAAAGGCCAGGCTTACCCTCAAAGGCTGTCCAGTTGTCTATATAGCCCACGTTGTTTTCAGAGCACCACTTGGACAGCCAGCAGTTCAGCGACCGTAACCTGCTGTAGGCTTGGTCACCTCGCCGCATTGGGATGGGGCCAGAGCAGACTACAGCATCGGACATTGCCTTCGCCACGCTAACCACCTCTACAAAATTAGCCTTAGTAACTTCTGACTGACGAAGGCGTATATCATTAGCCCCTACATGAATAACTATCCTAGAGAATCTGCGGCTCTCGAGTTCACTAAGACTCGTTACAATGTCCGGCACTCTGGCTCCGGGGATACAGAGAACTCTAGCTGCTGGTGTCCCTAAAGGGACACCTTTACTTTAGAACCTTTCCAAAAGTCACTTATTTCTAAGATTTATTCACAGCTCATGGCTTTCGATGTACACTCTTTAAGTAACATTAAAAGGTGTTGGGAACATGAGCTGGGAACTATTCTCAGAGATCAATTGTGGGACAAAGCTGTATGTAAAGTTCGTTCAAGTGCACCCTGTGCAAAACTTGAGTTGATACAGTTCAAGGTTTTACATAGGGTCATAGATCTAAGTCCCAGCTATCAAAATTTTACTCCAACAGTGTGAGTGATCAGTGTGATAAATGTAACGTGTGTCATTTAAGTCATATGTTCTTTTTTTGTCCCTCCTTACATAAATTTTGGTTTGATACTTTGAAATAATGACAAAGGTTTTGGGTATTAATGTTAATATGAATCCCTTTATAGCAATATTTGTTTTTTCTACTGATTTAACCTCGCTCACTAGGGTTCAATCACATATCTTGGCATTCACGTCTTTACTGACAAGTCAAGTCAAGTCAAGTCAGATTTATTTATATAGCGCTTTTTACAATGGAGCATTGTCTCAAAGCAACTTTACAAGTTTAGATTATCTCCTAATAACTACGTCCAATCTCAAATTGAGCAAGCCTAGGGCGACAGTGGCAAGGAAAAACTCCCTAGTTCTAGGAAGAAACCTTGGGAGGACCAAGACTCAAAAAAGGGACCACCAACCTTCCTTGGGCGCGGCGTAGATGATTAAAGCTACCCCTAGCGAACCTAACGTCATGGGTCTCTTTTTTTTTTCTTAGTCAAAGTTTGAATAGAGTTGTGGAACGCCGCGGCGCCGCCGCGGTGTCAGCCTACGGCCTACACTTCATGGTGTGGCTCCGGTGTACTTCTATCTCGATAAATCTAAGAGCGAAAAACTACAGTCATGGAGTCAAAGTTCGAAATAAAATGTGAAGTATTCACATCGACATTAAGTGGCCCGGGGTATGAATGATATAAATCTAAGAGCGAAATAAAGTCATGGAGTCATGGTCGAATAAAATTGTGAATTATGCACAGTGGAGCTCCATCAGATGTACATCATGGGTGGGGCCGGAACTGCCTGGAACACAGCTCGGAGAGAAAACAGAAAATGTAATTAGTTATTGATTAAGAGCACAGTGTTTATTAACAATCACTGATGCCATGTCAATCACTGATGCCAAGTGTAGCATGAGACCCCGGCAGCATTAGCTATAGCAGCATAGCTAGAAAGCTAGAAAGAGGAGAACTGGTAGGAAACACAGCCAAGAGGGATCACATGAGCCTTTGCCAACCCCACGAGCGGCAGAAGACAGCAACCCAACGTCTCTGATCACCATAAGATGTTCTCTTTGACTATGAACCCCCAGCTCTGCCCTTATTCTAAGGCAAGGATGCATGAGTCAAGATCACGAGGACCGAAGCCTAGTTCAGCCAGACCGCCCACTCGACACTCCCGGCTAGCGGACAAGGCAGGCAGGCCAGACATGACTCCAGACTCCGGCCCCAGCAACCCAAACCATGCAACCTGGTATAAATCTAGTCAAAAGCCTGCGTAAATAAGTATGTCTTTAGCCTAGACTTAAAATTTTGGAGGGTGTCTGAATCTCGAACGAAAGTGGAAGACAAGGCGACATAGCTTGCTAATGTGGAAGTCTTTGAAAGCCCCCTCAATTTCGGAATGGTTTCGTAACGTTTTGTAAATTGATGTTTATTAAATTAGATAAGATTACATTTACTTTAAAAGCAATACTGCAGGATTTTATTATAAATAGAATTGTTTTCTTTTGTATTCTCTCTCACTTCAATTAATACCAGGTGACTGACTTTTTTTTGTTTGTTTGTTTTTTTGTCTTGTTTGTTTGTTTTTTGCACAGTATACAAGTATCTAAGTATGTTTGTGTATTCTTCATTTATTTATTCTTGATTTTCTTTATTACTCTTTTTTGTATATTCATTGTTTGTTTATTTACTTATTACTTATTTATTTATTTATTTTCTTATTTTATTATATCGTATTTATTTTTACTTTTGTGTGTGTGTGTGTGTGTGTGTGTGTGTGTGTGTGTGTGTGTGTGAGTGTGTCTGTTTGGTTGTGTGTTTGTCTATATCTGTTGTGTCATATTCGGAATTATGGGGCTATAAGGTGGGTTTAAATTGAGGAGTAAAAAAAGGAGGAACTTTGTAATTTATGGTAATTTATCATCTATTTTTTGTTTATTGTTATTTGACCTGTGATTATTTAAAATGTTTTAATGTCCTGACTAAATTCCTCAAAAAAAAAAAAAAAAAAAAAAGATATGGGTCTGTATCTTGATAATGCTTATGGCTAAGAATTAGGTTTCTTTAATTGTGGCTTAATAATTGCTAATTGCTTAATAATTTATTTTACAAGATTTTGGTATATAACCAGTAAACATGCATGTATTATTTTTAAGAAGGGTTCAATTACTGTTCATAGTAGTTCCTTGAAATTAGTATGGACTGTATAAAGGTTACAGATTTATGATGTGGAGGAAGAGAATGTTAATGTTAAAGGACTCCTGTTGCAGTACTACATATTGAACACCCAGTTGTTCATTATGGATTATGGACTTAAAAATGTAATATAATGTGTTTCTATTATTTGTCTATTTAGTCTACATACTATATGGAGGGCAATACAGGCCACCGTGTCTTTCTGACACAGTTTGGAAAGATTGCCGTGAATATCTGCTATGGCCGCCACCACCCTCTTAACTGGTTCATGTACAGCTTGCATGGAGCTGAGATCATATTCAACCCCTGTGCTACAGTCGGAGCTCTTAGGTAAAGTACATTCACTTTTAGTAACCCAAAAATAATAATATATTATCTTTTACTAACACAGGTCTGCTTTTGTGTTGCAGTGAACCATTGTGGTCAGTTGAAGCTAGAAATGCTGCTATTGCCAACCACTGCTTCACCTGTGCCATCAATAGAGTGGGCATGGTATGTAGATTTTAGGTAAAAGTGTATTATATTTCATGAGCCATCCCTTTTTGCTTCACTCTCCCCTCTACCTTGATCATCACCTCCTAGTTACAAACTCAGAATGGTTTCTTTGGATAATTATACTCATTGGCAAATTAAAAAAATAACCCGCTCATTAAAATGCCAGAATGCTGCAAAACTTGGCATGTAGTTATGTCTCAGGCAGGTATGTAAAAGATTACAGGAGTGGACTGATTAGATTAGAGGGACTTGTCACAAAAGGGCATAAAAGTGCTTCTCTTGCTTCCTTTAAAAAGGCTCTCAGAATCTATTTTTTGGTAGTGTACCTCTTGGTGAGAAATTATTGATTGTTAGACATGCCTCTATGACACTCAAAGACATTTTGCCCAGTTGATAGACTTTGAGAGGGGGCACATTACTGGACTGAGTGAAACAGGATGGTTGAACTGACCTTACTGTTAGGAGGTGTTCCGTGAGGGCACGCACACACACGGCGAACAGGCTAAGGATGACCCAGACAGACTACCAGTAGAGAGTATTGTTTAATCTGCTGACAAGCATGAGCAGCTCCCACAGTTTTGTTGTCCACCATCCAGACATAGGTGGCACTGACACTACACACCCTGTCTGTACCTGGACCTTTTTCAGGTGCTTAACAGAAGGAAATTTGTTGTCACGACACTCGTTAGGTGTCCTGCTATTGATAGCCAGCCACCATCACCCTTGTTTGCAGTGGTGTCATGAAGAAGAAACTTGGACTGCTACGGACTAAAACCATATCATCTTTATCGATGAATCCAGGTTCCGTTTAGGATCTGGTGACTGTCATGTTTGAATATAGAGGCCTCTTGGTGAGCGCTTCGATCCTGCCTTTGCATCGAGGCATGTCTAGCAATCAACAATCTCTCACCAAGAGGTACACTACCCAAAAGTAGCATCAGAAAGCATTTTTATAGGGCAGCAGAGAAACTTTTACAAACTCTTGTGACTAATCAGGTCACACCTGTAATCATCTGTAATCAATTACATATCTGCCTGAGACAAAACTGCATGTTCAGTTTTGAAGCAATCCAACATTTCTATCTGGGTGTTTTATTTTTTTGTCAATTTGTATTATTAAGATGGTTAAATGTTAATCAAGTAAATATTATTTATATAATTTGTCTCACACTTTATCCCACTCTTTTCCTAATCCAGTTCATGGGACCTATCCCAGATAACACAAGGTCACAGGCATAAGTGTGCAATGGATGGGACACCAGTCCATCACAGGGCCAGTAGGATTCACTCTTTCAGCACTAAAGGGTGATTCTGATTGCTACCTTCTCCCTCAAACACAGCCAATATTCCTGTATGTAATGCCTGACTCAGCTTTAAGGCACTGTCAGGGCATGAGGCACTAGTGGTGGGCTAATATGTTATAGCTCCAATAATAACTAGAAAATGCAGAACTAGAAACTGCGAGTGTGTTGCGGTGGTGCGTGTCCCCGGCGACGTGCATCAGGGACCAAGTATGTAGGTCGAAAGCCATTCGACCATTGTAGTCATTGTAGTCACCTCAGGGTATGACATGTTACCTCAGATTGAACCTGGGACCAAGCCTGCCGAATTTCGTTGTGATAAATCAATAACAGACGGTCATTGGCCTGCTAGGGATCCCAGTGCCCTACCGGGGTCCACACGGGCCCCATGGGCATGACATGTCACATCAGATTTCACCCGGGACCAAGCCTGCGAAATTTTGTGGCCGTAGGTCAAAAACTGACTGAGTTACGGTCATTGGCCCACTAGGGGCCCCAATGCCCACCCGGGGTCCATGTCTGACCTGTCAAACAAACGGTAATAACAATAAAAATTAAAAAATAATTTGTTGAATGCCGAGATATTTGGCTGTGGCATGAAGGGGAAGTATGTCTGCCATGTGAAATTTAAATGGAGTTTGTAGGTGAAAGTATATTGATTTTACACACGTTTGTTCCGCGAAAAAGTCAATGAATGTCCGTCTGAGGCCATCACATGTCACCTTAGATTGCACCCGGGACCAAACCTGCCAAATGTCATGGCTGTAGGGTGAAAATTGTCCTGCCAGGTAGCTCTTTGCCCTCTGTGGTAGCATGCCAACAATGTAAGTTCCTACTTCAGACTTAGGAAGTATGCAAGTCCGAAGTTGGCGTACTTGGTATTGAGCAATGGCTGTAGTGCCATTTTTACTGCATGAAATATTAATCTCTATATATTATTCTTTCATGCCGATTTAGTAAAGCCATGTAGTAATTGTCATGTAATGCGATTTACATAAGAGCTGTCTGGCCCTTTAAGAGTGTAGGACGGAGCTAGTGTGTGTGTGTAGTGAACAATAGTGAATTGACCGTTTCCGGCTGTGCCGGCCATGTTTTACTCTGTGCTGGTGTGGATTACAAGTGATATTTATCCCGACTTAAAGGTTTGGACTGTTTAATTAATTACAATATTTTACAGTAATGATCAAGCCTTCGTATTAAACATGTTGTTGCAAATCAAAGTGCAAAGAATCCATCTTTCATTGTGATGTGCTCTCCGTGTATGGGCGTGGCCTGCGTGTGTGTTTGAATCGAATGGAACAGAGCCCCTCTGGTCTGCCTCTTTCATTTCTGAGGTGTCATAAATGGAGAAAAAATTTGTTGAACGACGAGATATTTGGAGGTGTCAAGAAGGGGAAATATGTCTACCATTACCAAATTTAAATGGAGTTTCTAGGTGAAAGTATAATGATTTTACACACGTTTGTTCCGCGAAAACAGTGACAGAAAGACCGTTTAGAGAGTGACTTTCAAGCGATTTTGCACCTCTCAAACAAATGGTCATAACTAAAAAAATATGTAACCAATCAATTATCTGAAAAGTTTGTGTGAGAGAGGACCCCTTGCAGATCGCTTCTATATAAGATGATGTGGATTGACGAAAAAGCCTCAAAGTTATGACAGGTTAAACACAAATGAAACTTTGAAAAAAGGCGCCTCGCCGTTCCCAAATTTAACATGGCTGTGAATGAGGGAAGTTTCAGTCCTTAGTCTCGAACAAATCGTCATAACTCGAAAAGTAATTTGTTTAGTGATGCCATCTTTTGATGATTCATGAAGGGGAAGTATCTCTACCATTTGCAGTTTAAATGGAGATTCTAGATGAAAATATCAGGATTTTAGAGATGTTTGTTCAGTGAAAAAGTGAATTAATCGATTTTCCCTGAAATCTAGAGTGCACACTCTAGCTTCTGCCCTATTCCATGAATGGAATGATTTTTAAACAGTGATAGAAAGTGTTCAAAGAGTGCAATCTGTGCGAAACTTGACCTGAGGGGTCTCGGTCAGCCCAGGTCTGACCATGCCGAGTTTGGTGTTTGTAGCTCCAAAAATAACTGAATTAGGGCAGTTTTAAAAAAATCCCATGCAAGTGAATGGGACTTTTTTTCGCAGAAATGCGAGAGTAGCATGCGAATGCAACAACACTTGTCTTAGCTATCGACAAGCACACTTCTCCGGAACATGCCGGACGTTTTGGTGTTTTTCCCGTGTCGATATCTCGAAAACTGTAGGAGGAGATACGAACCGAAAATCAGGTGGTATAATAATAATAACTAGAAAGTGCAGTTCCTGCAGAAACTGCGTGTGTTGCGGCGGTGCATGCCCCCGGCCTTGTGCATCAGGGACCGAGTATGTAGGTTGAAAGCTGACTGTAATCATTGTAGTCACCTCAGGGTATGACATGTTACCTCAGTTTGCACCCGAGACCAAGCCTGCCAAATTTCGTGGCCATAGGTCAAAAACTGACTGGGTTACGGTCATTGGCCCACTAAGAGCCCCAGTGCCCAGCCGGGGTCCACCGGGGCCCCATGGGCATCACATGTCACCTCAGCTAGCACACAGGACCAAGTCTGCTGAATTTTGTGGCCGTAGATCAAAAACTGACTGAGTTACGGTCATTGGCCCGCAAGGGGACCCAGTGCCCATTCAGGGTTGTTTGGGGCCTTATGGGCATCACACGTCACCTCAGATTGCACCCAGGTCTAAGCCTGCTGAATTTTGTGGCCATAGGTCGAAAACTGTCAAAGTTACGGTCATGGGCCCACCAGGGGCCCCAGTGCCCAGCCGTGGATCTCTGGGGCCTTTTGGGCATCACATGTCACCTCAGATTGCACCTGGGACCAAGCCTGCTACATTTTGTGGCCGTAGGTCAAAAACTGTCAGAGTTATAGTCATTGGCCCGCCAGGGGCCCCACTGATCAGCCGGGGTTCTCTGGGGCCTTTTGGGCATCACGTCATCTCAGATTGCACCCTAGACCAAGCCTGCCAATTTTTGTGGCCATAGATTGAAAACTGACTGAGTTACGGTAATTGGCCCACTAGGGGCCCCACTGCCCAGCCGGGCTCCACAGGGGCCCCATGGGCATCACATGTCACCTCAGATTTCAGACTGGACCAAGCCTGCCAAATTTTGTGGCCGTAGGTTGAAAACCGACTGAGTTATCTTCATTGGCTCGCCAGCGGTCCCAGTGCCCAGCCGGGGTCCACACGGGCCTTCACATCACCTCAGATTACACCCAGGACCAAGCCTGCTGAATGATGTGGCCATAGGTCAATAACTGACTGAGTTACAGTCATTGGCCCGCCAGGGGTCCCAGTGCCCAGTCGGGGTCCTTATGTACCCCATGGGCATCACATGTCACCTCAGATTTTACCTGTGATTAACCCTGCCAAATTTCGTGTCCGTAGGTCGAAAACTGACTGAGTTACGGTCATTGTCCTGACAGGTCTCCCAGTGCTCAGCCGGGGTCCTCATGGGCCCCATGGGCATCACATGTTACCTCAGATTGCACCGGGGACCAAGCCTGCTGTATTTTGTGGCCGTAGGTCGAAAACTGTCAGAGTTACAGTCATTGGCCCGCCAAGGGCCCCAGTGCCCAGCCGGGGTTTTCTGGGGCCTTTAGGGCAGCACATGTCACCTCAGATTGCACCTGGGACCAAGCCTGACGAATTTCAGGGTCATAAATCAATAACTGACTGAGTTACAGTCATTTTCCCACCAGGGGCCCAAGTGCCCTGCCGGGGTCCACAGGGGTCCCATGGGCATCACATGTCATCTCAGATTGCAACCGGGACCAAGCCTGCCAAATTGTGGCCATAGGTCGAAAACTGACTGAGTTACAGTCATTGGCCCGCCAGGAGACCCAGTGCCCAGTCGGGGTTCTCACGGACCCCATGGGCATCACATGTCACCTCAGATTGCTCCCATGATTAACCCTGCCAAATTTCGTGTCCGTAGGTCGAAAACTGACTGAGTTGCGGTCATTGGCCCGCCAGCGGCCCCAGTGCCCAGCCGGGATCCACAGGGGCCCCACAGGCATCACATGTCACCTCAGATTTCACCCTGGACCAAGCCTGCCAAATTTTGTGGTCGAAGATTGAAAACCGACTGAGTTACTTTCATTGGCCCACCAGCGGCCCCAGTGCCCAGCCGGGCTCCACAGGGGCCTCATGGGCATCACATTTCACCTCAGATTTCACCTGGGACCAAGCCTGCCAAATTTTGTGGCCGTAGGTCGAAAACTGTCCTGCCAGGTACCTCTGTGCCCTCTGTGTTACTATGCAAACAATGGCTATCATTCGTGTCAGAAGAGCTGATCCAAGCCATTCTGTGTGAATGACAGCTGCTCTGTGTGTGGGCGTGGCCTGCATGTGCGTGTGTGGGTGAATCCCTTTTCAGGGGCTGCGTCCTTCGAAGGCTGCATTTGAAGACCGATTGCGTCATAGCGCCGCGCCTACCCTGTCCCATTCCGAAGGCTCCTTTGTATGCGGTCTACAAATGCGTCCTTCTTTTCCCTCAAAACGAAGGATACATCCGATGTATCCTTCGCGACCTACCATATCCCGAGGTGCATTGCGCCTGAGGGGAACTTGGGGATATCGCAACGATTGGCTGAGGTATATACGTTATTTAAATGTAAGGATTTAAAAACTCGAACAGGTAGATGTTAAAAAGCAAAAGCACAAAATTTTTTTGTTTTGTTTTAGGGACAAAGCTTTATTAAACTGCTCGAGGGAAAATAAATGCCAGCGCCTGCAGTGAAGCGTCTCCTCCAATAATTGAAAAAACAAAAACAGCATAAAACTAAACTCAAAATTTCTGGCTCCATTGTTATAAGGATAATTGCTGTTTTGTGATACGATGCGAGTGGGTGTTTCAGTGACGCAAACAGGAAATCCAATGCAGAGTAGACCGTCTCATTTCGGTTCGGTCTTCATCGCGGTCTACCCAGCCTTCCAAGCACACGACTTCATAGACCGCGTAGACCGCGTCCTTCGAAGGATGCAGCCCCTGAAATGGAATTCACCCTGTGTGTGAGAGAGAGACAGAGGGAGAGACAATGACAGTTACATTTCAAATCTACACAGCCATATGTTTCATGTAAAATCTCTGTGTCAGACCTCTGAAACAAACGGTCATAACTCTAAAAATAATTAACCGATCGCTTTTCTGTAAAACTTGTCAGAATTGAAGCAATTATAATGGGGGTCAATGGGAGGAAAATCAATACCTAGTCCCGAACAAACCGTCATAACTCGAAAAATAATTTGTTGAACGATGAGATACTTTGATGTGTCATTAAGGGGAAGTATCTCTACCATGTGAAGTTTAAATGGAGTTTCTAGATGAAAGTAATTGTCATGTAATGCGATTTACATAAGAGCTGTCTGGCCCTTTAAGAGTGTAGAAGGGAGCTAGTGTGTAGTGAACAATAGTGAATTGCCGTCCATGTTTTACTCTGTGCTGGTCTGGATTACAAGTGATGTTTATCCCGACTTAAAGGTTTGGACTGTTTAATTACAATATTTTACAGTAATGATCAAGCCTTAGTATTAAACATGTTGTTGCAAATGTAAGTAAGAAGAATCCATCTTTCATTGCGATGTGATCTCCGTGTGTGGGCGTGGCCTGCGTGTGTGTTTGAATCGAACGGAACGGAGCTCCGTCTCTGGTCTGCCTCTTTCATTTCAGAGGTGTGAAACAAACGCTCATAACTGGAGAAGTAATTTGTTGAACGACGAGATATTTGGGGTGTCATGAAGGAGAAGTATGTCTACCATTTGAAATTTAAATAGAGTTTCTAGGTGAAAGTATAAGGATTTTACACACGTTTGTTCCGCGAAAACAGTGACAGAAAGAGCGTTGAGAGTGACTTTCAAGCGATTTTGCACCTCTCAAACAAATGGTCATAACTCGAAAAATATGTAACCAATCAATTATCTGAAAGGTTTCTTTGAGAGAGGACCCCTTGCTGATCACTACGATGTAAGATGATGTAGATTGACAAAAAAGCCTCAAAGTAATGACAGGTTAAACACAAATGAAACTTTGAAAAAAGGCGCCTCGCAGTTACGAAAATTAACATGGCTGTCAATGAGGGAAGTTTCAGTCCCTAGTCCCGAACAAATCGTCATAACTTGAAAAATTATTTGTATAGCGATGCAATCTTTTGATGAATTATGAAGGGGAAGTATCTCTACCATTTGCAGTTTGAATGGAGTTTCTAGGTGAAAGTATCAGGATGTTAAACAAGTTTGTTCTGTGAAAAAGTGAATTAATCGATTTTCCCTGAAATCTAGAGTGCACACTATCTTCTGCCATATTCAATGAATGAAGTGATTTTTAAAGAGTGATAGAAAGTGTTCAAAGAGTGTTATCTTTCCGAAAGTTGAGATGATGGGTCTTGGTGATCCCAGGTCCCACCATGCCGAGTTTGGTGTTTGTAGCTCCAAAATTGACCGAGTTACGGCAGTTTTTAAAAAATCCCATTCAAGTGAATGGGACTTTTTTTTCGCACAAATGCAAGTGTAGCGTGCGAATGCAACAACATTTCTCTTAGCTTTGAACAAGCACACTTCTCCGGAACATGCCGGACGTTTTGGTGTTTGTCCCGTGTCGATATCTCGAAAACTGTAGGTGGAGATACGTACCGAAAATCAGGTGGAAAACTAAAAATCGAAGAACAATAGTGTGTTGCTTGCGCAACACACTAACTAGAAAGTGCAGTTCCTACAGAAACTGCGAGTGTGTTGCGGCGTTGCATCCCCCTGCGACATGTATCAGGGTATGTAGGTCGAAAGCCGACTGTAGTTATTGTAGTCAACTCAGGGTGCACCCGGGATCAAGCCTGCCAAATTTCATGGCGGTAGGTCAAAAACCATCTGAGTTGTGGTGACTGACCCGCCAGGGGCCGCAGAGCCCAGATGTGGCTCTTAGGGGCCCCATGGGAATCACATGTCACCTCAGATTGCACCCGGGATCAAGCCTGCCGAATTTCGTGGTCGTAGGTAAAAAAACTGACTGAGTCACAGTCATTGGCTCGCCAGGGGCCCCAGTGCCCAGCCGGGGTCCAGAGGGGCCCCATTGGCTTCACATGTCACCTCAGATTGCACCCGGGACCAAGTCTGCCGAATGTCATGGCCATAGGTCAATAACTGACTGAGTTACAGTCATTGGCTTGCCAGGGGCCCCAGTGCCCTGCCGGGGTCCTCATGGGCCTCATGGCCGTCACAGGTCACCTCAGATTGCACCCGTAATTAACCCTGCCAAATTTTGTGGCCATAGGTCAAAAACTGAGTTACGGTCATTGGTCCGCCAGGAGCCCCAGCGCCGAGCCGGGATTCTCTGGAGCCATATCTGCATCACATGTCACCTCAGATTGCACCCGGGACCAAGCCTACTGAATTTTGTGTCAACAGATCAAAAACTGACGGAGTTGCGGTCATTGGCCCGGCAGGGGCCCCAGTGCTGAGCTGGGGTTCTCTGGGGCCTTATGGGCATCACATGTCACCTCAGATTGCACCCGGGACCAAGACTGCCAAATTTCGTGGCCACAGGTTGAAAACCGACTGAGTGATGGTCATTGGCCCACCAGGGGACCCAGTGCCCAGTCATGGTCGTCATAGGCCCCATGGGCATCACAAGTCTTGTCAGATTGCACCCAGGACCAAGCCTGCCGAATTTTGTGGCCATAGGTGAAAAACTGACAGAGTTATGGTCATTGGCCTGCCAGGGGCCCCAGTGCCCAGCCGCGGTTCCCTGGGGCCTTATGGGTATCACATGTCACCTTAGATTGCACCCGGGACCAAGCCTGCTGAATTTTGTGGCAATTGGTTGAAAACTGACTGAGTTACGGTCATTGGCCCGCCAGGGGCCCCAGTGCCCTGCTGGGGTCCATAGGGGCCCCATGGGCATCACATGTCACCTCAGATTGCACCCAGGACCAAGCCTGCCAAATTTTGTGGCCGTAGGTCAAAAACTGACCGAGGTACGGTCATTGGTCCGCCAGGGGACGCATTGCCCAGCCGGGGTTCTCTGGGGCCTTATGGGCGTCACATGTCACCTCAGATTACACCCAGGACCAAGCCTGCTGAATGATGTGACCATAGGTCAATAACTGACTGAGTTACAGTCATTGGCCCGCCAGGGGTCCCAGTGCCCAGTCGGGGTCCACAGGTGTCCCATGGGCATCACATGTCACCTCAGATTGCACCCGGGACCAAGCCTGCCAAATTTCATGGCTGTAGGGCGAAAACTGTCCTGCCAGGTACCTCTGTGCCCTCTGTGTTACTATGCAAACAATGGCTATCATTCGTGTCAGAAGAGCTGATCCAAGCCATTCTGTGTGAATGACAGCTGCTCTGTGTGTGTATCACATGTCACCTTAGATTGCACCCGGGACCAAGCCTGTTGAATTTTGTGGCAATTGGTTGAAAACTGACTGAGTTACGGTCATTAGCCCGCCAGGGGCCCCAGTGCCCTGCTGGGGTCCATACGGGCCCCATGGGCATCACATGTCACCTCAGATTGCACCCAGGACCAAGCCTGCCAAGTTTTGTGGCAGTAGATCGAAAACTGGCTGAGTTACGGTCATTGGCCCGACAGGGGCCCCAGTGCCCAGCCGGGGTCCTCATGGGCCCCTTGGGCATCACATGTCACCTCAGATTGCACCTGGGACCAAGACTGCCGAATTTCGTGGCCGTAGGTTGACAACTGAATGAGTTACGGTCATTGGACTGCCAGGGGCCCCAGTGCCCTGCCAGGGTCCACAGGGGCCCCATGGGCATCACATGTCACCTCGTGTTTCACCCTGGTCCAAGCCTGCCAAATTTTGTGGCCGTAGATCGAAAACTGACTGAGTTGCGGTCATTGGCACGCCAGGGGCGCCAGTGCCCAGCCGGGGTCCACAGGGCCCAATGGGTATCACATGTCACCTCAGATTGCACCCAGGACCAAGCCTGCTGAATTTCATGGCTGTAGGGCGACAACTGTCCTGCCAGGTTTCTGTGGTCCTATGCAAACAATGGACCTAATAGGTCTCAGGAGAGCTGATCCAAGCCATTCTGTGAGAATGACAGCTGCTCAGTGTGTGGGCGTGGCCTGCATGTGCACCTGTGTGTGTGAGAGACAGAGGGAGAGAGAAAATGACAGTTATATTTCAAATCCACACAGCCATATGTAAAATCTCTGTCAGACCTCTCAAACAAACGGTCATAACTCCAAAAATCTTTAACCGATCGCTTATCTGAAAAGCTTGTGTCGGAGAGGACCCCTTGCTGATTGCTATGACAAAACACTGTGTGGATTGATGAGAAAGTGTCGGAGTTATGACAAGTTAAAAACACAGGAAAATTTAGAAAATGTCAAATCGGAGTTGAAGCAATTATAATGGGGGTCAATGGGAGGAAAATCAATACCTAGTCCCGAACAAATCGTCATAACTCGAAAAAATATTTGTTGAACGATGAGAAACTTTGCAGTGTCATTAAGGGGAAGTATCTCTACCATTTGAAGTTTAATTGGAGTTTCTAGATGAAAGTATAATGATTTTAGACACGTTTGTTCAGTGAAAAAGTGAAGTAATAAAAATCCCTAAAATCTCAGTTTCAAGCGATTTTGGACCTGTCAAACAAATGGTCATTACTCCAAAAATTTTTAACCAATCAATTACCTGAAAGTTTGTGTGAGAGAGAACCCCTTGCTGATCGCTACGATATACAATGGTGTGGATTGACAAAAAAGCCTAAAAGTTATGATAGGTTGAACACAAATGAAACTTTGGAAAACTTAGGAGGAGATACGTGCAGAAAAGTTGGTGGAATAATAATAAAAATAATAATAATACGAAGAACAATTAGTGTGTCGCTTGAGCAACACACTAATAATACAAAGAACAATAGTGTGTTGCTTGCGTAACACACTAATTATAATATGGGGTGGCATGGCAAGTGCTTAGCACAGCTAACAGCTCTGAGAGCCCAGACTCGATCCCTTCATCAGACTCTGCCTGCGTTGAGTTTGAATGTCCTCCCCATGTCCGCGTGCATTAGGTTGATTAGTCGCTCTGACCTTGTCCATTACTAGTGTGTTGATATAACGTTGTGGTCAGGAATATAGGCATTGATGCTTATGCGACATTAAATAAAACGAATAAACATAAACAAGTAATTATAATATACACTCACTGGCCAGTTTAATAGGTACACATTGCTAGCACTTTGCCTTCAGAACTGTCATAATTCTTTGTCGCATAGATTCAACAAGGTTATTGACATGATGGCATCACACAGTGGCCACAGATTTGTTGGCTGCACATCCACTATATAAATCTCCTGTTCCTGAATGAGATCTGGTGATGATTTGAGCTTTATGCTATAGTGCGTTATACTGGTCGTTATACTATATCAGAATATGGGTATATTGTGGTAATCAAGGCATGGGCATGGTCAGCCACAAATCTAATTTAGGCTGTGGAGTTTTAAGTTATACTGTGGAGTTTAAGTGATGCTAAGGCTTAAAAAAACCCTGATGCCATTGGGACCCCCGCAGTGTCTGACAGGGCACATAGACCCCTGTCAGGTTAATGAAAGTATTTAAGTCAGTTTTCAACATATAGCCCCAATCTGTCCCAGATACACCCTGAGGTGACAAGCGATGAACATGGGGACCCCTAAGGTTCTGAGGTGACCTGTTATGCCTTTGGGACCCTTGAGGTGCCCGACTGGGCACTGAGGCCTCTGGAAGGTCATTGACCATAAATCAGTTAATTTTTGATGTACAGATACGGAATTAAATGTGCTTGATTCTTTGTGCAAGCTGAGGTGACCTGTCATGCCTTTGGGGCCCTTGAGGTCCCCGACTGGGCACTGGGGCCTCTGCTAAGGTCATCGACTATAACTCAAGTTATAGTCACCTACGGCCATGAAATTCAGAAAACTTGGTTCCGGGTGCACCCTGGGGTGAGATGTAATGTTTTTGGGGCCATTAAGGACCGTGACTGGGCACCAGGGGCCCTGCAAGGTCATTGACCATAACTCAGTCAGTTTTCGACCTACAGTCACGAAATTTCGCACGCTTTATCCCGGCTCTAATCTGAGGTGAGATGTCATGCCCATGGATCAACTGACAGCCCCAGCTGGGCAGTGGGGCCCCTGGTGGGTCATTGACTGTAACTCAGTCGGTTTTCGACCTATGGCCACGAAATTCAGGAGGCTTGGTCCGTGGTGTAATCTGAGTTGACATGTGATGCTCTTAGGGTCCCTGAGGGCCCTGGCTGGGCACTGGGACCCCGAGCAGGTCAGTGACTATAACTCCAATGGTTTTCGACCTACGGCTACGAAATTCGGCAGGCTTGGTCCTGGGTGCAATCTGAGGTGACATGTGATGGCCCTGGGGCCCCTGAGGGCCCAGGCTTGGCACTGGGGCCCCTGGCAGGTCATTGAACATAACTCAGTTCATCTTCAACGTACAGCAACAAAATTCAGCCGGCTTAGTCCTGGGTCCAATCTGAGGTGACATGTGATGCTCATGGGGCCCCTAAGTGCCCCAGCTGGGCAGTGGGGCCCCTGGCAAGTCAGTGACCATAACTCAGTCGGTTTTCGACCTACGGCCATAAAATTCGGCAAACTTGATCCTGGGTGCAATCTGATGTAACATGTGATGCCCTTGGGGCTCCTGAGGGCCCAGCCTTGGCACTGGGGCCCCTGGTAGGTCATTAACCATAAGCGGGTTGATTTTCAAAGAAATCTCTAATCTAATCTGAGGTGAGATCTCATGCTTTTGCTGTCTTTGAGGTCCACGATGGGTCAATGGGGCCTCTGGAAGGTCATTGAATGTAACTCAGTCAGTTTTAGACCTACCGTTTTGTAGATCAGCAGGCTTGGTCCCGTGTGCACCCTGAGGTGACACTCTGGCAAAACAATGACTACAGTCGGCTTTTGACCTACATACTTGGTCCCTGATACACGTCGCACGAGCACGCACCACCGCAACACACTCGCAGTTTCTGCAGGAACTGCACGACACACTAATTGTTCTTCGAAATATTTTTATTATTAGTGTGTTGCACAAGCAACACACTATTGTTCTTCGATTTTAATTTTTCCACCTGATTTTCGGTATGTGTCTTCTCCTACACTTTTCGAGATATTGAGACGGAACAAACACCAAAATGTCTGGCATGTTTCGGAGAAGTGTGCTTGTTCATAGCTAAGAGAAATGTTGTTGCATTCGCACGCTACACTCGCTTTTGTGCGAACAAAAATTCCCATTCACTTTCATGGGATTTTTTTTTTAACTGCTGTAATTCGGTCAATTTTTGAGCTACAAACACGAAACTCGGCATGGTCGAACCTGGGTTCACCCTGACCCCTCAGGTCAAGTTTCTCACAGATTGCACTATTTGAACACTTTCTATCACTCTTTAAAAATCACTGCATTCATTCTCTATGCAACTAGGTAGAGTGGCACACTCTAGCCTTGACTGAAAATCGATTAATGCACTTTTTCAATGAACAAACGTATCTATAACCGTGATGCTTTTACCTAGAAACTCCATTTAAACTGCAAATGGTAGAGATACTTCCTCTTCATAATTCATCAAAAGATTGCATTGCTAAATAAATTATTTCTCGAGTTATGATGATTTGTTCAGGACTAGGGACTAAAACTTCCCTCTTTGACAGCCATGTTAATTTTCGGAACTGCGAGGCGGCTTTATCCAAAGTTTCATTTGTGTTTAACCTGTCATAACTTTGAGACTTTTTCGTCAATCCACATCATTTTAGATCGAAGCGATCAGCAAGGGGTCCTCTCTCACACAAACTTTTCAGATAATTGATTGGTTACAAATTTTTCGAGTTATGACCATTTGTTTGAGAGGTCCAAAATCACTTGAAACTGACATTGTACACGTACATTCAGTCACTTTTTCGCGGAACAAACGTGTGTAACACCATTATACTTTCACCTAAAAACTCCATTTAAATTTCAAATGGTAGAGCTACTTCCCCTTCATGACACATCCAAATATGTCGTCGTTTTTCGAGTTACGACGATATGTTCGGGACTACGTACTGATAAGACTGTCATTCACTTTCATTTTCATGTCGTTTTTAACTTGTCATAACTTGGCCTTTTTCTCATCAATCCACACGTTTTTTAGGTCAGAGCGATCAGCAAAGGGTCCTCTCCTACACAAGCTTTTCAGATAAGCAATTTTGAGAGGTCTGACACAGAGAGTTTACATTAAACATGGCTGAGGACAGACGCTGTGTCTCCCCTCTCTCACACACACACTCACAGGCCACAACCACAGACTCACAGCTGCTCTCATTCAAACAGACAGGCACTTTGGAGCTGAAATTACACCCATTAGTATGAAGTGACAACACTATCTTTAATACGAGAGCAAAAAATCAGAAACGACAGCGCAAAATGACTTCAAATCGAGCGACAGCAACAGCTGTACGTTCCAAAGCAGCAGCGCATTTCAGTTCTGTGCGCGTTTCGTTGATTATTAGGTCCATTGTTTGCATAGTAACAAAGAGGGCACAGAGGTACCTGGCAGAACAGTTTTCGCCCTACAGCCATGAAATTTGGCAGGCTTGGTCCCGGATGCAATCTAAGGTGACATGTGACATGTGACCCCTGTGAACCCCGGCTGGGCACTGGGGCCCCTGGCGGGCCAATGACCGTAACTCAGTCAGTTTTCCACCTATGGCCATGAAATTTGGTACGGTTAATCACGGGTGCAATCTGAGGTAAAATGTCATGCCCCTGGGGCCCCTGAGGGTCCAGGATTGGCACTGAAGCCCCTGGCGGGCCAATGACTGTAACTCAGTTAGTTATTGACCTTTGACCATGAAATTCGGCAGGCTTGGTCCCGGGTCCAATCTGAGGTGAAATGTGAAGCCCATGGGGCCCCTCTGCACCCCTGGCTGGGCACTGGGTCCCCAGGAAGGCCAATGATTGTAACTCAGTCAGTTTTTTGACCTACAGCCACGAAATTTGGCAGGCTTAGTCCCGGGTGCAATCTGAGGTTACATGTCATGCCCATGTCATCAATCCCTGACGGCCCTGGTTGGGCAGCAGGGCAGCTGCCGGGTCACTGACCCTGACTCAGTCGGTTTTCGACCTATGGCCATGAAATTCAGCAGGCTTGATCCCGAAGGCAATCTGAGGTGACATGTCATGCCCCTGGGGCCCCTGAGGGCCCAGGATTAGCACTGGGGCCCCTGGCAGATCATTGACCATAACTGAGTTGATTTTCAATGTACAGCAACAAAATTCGGCAGGCTTGATACCGGGTGCAATCCGACATGTCATGCTTTTGCAGTCCTTGAGGTCACTGGGGCCTCTGGAAGGTCATTGAATGTAACTCAGTCAGTTTTACACCTAATGTTTTGTAGTTCAGCAGCCTTGGTCCCGTGTGCACCCTGAGGTGACTACAGTGACTACAGTCAGCTTTCGATCTACATACTCAGTCCCTGATGCATGTCACAGGGGCACGCACCACTGCAACACACTCGCAGTTTCTGCAGGAACTGCATTTTCTAGTTATTTAGTTATTATTTCACCTGTTTTTGTGCGCGTATCTGCTCCTACAGTTTTTGAGATATCGTAATGGGACAAACACCAAAACGTTCGGCATGTTCGGGAGAAGTATGCTTGTTGATAGCTAAGAGAAATGTTGTTGCATTCACACGCTACACTCGCATTTGTGCAAAAAAGTCCCATTCACTTGAATGGGATTTTTTTTTAAACTGCCGAAACTCGGTCAATTTTTGAGCTACAAACACGAAACTCGGCATGGTCGGACCTGGGCTCACCAAGACCCATCATCTCAAGTTTCAGACAGAAACCACTCTTTTGATCACTTTCTATCACTCTTTAAAAATCACTCCATTCATTGAATATGGCAGAAGCTAGAGTGTGCCACTGTAGATTTCAGGGAAAATTGATTAATTCACTTTTTCACTGAACAAACATGTCTAAAACCCTGATAC
Organism: Ancistrus triradiatus; assembly: GCA_025084515.1. NCBI lineage: Eukaryota > Metazoa > Chordata > Actinopteri > Siluriformes > Loricariidae > Ancistrus > Ancistrus triradiatus. The sequence continues at coordinate 335,219 of JAJAGP010000281.1, read as the reverse complement.
TTTCACCTAAAAACTCCATTTAAACTGCAAATGATAGAGATACTTCCCCTTCATAATTCATCAAAAGATTGCATCGCTAAACAAATAATTTTTCGAGTTATGACTATTTGTTCGGGACTAGGGACTAAAACTTCCCTCATTGAGAGCCATGTTAATTTTTGGAACTCCGTGGAGGCTTTTTCCAAAGTTTCATGTGTGTTTAACCTGTCATAACTTTGAGGCTTTTTCATCAATTTACAAAATTTTATATCGAAGCGATCAGCAAGGGGTCCTCTCTCACACAACCTCAGCTAATTGATTGGTTAAAAATTTTTGGAGTTATGGTCATTTGATTAAACTCCATTTAAACTTCAAATCGTAGAGATTCTTCCCCTGAATGAGACGTCAAAGTATCTTGTTGTTCAACAAATGATTTCTCGAGTTATGGCGATTTGTTTGGGACTAGGTATTGATTTTCCTCTCATTGACCCCCATTATAATTGCCTCAACTCTGATTTGGCATTTTCTAAATTTTCATGTGTTTTTAACTTGTCATAACTCTGACACTTTCTCATCAATTCACACTATTTTATGTCATAGCAATCAGCAAGGGGTCCTCTCCCACACAAGCCTTTCAGATAAGCGATCGGTTAATTATTTTTGGAGTTTTGACCATTTGTTTGAGAGGTCTAACACAGAGATTTTACATGAAACATATGGCTGTGTGGGTTTGAAATGTAACTGTCATTGTCTCTGCCTCTGTCTCTCACACACGCACATGCAGGCCATGCCCACACACAGAGCAGCTGTCATTCTCACAGAAGGGCTTGGATCAGCTCTTCTGAGACCCATTAGGTCCATTGTTTGCATAGTACCACAGAGGGCACAGAGGTACCTGGCAGGACAGCTTTCGCCCTACAGCCATGAAATTTGGCAGGCTTGGTCCGGGTGCAATCTGAGGTGAGATGTGATGCCCATGGGACCCCTGTGGACCCCGGCTAGGTACTGGGGCCCCTTGCGGGCCAATGACTGCAACTCAGTCAGTTTTCGACCTATTGGCACAAACTTCAGCAGGCTTGGTCCTGGGTGCAATCTGAGGTAACAGGTGAAGCCCATGGGGCCCCTCTGGACCCCCGCTGAGCACTGGGTCCCCTGGCAGGCCAATGACTCTAACTCAGTCAGTTTTTTGACCTATGGCCATGAAATTCAGCAGGCTTGATCCTGGGTGCAATCTGAGGTGACATGTGATGCCCATGGGGCTCCTAAGGGCCACGGCTGGGCACTCCGGCCCCTGGCGGGTCAGTGACCACAACTCAGATGGTTTTCGACCTACGGCCATGAAATTCGGCAGGCTTAATCCTGGGTGTAATCTGAGGTAACACGTCATGCCTCTAGGGCCCCGGAGGGCCCAGGATTTGGCACTGGGGCTTCTGGCAGATCATTCGCCATAACTCAGTTGATTTTCAATGTACAGCAACGAAATTTGGCAGGCTTGATACCAGGTGCAATCTTCGGTGACATATCATGCTTTTGCTATCCATGACGTCCCCGACGAGTCACTGGCGTCTCTGGAAGATCATTGAATGTAACTCAGTCAGTTTTAGACCTAACGTTTTGTAGTTCAGCAGGCTTGGTCCCGTGTGCACCCTGAGGTGACTACAATGACTACAGTCGGCTTTCAAACTACATACCCTGATGCACGTCACAGGGGCACGCACCGCCGCAACACTCTCGCAGTTTTTGCAGGATCTGCACTTTCTAGTTTTTATTATTATTTTTATTGTTTCACCAAATTTTCTGCGCGTATCTCCTCCTACAATTTTCTAGATATCGACACGGGACAAACACGAAACGTCCGGCATGTTTCATGAGAAGTGTGCTTTTCGATAGCTAAGAGAAATGTTGATGCATTCGCGCGCTACACTTGCATTTGTGGAAAAAAAAGTCCCATTCACTTGAATGGGATTATTTAAACTGCCATAATTCAGGCACTTTTTGAGCTACAAAGACGAAATTCAGTTTGTTCAGACCTGAGCTCACAGAGACCCTTCATGTCAAATTTCGAACAGATTGCACTTTTGGATAACTTTCTATCACTTTTTAAATATTACTCCATTAATTCAATATGGGAGAAGCTAGAGTGCGCCACTCTAACTTTCAGTGAAAATTGATTAATGCACGTTTTCACTGAACAAACTTGTCTAAAGTTTATCTGAGGTGACATTTGATGCCCATGATGTCCCTAAAGTGCCACAGCTGGGGACTTGGGCCCCTGGTGGATCAGTGTCCATAACTCAGTTGGTTTTCGACCTACAGCCACGAAATTCGGCTGGTTTGGTCCCGGGTCCAATCTGAGGTGACATGTCATGCTTTTGCGGTCCTTGAGGTCGCCCACTGGTCACTGGGGCTTCTGGAAGGTCATTGAATGTAACTCAGTCAGTTTTAGACCTACCATTTTGTAGTTCAGCATGCTTGGTCCTGTGTGTACCCTGAGGTGACACCCTGGCAAAACAATGACTAGAGTCGATTTTCGACCTACATGCTCCATCTGTGATACACGTCACAGGGGCACACACTGCCACAACACACTCGCACTTTCTAGTTATTATTATTCCACGATTTTCGACCTGTCTCAACTATCGCACCTTTCGAGATATCAACCCCGTTCCAGCGCGACTGTGTCCGGTCTGGTCGGGGATAGTGTGCTTGTAGAGGGCTTTCCTGTTGCATTTTTGAGGACTCCGCAGGAGTCCAGCAAAGTCCCAAATTTTCCCATAGGCAAAAAATGGGCCAAAAGTATTGCAATGAAATTTGGCAGACTTGGTCCCGGATGTAATCTGAGGTAACATTTGATGCCCATGAGGTCCTTGAGTGCCTCGCTGAGCACTGGGATCCTTGGAAGGTGAATGACCCTAACTCAGTTTTTGACTTACGGGCACGAAATTCGTCAGGCTCGGGTGCAATTTGAGGAGACATGCGATGCCCATGCGACCCCTTATGTATGCTTAGGGTCGACCATTGCAGAGTGCCAATCACAGTCGCATTTTCTTCAGGAAATGTATCTCTCTAGTTTAATCTTTAAAATTACATTCCCTACCTCTTTTGTTGTCTCACTTAATGTCTATCTCTATATATTAAACACATTCTTTGCATAATCACAGAAACCCCTTTCTTTACAGGAGTATTTCAAGAATGAGTTCACATCAGGTGATGGGAAAAAAGGTATTTTTTTTATTTATTCTCACACACACACACACACACACACACACACACACACATATATATATACATACACAATTGTATATATAATTTTCATCACAGGTACACTTCAGCTATGAGAGATAAAGTGAGAAAAAAAAATTCAGAAAATCACATTGTAGAATTTTTTTAAGGATTTAATTATGGTGGAAAACAAGTATTTGGTCAACAACAAAAATTCAACTCAATACTTTGTAACATAACCTTTGTTGGCGATGACAGAGGTCAATCGTTTCTTCAGGTTTCACCAGGTTTGCACTCACTGTAGCTGGTATTTTGGCCCATTCCTCCATGCAGATCTCCTCTAGTTCAGTGATGTTTTGAGGCTGTCGCTGGGCAACACGGACTTTCAACTCCCACCACGACTTTTCTATGAAGTTGAGGTCTGGAGACTGGCTAGGCCACTCCAGGACCTTGAAATGCTTTTTACAGAGCTACTCCTATGTTGCCCAAGCGGTTTGTTTGGGACCATTGTCATGCTGGAAGACCAGCCACGTTCCAACTTCAATGCTCCCACTGATGGAAGGAGGTTTTGGCTTAAAATCTCACGATACATGTCCCCGTTCATTCTTCCCTTAACACAGATAAGTTTTTCTGTCCCCTTTGCAGAAAAAACAGCCCCAAAGCTTGATGTTTCCACCCCTATGCAACACAGTAGGTATGGTGTTCTTGGGATGCAACTCAGCATTCTTCTTCCTCCAAACACGACAAGTTGAGTTTTTACCAGAAAGTTATATTTTGGTTTCATCTGACCACATGATATTCTCCCAATCCTCTTCTGGATCATCCATATGTTCTCTGGCAAACTTCAGCTAAGCCTGGCAACTGGCTTAAACAGGGGGACATTCTTGGCACTGCAGGATCTGGGTCCTTCTCGGGGTAGTGTGTTACTGATGGTAGCCTTTGTTGCTTTGGTCCCAGCTCTCTGCAGGTCATTCATCGGGTCCCTCCGTGTAGTTCTGGGATTTTTGCTCACCGTTCTTATGATCATTTTGACCCCACGGGATGAGATCTTGCGTAGAGCCCCAGATCGAGGGAGGTTATCAGTGGTCTATTTTCTTTCAATTGTTCCCACAGTTGATTTATTCACACCAACCTGCTTGCCTATTGCAGATTCACTCTTCCCAGCCTAGCGCAGGTCTACAATTTTCTTCCTGGTGTCCTTCGACAGCTCTTTTTTTTTGGCAATGGTTGAGTTTGGAGTCTGAGAGTTTGAGGCTGTGAACAGGTGTCTTTATATAGATAACGAGATCAAACAGGGGCCATTAATACAGCTAATGAGTGGAAAACAGAAGAGCTTCTTAAAGAAGTTGTTGCAGGTCTGTGAAAGCCTGAAATCTTGCTTCTTTGTGGGTGACCAAGTACTTATTTTCCACCATGATATACAATTAAATTCTTTAAAATCCTACAATGTGATTTCCTGGATTAGTTTTTCTCATTTTGTCTCTCATATTTGAAGTGTACCTATGATGAAAATTACAGACACCTCTCATCTTTCTAAGTAGGAGAACTTGCACAATAAGTCGCTGACTAAATACTTTTTTACCCCACTGTATACATGTGTACCCTCCTAAGACCAAGGAAAACTGAAGTTTGATAATTGCAGTAATTTTGAAATAAAATAAGTCTATGAGATGAAAAAAATGTGACAATTTTTTTTTTCAAAAACCCTTTTTGTTTATTTTTTTTATCAAATGTCCTTTATAAGGGACAACAGAACATGGTATAGTAATTTTCTTTATGTATTTTGTGTTTCTTTTGCCATCAGATGAAAAAGTATGTAATAATGTCCACTAGAGAGAACATTTAAAAATTACACTTTTAAGTGCTTAAGTGCTTTTAAGTGCAAATCAGTAAAAAAAAAAACTGCTTTGAAAATTAGCTAAAACTGTTTTCTATATAAAACATGTAAATTATAGGCTTTAGAATTATCATTAATACATGTTATTCAACAATTTACACTTCTCTTGCGTCCGTAAAACGTGGTTGCTGAGATTGCAGCCATTTTGAAAAGGCAGATCTCCGGTTGCAAATGACACATACCCAATACCCCCCCCCCAATTGATATATCAGTGTAAAGGCCAGGATGTCCTCTACATGGAACATCAGCTTTTAGCTCTGTATAATTATTGAAATATTCTTTGTGTCCCCCACAGAGGAGAAAAATGAATTATCAGGTCTTATGAGGACACACACACAGTGAAGGCCGAAATTATTCATACCCCTGGCAAATTTTGACTTAGTTATTTTTACTCAAGCAGCAATTTATTTTATTATTTTTTGGACCAGACACTGGCATCTCCAGGAAGAAGATAAGACGAAGTACAAGAGACATCAATGTGGATGCTCAACTTACCCATAGCAGCTGGCTAAGTCATAGGCCTGACTTGAATCCAATTGAGAATTTGTGGAGGGAGCTAAAGATCAGGATGATGGAAAGGAGACCCTCCAATCTAAAAGTGTTGGAGGTCATTGCTAAAGATGAATGGGCAAAGATACCAATGGAGACATGCAAAAAGCTGGTCAGCAATTATAGGAAGCATTTGATTGCTGTAATAGCCAATAAAGGCTTTTCAATTGATTATTGAGAAGGGTATGAATAATTTTGGACATGGCAATTTTTGTTCAAATGTAATAAAAGTTGAGCAATATTTTTTTTTCCCAAAATGATGCATCTTGTACTTCATTTTATTATCTTTTGGAAGATGCTTGTGTCATTTCTGGTTTAAAAAAATCCTGGTTGAATACACTTTTATTTTTCTCATATAGCTCAAATATTTCAAATTCAGTGGGTTTCTACATGACATACCTGTCTTGGGAAATGACTTTATTTTTATATGTCTTCCAAATCAGCTAAACACAGCAAGGAATCACCAAAGTTAATTCTGCTAGTACTGCAACATGTCCTAGAGTGTCCTATTGGAAAGGCGGCACAGTGGCTCAGTTGGTAGCACTGTCACCTCACAGCAATGTCACAGCTATGTTTAGTTAAACTAATGTTTGTTTTGAAGTACCTTATTTGGGTTATTTCTTTGAGAAAGTCACATATGGCTTTTCCTTTTTTTTCTTGTGTATGGTTTTCCTGTGTATGTTGGTGCTTCATGTTTAGCATATACTGGTCCTTCTCAAAAAATTAGCATATTGTGATAAAGTTAATTCTTTTCCGTAATGTAATGATAAACATTAAACTTTCATATATTTTAGCTTCATTGCACACCAACTGAAATATTTCAAGTCTTTTATTGTTTTAATACTGATGATTTTTGGCATACAGCTCATGAAAACCCTCACAAAATTTAGCATATCATGAAAAGGTTCTCTAAATGAGCTATTAACCTAATCATCTGAATCACGAATTAACTCTAAACACCTGCAAAAGATTCCTGAGGCTTTTGAAAACTCCCAGCCTGGTTCATTACTCAAAAACCGCAATCATGGGTAAGACTGCCGACCTGACTGCTGTCCAGAAGGCCATCATTGACACCCTCAAGCAAGAGGGTAAGACACAGAAAGAAATTTCTGAACGAATAGGCTGTTCCCAGAGTGCTGTATCAAGGCACCTCAGTGGGAAGTCTGTGTGGAAGGAAAAAAGTGTGGCAGAAAACGCTGCACAACGAGAAGAGGTGACCGGACCCTGAGGAGGATTGTGGAGAAGGGCCGATTCCAGAGCCACCGTGCCAGGGCGTGTGCAGGAAATGGGCTACAGGTACCGCATTTCCCAGGTCAAGCCACTTTTTGAACCAGAAACGGTGCAGAAGCGCCTGACCTGGGCTACAGAGAAGCAGCACTGGACTGTTGCTCAGTGGTCCAAAGTACTTTTTTTTTTCGGATGAAAGCAAATTTTGCATGTCATTTGGAAATCAAGGTGCCAGAGAGAGTCTGGAGGAAAGACTGGGGAGAAGGAAATGCCAAAATGTCTGAAGTACAGTGTCAAGTACCCACGGTCAGTGATGGTCTGGGGTGCCATGTCAGCTGCTGGTGTTTGGGTCCACTGTGTTTTATCAAGGGCAGGGTCAATGCATCTAGCTATCAGGAGATTTTGGAGCATTTCATGCTTCCATCTGCTGAAGAGCTTTATGGAGATGAAGAGTTCATTTTTCAGCACGACCTGGCACCTGCTCACAGTGCCAAAACCACTGGTAAATGGTTTACTGACCATGGTATTTACTGTGGCTCAATTGGCCTGCCAACTCTCCTGACCTGAACCCGATAGAGAATCTGTGGGATATTGTGAAGAGAAAGTTGAGAGACGCAAGACCCAACACTCTGGATGAGCTTAAGGCCGCTATCGAAGCATCCTGGGCCTCCATAACACCTCAGCAGTGCCACAGGCTGATTGCCTCCATGCCACGCCGCATTGAAGCAGTCATTTCTGCAAAAGGATTCCCGACCAAGGATTGAGTGCATAAATGAACATAATAATCTGAAGGTTGACTTTTTTTGTATTAAAAACACTTTTCTTTTATTGGTCAGATGAAATATGCTAATTTTGTGAGATTTTCATGAGCTGTATGCCAAAACCATCAGATTAAAACAATAAAAGACTTGAAATATTTCAGTTGGTGTGCAGTGAATCTAAAATATATGAAAGTTTAATTTTTATCATTACATTACGGAAAAGAATTAACTTTATCACAATATGCAAATTTTTTGAGAAGGACCAGTATATAAGCTTTAGCCCAAGCTTGAGAAAAGGAGGGTTTTTTTTTTTTAGCATTTAGGAGAGGTGTTTGCAGTTTTTTTTTTCCAGGTCATTTTAAAGTTTTTGTTTAGAGACCTCTTTACTTTTATCAGTTTTAGGCTTGAATTGTAAGTTTAAGAAAGTTTTTTAGGTTTAAGGTTTTGGAGTTTAAGCTAAGTTCAAAGTAAAAAATCTGATTTATTTCAGGGCTTTTTACAGTACAGCTTCATGTTTTTTAGGTCCAATGTCCTAACTGTGCAAGCCTAGGGTGATGGTGGAAAGGAACAGCTCCCTAAACATTATAAGGGAGAAACCTTGGGAGGACCAAGACTCAAAAATAAAGAAAACACATTGAAAGAAAATATAATAAATAAAATAACATATAATAATATACAGACTATGATAAATTAAGCATAGAGTATAATAAACAAAGATGATAAAACTACAGCACACAAAACAATGGTGTATATAAATAAAATATTCAATAAAATATTGAATAATATATTGAGAATATGTCAACATTATTTATTCCTACATATAGAGCCACTGTAGGATATAGTGTCCTCAGTGGGAAAGTTTTGTTGGCATGGTATGTTCAGTCAGGTGGAGGAGGAGGAGAGGTGTTACTGCCCTCTGATGTGGTCAGAGTAATGGCATGAGACCTGGAACTGATCATTGAAGAAGACCTCAGCAACCCATCTCCCCAGAAGCCAAAAAACCCCAAGTGATCACACTCAGAAGGCAGCAATCCAACATTCCACAAAACTCTCTGACAACAAACCTCCAGCTCTGCCCTTAGTCTAACTCAAGGAAGCACAATTCAAGAACAAATGGACTGAACCTAGCCCAGATGGACAGCTTACTGGCCATACAGCCAAGGCATGACAAAGCAGACAGTTCCAAGATGACCCCATACTCCAGCCCCAAGAACCACATATCCCAGACAAAGTCTTAAGTGTAACCAAAAGCCTGTGTAAATAAGTATATTTTTCGTCTAGATTTGAAATTCAGAAGTTTATCTGAATCATAAATTAAGAGTGGGTAGTTTATTTCATAGTTGGGGGCCATATAAGATGAAAACCTTTCACCTGCTGTGACTTTTTTAATTCTAGGAACTAAAAGTAGTCCTGTAACTAGTGAACAAAGTAGACAAGTTGGAGTGTAAGACTAAGAGTTCACTCAGATACTGTTGGGCCAGGCCATAAAGAGCTTTCTATTTTACAAGAAGTATTTTGTAATAAATGGAGAATTAAACTGGTAACCAGTGCAGAGACAACAGAATAGGTCTGGTATGATTTAATTTTCTAGTTCTAGTTAGCACTGGAGCTGCTGCATTAACTAATCTGAACTAATAGAAGCTTATTTATAAAATTTCTAGGGCATCCAGTAAGTACATTACAGCATTACAGTAACCCAACCTCAAGGTTATAAACACATGAATCAGTTTCTCAGCATCTATAAAAGAGTATATATTTTAGCAATATTACATAGTTGAAAGAAGGCAGTTATAGTAATGTTTCTAATGTTGGTATCAAAGGGGAGTTCTGAATCAAATGTAATGCAAGTTTATTTACAGACAGACTGGGCATTCCCAAACAGCCATCAAGGTTTAGGATAGATGTAGCCAACCTGTCTCTCACAGACTTGAGTCCAACGAAGTAAAAGAAAACTAAATTACATCATTTTTTTTTTTTACACAATCTTCAAATGTACTGAATGTAAGGACGTCATTTGGTTTGGCTGATTATATACAACTACATATTATTTGCATAGCAATGGAAACAATGGAAATGTCATGTTTATGAATAATTGAGCCTAGTGGCAGCATGAGAAAATAGTGGGCCCAGGACAGACCCCCATGAACACCATACTTTACTTTTGAGAGCTTGAACTGTAGATTATTTACAGAAACAAACGGGTACTGGTCAGTCACGTAGGAAAACAAGAAAACACCTATCCCTTAACACCTAGGGTATTTTGCTATAACACAGTATTTTCTGACCTATTCAGTAAAATATTATGATGCGTAGTGTCAAATGCTGCACTTAAATGTAACAGAACAAGAAAAGAAACACATCCATTTTCTGAGGTAATGAATAAATAATTAAGTACCCTATATAATTCTGTTTTAGTACTGTGATGGGATATAAATCCTGACAGAAATGTTTTATAAATGCTATTGCTTTGAATGTAACTACACAGCTGCTGGTAAAGACTTTTCTCTAATATCTAGGGTCAAGTTTTTAGCTTTTTTAATAAGATATTTAACAATCACAACTTAAATTGTTTTGGCACATAGCCAAGGGTAAGGTATTACATGTTTAATGCCATGACTGCCCAATGGGCCATAGGAACGGTCATGGAAAACAATTCATTGGTGACGAAGCAAAGTACAAAGCATTGCCCAACTCCAGCTCGTCTACTTCGTTCGTAGGGTGCAGGACTGCTTCTAGTTCCTAGAATTAAAAAAAGTTACAGCAGGGGGAAAGGCTTTCTCATAAATGACCCCCCAACTATGGAATAAACTATCCACTTTCGTTCGAGAATCAGACACTCTCCAAAATTTTAAGTCTAGGCTAAAGGCATACTTATTTACACAGGCTTTTAACTAAATTTAGACTGGGATGCATTGGCTTGGGTCACTGGGGCCGGAGTCTGGAGTCATGTCTGACCTGCCTGCCTTGTCCGTTAGCCAGGAGTGTCGGGTGGGCGGTCTGGCTGAACTGGGTTTCGGTCCTCTTTATCTTGACTCGTGCATCCTTGCCTTAGACTAAGGGCAGAGCTAGGTTTTCATAGTCAAAGAGTCTTATGGTGATCAGAGATTGGGTTGCTGTCTTCTGCCTCCCGTGGTGTTGCCGATATCTCATGTGATCCCTCTCGGCTGTGCTACCTACCAGTTCTTCTCTTTCTAGCTATGCTTCTATAGCTAATGCTGCCAGGGTCTCATGCTACACATGGCATCAGTGATTGTTAATAGACACTGTGCTCTTAATAAATAACTAATTACATTTTCTGTTTTCTCTCCGAGCTGTGTTCCGGTACCAGTTCCAGCCCAACACATAATATTCATCCGCTGCAGCTTCACTCACGCTGCTTCCGTCATCAGCTCCAGCCCCATCATACCCAGGCCACTTAATGCCGATGTGCATATTTCACATTCTATTTGAAGTACAACTCCATGACTTTAGTCTCATTCTTAGAGTTATCATCTATGCCACCCAAGGAGGTTGGATCCCTTTTTGAGTCTTGGTCCTCTCAAGGTTTCTTCCTTATAACACTTAGGGAGTTTTTCCTTACCACTGTCACTCTAGGCTTGCTCAATTTGGGATTGGACATAGATAAACTTGTAAAGTTGCTTTGAGACAATGCACCATTGTAAAAAGTGCTATATAAATAGATCTGACTTGACTTGACAACTAGGTTTCAACCACCAAGCATAATATCACATGTGCTTCTTTAAGTCAATAATAGAGAGGAAACTAAGTTTTTTCGCTTTAGTAGTATTAAAACCATCCCGTATAGTAGGGGTTATAAAAAAGTTGTTGCCTCTCAGTATCAAAAGCAGCACACTTTAGTAAAAAATGTTTTACTGATGGGAACTAGGCAGGTAGTGCAGTTTTGTGTCACTGCACCCTCTGCTAAATGTGAGTGGGCCAGTCTAGCATGCCCAATGCAGCATCTGGTGTACACCACTTGGTCCCATCGGCTTGTGAGGTAAGTCGTCATCTTCCTTCCGATAACGGGGGTAGCTTTGCAGAGCTTGCTGGAACAATTACAGTCCCATTCCAATTGCCATCTGTCCTTCATATACTTTGACAATACTGGCTTAATATCGTCTGGAGGGATACTACAATCCGTGATTGGCGTGCCCATCACGTTCTTAGCTGCCCGATCATATTTTTCATTTCCTGGAAGTCCACAATGGCCGGGGATCCAACAGAAGACAACATCAGTTTTACGCTTCCTCAGTTTGTGGGCCATCTCCAGGACTCTCATAACAATAGGGTGATCAGTGTCTAAGGACTCCAGTGTCTAAGGACTCCAATGTCTGCAGGCAAAGTTCAAGTGTCAACAATAGAGCTTGGGCCTCAGCCGAGTATATTGAGCTGTAACTTGGAAGGACACTCCTTTTGTCTGTTGCCCGGCTACCATTGCAGCAGCCACTTGGTTGTTACTTTTCGATCCGTCTGTATAAATGGGGTTGTGAAGGGGAAATCGTCCTCTAATGTCTAAGAACTTTTGTTGTAGGATGACAGGATTTGTTGTTGACTTTTTGAGCCGAGATATATCCATAATGATGTTCAGTCTTTATAGCTCCCAGGGGGAATGGTACTTGGATACACCCGAGCAACGAAGTCCAGATTAAGGGTAAGCTCTGCTAGATGCTGTCGTATTCGTAGCCCAAATGGCCAGATGTAACTTGGCCTGGCCTCATACAAAAAGAGGTCTTGGGGGAGGAATACTTTGGTATAGGCCTGGTTTGCACAGTTGGCTTTGAGGTTCACTGCATACTGTAGCACCTGCTTCATCCGTCTGTTTTCAAGCGAAGGTTCGTTGGCTTCCATGTACAAGCTTTGGGCTGGGGAGGTCCTGAATGCTCCTAGTGCCAGTCGAATACCCTGATAGTGAACGGTATCGCGTGTCTGGAGAGAGGACTTTATAGCTGCTCCCATAATCTAGCCTAGATCTGACCAGCGCTCTATACAAGTGCATGAGGGATTGGTACTCTGCTCCCCATTTGGTGTTTGCTACAACCTTTATTATGTTCAGTACCCTGAGGCAGTCATTTTTCAGTGTCTTTAGATAAGAGGTGTATGTCAATTTTTTGTTCAAGACGATGCCTAGGTATTTGATCTTGTGGGTGACTAATTAATGATTCCAGCCTGATCAGGTTGTCAGTGGTGTTCCTTCCAATACGGAACCCATTCTGGGATGTGATCAGTCTGTTGGTCTCTAGGTACCAAACAAGGTTGTTGTTAATCATCCTTTCAAGAATTTTACAGAGACAGCTGGTAATGGCGATGGGCCTGTAGTTAGTTGGATCACGGTGATCTTTTCCTGGCTTCGGTATGGGAATGATGGTTGCCTCCATCCAGGAGGCATGGATCCTTCCAGTTTCCCATATCTGATTGAAGATCTTCAAAAGCATAGACATAGAGCCCATAGGCAAATGCTTGAGGAACTGGTAATGCATGTTATCTGGCCTGGTCGCCGTATCCCATGATTTGTCCAGAGATTTCTGGAGCTCAACCAATGAGAAGGGTCGCTTATATGGTTCTGAGTTACCCGTTTGGAAATTAAGGTCAGTCTTTTCCTGTCTCTCCCTCATGTTTTGGAATTCCTGCAGGGAGTTTTGGGCCGCTGAATTTCTCTCAAAAGAGACTGCAAGTTGGTTAGCAATATCTTCCTAGCAGGTTGCCATCCCGTCCCCTTGATAAACATATCGGATCTGGGAGATGGTCCCTTTGCCCTTCATCCTACGGATTAAGTTCCAAACCTTCATCGTTGGGGTGTTGGTCATTATTCTGGTTACGAACTCTTTCCATCTTTGTTTCTTAATGAAGTTTATTGTCCTCCACGCGTTGGCTCTGCTAAACTTAAGGTTGTTCAGGTTTGTGCCCATGGGGCATTTATAGAAAGCCCTTTCAGCTTGCTTGTGAGCTTTAATCAACGTCTTACATTTTCAAGAAAACCAGGGATTACATCTTTGACATGGTGTCTGGGAGGACGTGGGGATGGTCTCCTCTGCTATATATTTCAGAGTATTTGTAAACCATTCAGCTAGGGTCCCCTCTTCAGTGGGCACCACACATATGTTTCCTCACAACAGGACTGGAAGGCATGCTAGTTGACCCTTCTCAGCAGCCATCTTTGCATCCTTTGCTGCACCACCTGTCTATCGGGTGAGATCACAATCGGGAAATGATCGCTTCTGCGTAAATCATCCCAAACCTTCCAGGAAAACTCCAGTTCGGGTTCGGAGTTCGGGACAATAGCCAGGTCAATAGTGGTGTATGTGCCAAATCCCGGATGAAGAGAAGTGCTTCCAGGGTTGTTAAGAAAGCAGAGATTGTTGCCGTTGATGAACTCTTTTATCACCTTTCCCATTGCAATGGTATGCTGGCTCCCCCAAAGGGGGTTATGACCATTAAAATCCCCTAATATTATGTATGGGGAGTAGTTGTTCTACCAGCTTGTCCAGATCTTTTAAGTCCAGACACCAGGAGTCTGGTGGTACATACACGGAGCATATTGTAATAGCTCTCATGATCACATTCGGAAGCCGCGCAGCAGTTGCTTGCAAATTAGTATACAAAACAATTTGGCAGTGTAGGACATTTGAGAATATTAGGACCACAGTTCCTCCAGAGGGTCTATGAATGTTTGGTCCATAACTATGATAGAGAAACCCTTCACTGGTAAGTGTTTGTTTGGCATGAGTTGGGTCTCCTGCAGAGACACAGCCATCGGGCCGAGAGCTACTACCAGTTGTTGGATCTCCTCTAAATTAGCTCTCATGCCACTGGACAACAGGATTCGCTGTCATTTGGGCTGGGACGTAGGGATCTGAGACCGGCTTCTGCTTTTGGGCCACAGACTCCGATTTCGGAGTGGCCCTGCCTCTTTCATTTCTATATCTTTAACACATTCTTGTTTGCTTGGGTTGCTGTCTGACGTTCTATTGCGGTTGAGGGATACATGTTCTCTTCTTTACCTTACTGCTAGATGGCTTCAGGTCTGTTGGTTGGGGAAGATCCTTAGCCGGCTGCACTGGCATAGGAGCAGGGAGGTTCTGAGTATTAGTGCCTTTCGTTTTATTGGGGGGGATTTTTCGGGCAGATGATTAGCTGTGGCTTATCTTTTTCCAGCCATGTTATGTCCGTCTGGCAGGCTATTGTACCTGTTGCTCTTACCACTGCCGCAAAGGATTTTCAAATCTGAAGCGTTGTGGTTCTCCAACCAATTTCCACGCTTCCGGATAGCTCTCCTTCTTTGTACTCTTTACCCTCTGGATCTCATTTTCCCTCATCCACGTTGGACATGCTTTATCAGAGACGTTATGCCAGCCTCCACAGTTTCGACATCTGGTCACCTTCTGGCAAGGTAGCTCATAGCCCTCCTCTCCACAGTTGCAACAGGTCATGTTGCCTTTGCAGGTGGCCGAGCCATGTCCGAAGCTTTGACATTTAAAGCAATTAATGGGATTAGGGATATAAAGGTCGACATTTATCCTTTGGTAGCCTATCAGTAGTTTTTCTGTCGAAACTTATTGATTTATTAAAGGTAACAATGTAGGAGTTCGCGCCAACGTTCTGAGGAGTCAATTCCAGAGTTATCTCCTCTTCATCCATGTCCTCCAGGTCCCTGGTCTGGATGACTCCCTTACAGCTGTTTAGGGACGGGTGAGGGAAGGCCTTCACGGGGATGTGGGCGAAGTCCTTTACGCTCAGTAGATTGTCGGCTTGCACCTTTTGAAAGCATTCCACCAGTAATTGACTGTTCCTGCAATTCTCATGATGCCTTTTTGAATTGCAGAGGGAAAGCTTCATAAGGGGTCTAACTTCTGCTAGTGATTCCATAAGTATAAACTTCGGCCAGTTCTCGTGCAGAGCTGGATAGGCATAATCTAATATCAGGTCTTGGTCATGGTGAGTAATTTCCGTTTTCGGTTTATTTTGGATTCCATATTTATGTGTTTAGGGTTCATCACCTTTGCACCCCACAAACCTCAGAGCCCAACAAGGGGATGTGCAGAGCCGCGGACTACCAACGGGTGCGCACCAGGGATACAAGGGTGACATACTCAAGTTTCCCGGTGTAACTGGAACTTGATTGACCTTAGACCGGTGCCTTCTAGGGATCTCGTAAGAGATACTACCTAGGGCATGACCTGACCAGATGATTGATTGGAGCGGGCCTCTCCAACCTCCCATCTATGTGAAGTCGGGGCCAAAGTGCTGTGTTGGGCACATGGCATGTGGAAGGCTGCTGAATAGCTGGGTGATGTGATGAGCATAGTCTTTTTTTAATTTAGAAATTTTGCCTTACATTCAAATATTGGAAAAAAAAAAGGAAATGGTTCTGCATATTAATTAAAAAAAGGAAAAACTACAATAACAGGGTTGGAAAGTTGATCAGCCCCTTGAATGGATATGTCCCTACCAGCTTTGCACACCTACAGTGGTGCTTGAAAGTTTGTGAACCCTTTAGAATTTTCTAATAATATGACCTAAAACATCAACGGATTTTCACACAAGTCCTAAAAATAGATAAAGAGAACCCAGTTAAAGAAATGAGACAAAAATATTATACTTGGACGTTTATTTATTGAGGAAAATGATCCAATATTACATATGAGTGAGTGGCAATAGTATGTGAACCACTAGGAACAGCAGTTAATTTGAAGGCGAAATTAGTGTCAGGTGTTTTCAATCAATGGGATGACAATCAGGTTCGAGTGGGCACCCTGTTTCATTTAAAGAACATGGATCTATCAAAATCTGCTCTTCACAACACGTTTGTGGAAGTGTATCATGGCATGCATGGAAAAAAGGAAATTTCTGAGATCCTCTGAGAAAGTTGCTGATGTTCATCAGGCTGGAAAAGATTACAAAACCATCTCTAAAGAGTTTGGACTCCACCAATCCACAGTCAGACAGATTGTGTACAAATGGAGGAAATTCAAGACCATTGTTACCCTCCCCAAGAGTGGTCAACCAACAAAGATCAAGTCATGTAATAGCTGGCGAGGTCACAAAAGACCCCAGGCACAAGTGTCCACCATCAGAAGAACACTGAACAACAATGGTGTGCATGGCAAGGTTGCAAGGAGAAAGCCACTGCTCTCCGAAAAGAACATTACTGCTCGTCTGCAGTTTGCTAAAGATCATGTGGACAAGCCAGCAGTTAATGTTTGTAATGTAAAATTACAATGTTTGTAATGTAAAAAGTTAATGTTTTGGAATGGCCAAGTCACATTGCTGACCTTAATCCAATCAAAATGTTGTGGAAGGACCTGAAGCAAGCAGTTAATGTGAGGAAACCCACCAACATCCCAGAGTTGAAGCTGTTCTGTGTGGAGGAATAGGCTAAAATTCCTCTAAGCCAGTGTGCAGGACTGATCAACAGTTGCCAGAAACGTTTAGTAGCAGTTATTGCTGCACGGGGGTGGGGTCGCAGCAGATACTGAAAGCAAAGGTTCACATACTTTTGTCACTCACTAATATGTAATATTGGATCATTTTCCTCAATAAATAAATGTCCAAGTATAATATTTTTGTAAGAAAAATTTAACTGGGTTCTCTTTATCTACTTGTGTGAAATCTGATGATATTTTCGGTCATATTTATGCAGAAATATAAAAACTTCTAAGGGGTTCACAACTTTCAAGCACCACTATAGGCTAGGTGTGTGGGGAATATAAGCATTTGTACAACCATGGTGACTTTTTTTTGTGTTGCCATGAACTAACAGCAGAGGAATCCTCAATGAGTTGCTGGTTTTATTCTGAAAGTAATTAAAACCACTACAGTTGATATAGGGTATGGGTGCATTAGCCTGATATGTGATCTGAAATGTGCCTGAATGTACCTGAGCAAGTTTATAAAAGTTACTCTAAAGGGCTTTTTACTTACCCAAATCAAGTATTTTACTAATTCAATTATAATTGATAATTTATCAGAAATTACGGTTATTTTCATTTTGATTATGAGAGGTATAAAGTGTAAATACAGTTGGAAAATGTTAGACATTACTTTCATGGCATAACGTGACAAAAAGTGAATAAACATGATAAACAAAGATGTTGATAAGAGATTGAATCATTTTGTGGGACAAAGTTACAAGGTTACGTATATCAATACCAATATGTTAATATTAGATCTAACATATATGATTACAATGATAGGTTGGTCCCATCACAGTCTGAGTGATACCCATATATTCTACAATGGCGCCAAAAGCAATTTTAAGTGGACCTTGCGCATTCTCAAAGGCAGCACTAAAATCATCTACAATTAAAGCCTTATCTGTTGAAAGTACTAAACAGGAAAGAAAGTTGGAAAATTCCTATATCCAGGAGGGAAGGATTCATTTAAGGCTAAATATTCATCTGGTCTAGTTCACATTTCTCTCACTGTGAAAGCAGTGTGCAGGGACCAAACCTAGTGGATGCTTTAAGGGGTGCCATCTTTCCATCTCTCTCAATGCTAACAATTCCAGATCCTATCTCAATCCCCCTTGTTTTGAACCCAAGTCAGATGACTCTGTATCTTTTTGCTAGATACCGTTATCTTCAGAGTACTACTTCCAGACATTCCCAAATGCTATGGTAGATGACAAAACCTACCTGTTCAATGTGACCTCTAGACAAGAAGTAAGCAGTTTCATTGCGTGTAAGCCTGACTATGTCAGGGCCAACTCTGATGTGTGCTCTCAGTAAATTGAGGAGGAATTCTTTGGTCACCTGTCAAAGTGCACTTTGGTTCTTAAAATGAACCAGGGATGGAGAAGGATTTGGCATATGCCCATGGAGCTGGAGGGAGGTCCTGACACTGAACCACAGGATTCAAATGCAACTCCCAGCAGACTACCCTACCAAGTAAAGGTCAGGAGCCTTCTTGACCTCGACAATGTAATGGAGGTGATACCTGCTCCCATTCACTTTGGTCTGGTCAGGACTCAACTGATGAGGAGACAAGGAAACACCAGTAGAGAAGGGGTTTGCATTGTAAGAAGTATACCGTTGACAAGTCTAAGGCAGTTGGAATTAACCAGTCTGGAAACCCTTAAAAAGGTCATTCAGCACATGAATGGCAAAGAAATTAGGGAAACTAAACTTTTTTCAACCACCTTAGGGGCAAGTGAAAGTTGTATTTATAAAGAAATACTTGGCGGGAAAGTGACCCATGACCCATGACGCATTTGACCCATCCATACAGTCATAAGAACATTTTTGAGCAAACATTGAGAACGGGAATTGCCGACACTCAGTGGTAAAATTAAGAATTGGAGCTAAAAGAGTATCAGTTTATAAAAACTCCATTATGGCCACTAAATAAAAAATCATTCATACCTAAACATTCTTTTGTTTGATGTGCTTACTGATTTATTAGTGTATATCAGTGCATTAGGCTGTTTATATGTATTGACAATTACTTCAAACAACTACTTGCATTTACGTGAGGACATGATCCGTGGGTTGTGAATAACTGAACTCCAATGCCAAGGTGCATAAATCTATCATTAAACAAGCTCAGACTACAGTCTGAGATTTGAGTATTTATTTCAAATTTCTAAAATTATTTATTTTAATAACAGACATTTGAAATAAATACTAAATCTAACTATAGAATTAAATGCCACAGTATAATACTCCCATGCGCCTTCAGCGGGGGTTGCGTTCTCAGTAAATACGCAAACATAACGCAAAGCACAGAACAGCAGGAGAACAAAGTACACAGTAACCACCCCAACACGCACGCACACGCGCGTTCCTGGATTACGCTTCATATGCCAACGGTCCCATATGTACGCATAACTGCGGTTTCACCGTTTATGTTGAAACCGGATTTTGCATCGATTTTTAGGTCTGGCCACGTTTTATTCTGCAACAGTGCAGCTGCTGGAATTAATGCTGCATGTTGCCACTCAACAAACTTGTGCTTGTTGGTGATGCCACGAACAACAACACATTTTCCACCTCACCTTTTTCACTTTTTTCTCCATTGTCACTACTATCTCAATCAGAAATTAATGGGACATGCTCTGTTTAAATATTCACGAGGTAATTTGCATAGACCATATATGGACAAGTGTGAGCGGTAAGGAGGTGGAACATGACGCTCATTCATCCTCACACATTTTGAATAAGATTGTGATTTATAAAGAGCAAAAGGCGTATGGGTGTGCATACACAAGGTTTTATTGAGCTAATTTTTTTTGTGCGTATGCATAAAACCAGGAAATGGCATGTGCACAAAACAACCTGAGCTGTTTTACTCCAGAATCCATGCAGTGTTTTATACATGAAACCCTGACAGTTTGGCCCCAGACATCCATGGCCCAGATTGGCACTGCCAACTACCCCAGGGGTGTGTGAACCCTATCCCCCCAGTGCAGTCTTGGTAGTCCAGCTGGTGCCAAAAGAGGGACTTGCTGGTAGAAAACTCTCAGTTCTTCAAGGTAAACCACAGATCTGACAATTCCTGGATCACTTTATAACTATCCCACCCCTACTACAGATTCAAGGGAGAAAGCCCAACGCACTAAAAAAAGGACAGGCTAATTAAGTCCATCAAAACCTGTAGCGTTACTACAGCAAGCAGAGTCTCCACATACAACACCCCTAAAAATATCGACAGAATAAATCATAAATGTATATGCATATGAAAAGGAAACATCTTTGACACCCACAACATCGATATACCAAATGTGTATTTCCCACACCCACACATGCATGCATGCACGCGCACACAATCAAACAGTTTTGAACCCTTTTCCTTCTTCCCACGCCCCCCATGACTCCCCATGTGTAGGGCACAAAGGGGCGAAAGTAGAATATCAGGTACTATATAGGTGACATATAGGCCACACATGAGAAAGACAAAGCACACTACCTCAAAAGGCTGTCTGGTCTGCTGACAATTTATACCCCAAAACCACTGCAAGAAAGAGGGTTAACATTCCGTGGGTCAGACTTTCAACTTGATAGGGGTGGACCACTCACAAGAGAGGAGAGGCAACAAATACATAATCAAAGTCATGTGCACAGTTAAAAATGGGTAGAATGTTTGCCCACCCCTAATGTCACATTAAGTTCAGAAAAGGTCAGAAGGAATCAATAATTACATAGGTTCACTGTAACCAGATCCTCTCACGGCAGGGCTTCCAACTGGCATTTTTCCTGGAATAAACTTTCAACAGATTGCAAGAGTTTGTTGGCTTGCCTGGTCACCAGATTTTTCGAGCATTTATGGGACCAGCTGGGATGGCATCTGTGGCAACCTACAAGTGTGCAGGATCTACAGGCCCAAATCTGTGGCAAAATTTTCCACAGGTTACTGTACAGAACCTTTTTAATCTTTTATATGGTTTTACATTACTTTAGCCCATTTAGTTCAGTTTTATGCTTGAGTATAAAATTTTTTTAAGGTTTTGGAATTTACACGAATTGTCTTCTGTTTATTTACTTATTTACTTTAGAAGAGACAAGTTCCATACCTGTTGGAAGAAGAAAGAACTACAGTATTTCATATTTTTGTATAGAGTAACTTGATGTGAGTACCCGGAAAGCTGACTCAGTTTATCTGGATACAAGGTTTTCATGAGATAATCATTTCATCACTCATCTAAGTGACTTGGAAGCTAGTTGAAATCTTACCCAATCTTAAATACAGCACATTTACATAACGGCCAATGTCAGCACACTACTACATAACAATGGAACTGATTAGTTTCATATGTCAATGGCCATGTGAGATATTTACATAAGATTGGGAAGCTGGAATTGTAAGCTGGTGAGAGGTGTACCCTTGGGCCCCCTCCTCCATTCATGGTTGGGCTTTCCCTGTTCATATAGATGGCCTCTGTAACTCCCTGTTCAAACCAGTGAGTGACCACTCTCGTCTGTAGGTGGATGTAAACCACAGAGTCCTGGCCTGATGAGGTAACTGTTCTACAATCTTGCTTGAACGTTTGTTAACCCTTTTAGAATATTATATAGTTCTGCATGAATATGACCTAAAACATGATCAGATTTTCACACAAGTCCTAAAAGTAGATAAAGAGAACCAGTTAAACAAATGAGAAAAAAATATTCCACTTCGTCATTTATTTATTGAGGAAAATGATCCAATATTACATATTAGTGAGTGGCAAAAGTATGTGAACCTTTGCTTTCAGTATCTGTTCTTATTACGAACCGACCAGGGGAAGGGACACTGGTCGAGGGAAAAGGGATAAGGAAGGAGGACTCAAATGCAGGAAAAAGGAACACTAAATATGAAGCAAAGGGAATTTGATAAGAAGGGATAAGGAAAGAAGCGGATACACCTTGGTGTAATAGAGGGGGAGCGGATGCAGTCCAATGGAGAAAGCCCTTACGCTCGAGTGAGCGTCTCAGGCTGGGATTCGATCCTGCGCTTCCGTGCAGTGAGTGGCGAGTGAGTTACCACTACACCAACTGGCCGTGAGAGAGAAGGGGG
>JAJAGP010000281.1:176595-312997 GCA_025084515.1 Ancistrus triradiatus | reverse complement strand
TGGCCACTAGGGGTCAATAGCCTATATTATCCTTCACAGGGTGGTGTTCAGTATCTGACCACAAGAGGGTAACATCGACACAACAAAAGGGGCGTCAATAACCTATATTATTCCTCAAAGGGTGGCGTTCCTTATCTGGCCACCAGAGGATAAAGTTTGCACAACTAAAGGGGCGTCACGAGATGCACATCAATCGTGATGTCATTAAGCACCGCCCTTCGAAGGATGTTCGATTCTTTGAATGGGTTCACTCACTCACTGTCCAGACCGGGCTGGATTATTTACGCTCAAGGCAAGTTTATTAGAAGCACAGGACACGGTGCACAGCCGTGGCTTTGCTGTTTGATTCTTTCTACACAAGTTTTCCAACCCAAGCTGAGATCAGCTTCATGCAACTTAAGTTCCCGCTATTCAGTTTCTCCGGGTATTTTGGGCCCCCTATTGGCAGTGTTCAACACAAAAAATCAACACAACAGCAGCTATTCACCTTTATGACCAACTTTCCAACAATTAAAACCTGCAGACGCTCATACCTGTTCGCACCTCTGTACTGTGTAAAGACTCTCTGAATACAGAGCGCTATGCCAACGTGGTTTTGAAATTACCGCATAGAATAAGAGTTATTCATTCATAAGGTCGATTTCACTTGCCTCCACACGGGAGCACCAATAATATGTAGCAAACTAAGACTACGCTTTAATTAGATTAATTTTAATTAAACTTTATTAATTAAAATTATATAAATTTATTAATTAATTAAGAAAAAGGGGCACCACCAAATCTTTAATAATAATTATTATTAAAATAATTATTATAAACATGAATAATTCACTGGTAGATTTGTTAAAGAGGGAACAACAACTTGATCAGAATAGGTCTGAATAGTGAATTCAAAGTATATTTCTCGACCTTTGAATGAATGAACTCTCACACCAGGCGGCAAATTCAAAAAGGTTTATAAACAAGTTTATTAACTACAAACAAGGCAATACCAACAGATTATCTAATGTAATAACGAGTGTATCACAGAGTTAAAATCATAAAATGACGAGGAACATGTATATATCACAGTATGGAGAACAGGGAATAATGGCAAGCGTACACATTACAGTAATAAAATCAGAAACCAAGTTGACTCTATGTAACTTATCGGTCACGCGATAATTACTAACGTTGCAATGTTACTGGTAACCTTAATTACGTTGAATGTGGATAGTATGGTAAAAATTACTTAGACGTGAATAAGTCTATGTTGAAGTGTGGTTTTAGATTAAAAACGCAAAGTGCCATAAATCAGGGACCCAGATAAGACACACCAAAGCGGTACTACCTGCCTCTTTGCGGGCTCACGCGAAGAAGATGGAATGGAACCAGGCCTCTGCCTGTCGTCCAACGTCACACATGGAACGGAAGCGGTAAAAATCTTCAGATTCTGATGCTCCTGTTTGGTGAACTGTAAGATCTTGGCTATAGGCCTCCGGTCTGTGTCTTCGGTCCGTGGGACCACAGATGTGTTGAGGGCCTCGCTCCGGTTTGGCTTCTTCCCTGCATTGGTGGTCCGGGGTCTACCAGATCTAGTCTTGCGAACTTATAACTCAGATTTCCACCCTGGCCAGCGGTGAAGGTAGAGTTACAGCGTTAAAGTACAGGAAACTTAAAATAAACGCGAAAACTTGAGTGAAATGAATAATCAAAAGCGCTATAAAAAGGAGAAACTATAAAAGACAAAGGAAAGACTTAAAGACACTTAAGACAAGACTTGAAGCTAGCTCACCACGCGGTCTGCCCGCGTTGCTTTGACATAAGGAGTTGCCCTTACTTAGCCAATGAGAAGCTGACTCCTCCGTAAAGCTCTCCTATCGTGGTTGTCTTATTTCACCATATGAGCCACAGACGTTCTAACTTGGATTAATAATATTCCTACATATCTAAAAGAGATTAAAAGTATCACACAATAACCAAAAATCCTCAAAGTTACAAGTTTAGATGCAGACTTCGTTGTAAGGTTCAGATGATCAAAAGCACCTTGAATTGATAACTTAGAACATCGTTAAAGCATTCTAACTACAGCTAAGCATTCGCTATACTTTAACTAAACAATAATATGATTAATACAAGATGTAGGAACGGTACATTGTAAATAACTTCATGTTTGTTCTTTGTAAGTATGAACAGTATTAAACGAGCGATCGATACATGTGGATAAAAACAGCTGTTATTTGTAACCTTAACCAATTATAGCATAACGGGACCATATTACGTATAAAACGGTCAAACTATACTAACATTAACCAAGTGGATATGAGATACATAAATCAGTAACAAGACATATGTATAGATATATATATTTATGTGTGGATATGACGAAATAATCCTTGATCCACTCTTTGGATGAATCATTTAAATGCATCTAGTGTGTTTAAGACTGATTAGGATCCAAAAATCATTTGTTATGTAATTAAAAAGGTTTTCGATGAAAGATAATCTGTTCCCATCAGGAGTTTAATACAATTATGAAAGTTGTCTCTTTTAGGACAAGAGCTGAGTTTTCTTGTGGTGTCATAATCCAGGGGTGTCTTTCTGGCGCCAGGCTGAGAGGTCGTAAACGCAACCTAAGTGGAAGAAAGTCGTTAATTTGGCAACAGTCAGAAGAAAATTGAGAAAGCTTGGTGGCCTGGACCGTTGAAACCCCCTTCTTAAGATTAGCACATGGACTTAGTTTATGATTGGAGATGTCGAAGGTTGTATGTCTTGTTTGAACAGACGTCCAATTCCGTTGGTTTCAGAAAGAGTCAGCCGTTGGAGTCAAACGGTGGGGGGTAAGATCCTGTCCAGATGTTGGGCCTTCTTGCATTCCAAGATGTTGTAAAGTTTATGACTTGTGGAAAAGGGTAGAGAGAGAGGGGGGGTACGGCTATCACGCTACACACTTCTACAAACATGTGTTGAGAAGATCCATGTTCTTTAAATAAAACAGGGTGCCCACTCACACCTGATTGTCATCCCATTAACTGAAAACACCTGACTAATTTCACCTTCAAATTAACTGCTAATCCTAGGGGTTCACATACTTTTGCCACTCAACAGTATGTAAAATTGGATCATTTTCCCCAATAAATAAATTACCAAGTATAATACATTTGTCTCATTAGTTTACCTGGGTTATCTTTATTGACGTATAGGACTTACATAAAAATCTGATGTTCATATGTATGCAGAAATATAGAAAATTCCAAATACACTGTATGGCATCAAAGTTCAGCCCCTTCACTAAGATTTCTTTCTTCCCTGGGTGAATTGTTTGACAGACAAGTTCTTCACCCACTTGTAGACATCGCCAGTGTGTGTCTGGACTCCAACTCTCTTCCCGCCATTGAGGGCATCATCTGTTGTCTGTTGGTGTCCCTGGCATCCAGCAAGTAGGCATACAATCAGTCACAACTAGTTGGAAAACTTCACCAATCGTATATACAGTACATTTACATAATGACCGATACCAGCACCATTAAACAACAGTGGGACCGGTAATCAGTTTAATATGCAAATTAATATGTCCATTAATGACAATGGCCACGTGTGCCATTCACACAGGATTAGGGAACAGCTACGATAGCGGTGTTGTAAGATGGTGAGAGGTGTACTCTGAGACCCCGTCCTTAATTCAGAGATGGGCATTCCGTTTTTACAAAAATGGCTTCTTTTACTCTGCGTTCAAACCAGTGTTCCTCCCTATCAAGGATCTGCACATCTTCATCCTTGAAAGAGTAGCCACTGGCCTGTAGGCGGATGTAAACCGAGTCCTGCCCTGATGAGGTAGCTCGTCTACTATATGTTGTGCCATTCATTTCTCCAGAAGCTGTTTGGTTTCCCCAATGTAGAATTCTTGGCAATTCTCCTGGCACTTAACAGCATAAACTATATTTCTCTGTTTGTGCTGGGGGACCTGATCCTTGGAGTGGACCAGTTTCTGGCGTAGCATGTTTTGGGGTTTTTAAACCACCTAGATGCAGTGTTTGGAAAATATGTATCTCAATTTTTCTGATGTTCCTGCCACATATGGAATCACCACTGGGTTACGCTTAGACTGCGGTTGTTGTTCTCCTCTCTTCGACATGCTGGAGCACTTAACGGCTTTGACGAAGGCCCAGTTCATATAACAAAATTTTCCCAGCGTATGCTTCATGTGAGATTTCTCTCCATTCTTGGCCACTGTGTCAGTCTGCTTGGTGGTACAGTGTGTTGATGACTCCTAATTTGTGCTTCAATGGATGATGAGAATCAACCTTAAATACTGATCCATATGTGTTTGCTTAGACAACTTTCAATTGTCCCCTATCTCCAATCACAACTTCACAATCCAACAAGGCTAACCTGTCATTCTTCACATCCTTCCTGGTTAACTTGATGTGTTTGTCCACTGAGATTTGATGTGGTCAGTGAAATGTGGTACTTCCTGAGATTTCAACCCAAGTGCCATCCACATGGCTGAACCAAAGGAGGGGGGCCAAAAGAGAGTACACACCTCACCGTCTTACCTGTGTTAGTCATTAATGGCCATATCGATTTGCATATTAAACAGAACAAACTGTGTCTGTTACCCGCATCTGCCCTAAACATAAACGCTCTCAAAAAGTCTGTTTTAATAACCTCATTAGTATAAACACAGATAGCTGCCAAAGAAATAACAACATTAGACTAAAGCTAGGATTACTTAACATTAGATCACTTACAAACAAAGCAGTGATTTTAAATGAAATGATCACTGATAAACGCTTACACGCTCTCTGTCTCACTGAAACTTGGATTAGACCTGATGAATATTTAGCCTTAAATGAAGCCTCACCTCCTGGATACAGTCATGCTAGTCGCCCTCGTCCTAATGGTCGGGGGGGAGGCGTAGCCACAATTTTTGACAAAGAGTTAGGTGTTACAGCTAAATCCCATAACAAGGCTAATTCTGTTGAAATACTGATTCTTAATGTGACTGATCCATCCTTATGGAAGCCAAAACCACACTCTTTTCAGCTTATCACTATTTATCACTATTTTTTCTTCAGGAATTTGCTAACTTTCTTTCCTGCTTACTACTGTCAACAGATAAGGCTTTAATTGTAGGTGATTTCAATATTCACTTTGACAATGAGCACTTAAAATTGCTTTCGAGTCCATCTTAGAATCCATGGGTATCACTCAGAATGTGAGGGGACCAACCCACCGCTGTAATCATACTTTAGATCTAATATTAACATTTGGTATCAATATGGATAACCTTGATGTTTTCCCGCAAAGTGATTTGATTTCAGATCACTATATTTTAGTATTTGAGCTATCTCTAATAAATAAAATCCTTCTGCCTCGTTATCACACCAAGCGCACTATCACATCTGCTACTCCAGCTGCGTTTATTAAAAACCACCAGACTTGAAATTTAATAACATACCAGAGATCAATCATCTTGGTGGTAAATGACCAGTTAGAATGTGTGCTTCGCTCAACCCTGGACACGACTGCCCTGCTAGGGTCAAAGTATTAGGGAAAAAACGGCTAGCACCATGGTATAATGACCACAACCTACCTTAAAGCAAAGAATACGGCTTTAGAGCACAAGTGGAGACATAGTAATTGGAGGTGTTTAAGATTGCTTGGAGGGACAGCATGGCCGAGTATAAGCATGCCCTCACTAAAGCTAAAGCTGCATACTTCTCTTCAATCATAGAGAAAAATAAGAATAATCCAAGATTTCTCTTTAATACAGTCTCCAAATTAACAACAAACCTCACAGAAAGTGACTCCCATTCTGTGTAATTTTAACAGTAACGATTTCATGACTTTCTTTAATGATAAGATAGAAAACATTAGGCATAAAACTCAATGCTCATCACATCACCAAACTGTTCAGCAAACTTCCAGATGCAGCACTAGTGAAGACATCTGTTTAATGAGCTGTAAATCAAGATTAGAATCTTTTACCCCAATTACTAATACTGAACTATCCGCACTGATCAGTTTGTCTAAGTTATCAACATGTTTATTAGATCCAATTCCTACATGTCTACTCAAACAAGCATTACCTAGTGTTATACAGCCAGTGTTAGTTATTTTAAATTCATCCCTTACCTTTGGTTATGTGCCCAAATCCTTTAAGTCTGCCGTTATCAAACCACTGATTAAAAAAGTCAATCTTGACCCTTGTGTGATATCTAATTATAGACCAATTTCAAATCTACCGTTTCTGTCCAAAATCTTAGAAAAAGCCGTCTATCAGCAGCTCTGCAGTTACCTCCAAAGGAATGAAATTTATGAAACATTTCAGTCTGGCTTCAGGCCCCATCATAGTACTGAAACATCATTTATTAGGGTACTAAAGGACTTATTAATGTCCTCAGATAAGGGGTGTGTTTCTTTTCTTGTTCTGTTAGATTTAAGTGCAGCATTTGACACTATAGATCATGACGTAGGTATTAAGGGATCAGCACTTTCTTGGTTTAAATCCTACTTAACCGACCGGTACCAGTTTGTTCATATAAATAATCTAAGCTCTATAAAGCTCTATAAATCGTCTAAGCTCTCAAAAGTGAAGTATGGCGTGCCTCAGGGGTCAGTGCTTGGCCTGCTTTTATTCTCTTTGTACATGCTGCCACTAGGCTCAGTTATTCGTAAACATGGCATTAGTTTCCATTGCTATGCAGATGATACACAGCTGTACATATCAGCCAAACCTAATGACAGCCTTACAATCAACAAAATCGAGGACTGTGTAAAGGAAATAAAATATTGGATGTTATTAAATTTTCTCTTACTTAACACAGATAAAACTGAGGTTCTATTAGGGGGACCCAGGCTGTGAGAGACAGGTTGCTAATCTATTCCTAAATCTAGATGATGTCCAGTATGCCAGTCCGTTGTAAAAAACTTAGGTGTCACATTTGATCAGATTCTACTTTGATGCGCACATTAGCAGACCTCACTCGAATTGCTTCTTTCAATTAATAATATCGTAAACTTAGGAAAATCCACTATTTTATGATGCAGAAAACTTGTTCATGTGTTTATACCTCAAGGTTGAATCGCCTTACTTATGATGCTCTAGTAAATCTATAAATAAACTTCAGTTAGTTCAGAATGCAGCTGCCGATGCTAACTCGAACTAGAAAAATTTGATAATCACTCCTGTTGTGCTCATCCCTACACTTGGTTTACAGTCAATTCCGATTGATTACAGAATACTTCTTTTAACTTATAAAGCTCTTACATAGCCTGGCCTCACATTATCTAAGTGAACTTTAGAGTTTTACAATCCCACTGTAATTCGTTGCAGGTGCAGGACGTTTTAGTTCCTAGAATTAAAAAGTCAAAGCCAGGGGAAGGGCTTCTCAACATGACCCCCCAACTATGGAATAAACTTCCCACTTTCGTTCGAGATTTCAGACACTCTCCAAGTTTAGTCTAGGCTAAAGACAACTATTCACACAGGCTTTTGACTAGATTTAGACAGGATGCATGGCTTGGGCACTGGGGCGGATAGGGGTTCATGTTCTGGCCTGTGCTGCCTTGTCCGCTAGCCGGGAGTGTTTGAGTGGGCGTCTGCCTGGAAAATGGCTCGGTCCTCGTGATCTACTCGTGCATCTTGCTTAGATAAGGGCAGAGCTAGGGGTTCATATCAAAGAGTATTATGGTATCAGAGACGGCTGGGTTGCTGTCTTCTGCCTCTGTGGGGTTGCCAATGTCTCATGTGAGCCCTCTTGGCGTGTTGTCCTACCAGTTCTCCGCGTTCTACGCTAGCTGCTATAGCTAATGCGTGGGCCGGGGTCTCGTGCTACAATTGGCATCAGTGATTGACATGGCATCAGTGATTGTGAAAGGACAACTTTGCTCTTAATCAAACAAATTACAATTTTCTGTTTTCTCTCCGAGATGGTTCCGGCAGTTCGAGCCCCACACATATGTTTCATCTGCTGGAGCTCCACTCAAGCGCTTTCGTATCAGCTTCCAGCCCATCATACCAGGGCCAACTTAATGTCGATGTGGGGCATTACTAACATTTTATTCGAACTTTGACTCCATGACTATAGTTTCGCTCATAGTTTATCATCTACGCGCCCAAAGTAGGTTGGGTCCTTTTTGAGTCTTGGCTCCTCTCAAGGTTTCTTCTAGAATAGGGAGTTTTTCCTTGCCATGTCGCCCTAGGCTTGCTCAATTTGGGATTGGACGTAGTTATTAGGAGATAATCTAAACTTGTAAAGTTGCTTTGAGACAATGCTCCATTGTAAAAAGCGCTATATAAATAAATCTGACTTGACTTGACTTGATCACCAGTCCCATTGTTATGTAGTGATGCTGGTATAGGTCATTATGCAAATGTGCTGTATATAAGATTGGGGCAGTTTTCCAACTAGTTGAGACTGAAGAAGTTAGCACTTAGATGAGTGACGAAACGTTTCTCTCACAAAACCTCATGTCGAGATGAACTGAATTTATGGTATTTTTTCACCTAGATTATTGAGTGTGCATCAAGATGTACTAAGCGAGGCTTCTCCATGAAGTCGAACGCCTGTTGGAAAGTGGCCTCATCTAGGCACAGTGCAAGTCTGTTGGATCTGCTTCTCTCTGAAGTGCTGAAGAAGTCACTTAAGATTTAGTGACAAAATGTTTCTCCCACAAAATCCTTGTGTCCAGATGACCTGATTCAACTTTTAAGCACTTGCTTACGTGGATTATAGAGCATGCACCAAGACATTTTGATGAGAGCTTTGCTTCATTTATTTGTCAGTTGGTCAGTTGGCAATAAGTCACAAGAACAGGCTAATATCAAAACTTCTAGGAACCATCCAAGAAGTGTGGACAAGTCTGTGTGAGGGATGTCTTCATCCTAAATCTCTGGAAGGCCATAAATCAAAAGTCCAGCTTGCAATTTCCACTATCCGTAATGACATACAGCGGTGTGAAAAGGTGTTTGCCCCCTTCCTGATTTCCTATTTTTCTGCATGTTGGTAACACAAGTGTTTTGGAACAATAAACCAATTAAAATATTAGTCAGAGACAACACAAGCAAACACAAAATGCAGTTTTTAAATGAAGGTGTTTATTATTAAGGGAGATAAAATCCAAAGTGAGAGGAGATATAATGTTCTTTTTGCTCAGCAGTGGTTTTCGTCTTGGAACTCTGACATGGAGGCCATTTTTGCTCACTCTTTCTTATGGTGGCGGTATGAACACTGATCTTAACTGAGGCAAGTGAGGCCTGCAGTTCTTTGGATGTTGTTGTGGGGTCTTGGGACCTCTTGGATCAGTTGTCACAGCACTCTTGGGGTAATTTTTGTTGGCCGGCCACTCCTGGGAAGGTTCACCACTGTTCCATGTCTTCACCATTTGTGAATAACTGCTCTCACTGTGGTTCACTGGAGTCACAAAGCTTTAGACATGGCTTTATAACCCTTTCCAGACTGATAAATCACAATTATTTTCTTTCTCAATTGTTCCAACAAATGCAAGTTTATTGAGTGACAATTCCAGAAGCCGCAGAAGAAACAAATTGCGTTGCACAGGCAGAGTCTAACTAACTGGTGGAGTAAAGCCCATACCTTCACTCTCACTTCCTGTGAGAATGGTGGTGTGGTGAGTGAAAAAGAAGTAGATACTGATTGGGATGATGAGCTTGGCCGTGTACGTTGCGTTCTTAGATGTTGGGTTACAAATGCAAGTTAATACAATTACAGCAGTTGAAATGCTGACAAATGAGCTAAAATAAATAAAAGGGATAATTTCAAAAGCATTAAATGAACTTATAAAAAAAATTGCGTTGGAGAACGCAACCTCTGATGAAGGCATGTGGGAATATAAAACAGTGGCATTTAAATCCATCAGTAAACAACCTCAGACTACAGTGAGTTTTGCGTTTTTATTTCAAATGTCTAAAATTATTTATTTTAATAATATAAATTTCAAATACAGACTAAATCTAATGATAGTTTTAAATGTCACTGTTTTATTTTCCATGTGCCTTCAGCTCATTGACAAAAACAAATAAACATGCACCCAGATAGATTTTTCGGATTGCTGCAAATCTCGGCATGCAGTTATGTCTCAGGCAGGTATGTAAATGAGTGCATTTGCACTCTGATTAGACACTGGGTCTTGCCACATGCCACAAGAGGGCATAAAACTTCTTTCCCTGCCGCCTTATGAAAATACTCTTAGAGGCTACATTTGGGTAGTGTACCTCTTGGTGAGAGATTGTTGACTGCTAGACATGCTTGGATCATGCACTTGAAGACATTTTGCCCAGCTTACAGACTTTGACAGGGGGAGCAGCATTGGACTGAGAGAAGCAGGATGTTTTTTTTTTCGACAAACCACCCACAATCTAGGCCATTCTGACCTTACTGTTAGGTTGCGTTGGGAGCATGCACACATTGCAAACATGCTCTAAATGTCTCAGACAGACCTCTCTCAGTAGAGAGAATTGTTTAATCCACCAATAAGCACAAGCAGCTCCCATATTTCTGTTGTCCACCATTCAGACATAGGTAGAACCTTCCCCAAGTGCCCCACCAAATATAAATATTTTTGAAAATCTGGACAGGTTTCACACATGCTGTGAATATAAAAAGTACCTGAGAATATTTCTGAAATACAGCCCAAATCAGAAAATTCGTGACAGTATGAAAAATAAAAATAAAATATGCAAAGACTTTCATTTGTTAAGAAACATCCATTCCTGCATTTTAAGCCCACAACACATTTCAAAAACATTGGGACAGGGGCAAGTTAGGAATAGTAATGAGGTTTTAAAATAAAATAAAAAATAATAATATGATTTCAAACAGGGAAATGTCAACAGGTGCTTGTAATCATGATTTGGTAGAAAAGCATGAAAGGCTGAGCCTTTGAGTAGCAAAGATGGGCCTAGGATCTCCAGTTTGTCAAGAAATGCATGAGAATATTTAAAAACAATGCTTCTCAAAGAAAGACTGGAAGGGATTTACAGGCATCTCCCTCTACAGTGCATAACAACATTAAATGATTCAAGGATTCTGGTGGAATGTCAGTGCATAAATGGCAAGGATGCAAGCCTACACTGAACACCTGTGATCTCCGATCCCTCAGACATCAAGACGCGTCATTCATCAGTAGTGGATATAACCACATGGCCAAGGGATTACTTTGACAAACCATTGTTACAGTGGGGCAAAAAAGTATTTAGTCAGCCACATATTGTGCAAGTTCTCCTACTTAGAAAGATGAGAGAGGTCTGTAATTTATCATAGGTACACTTCAACTATGACAGACAAAATGAGAAAAAAAAATCCAGGAAATCACATTGCAGCTTAATACGGAGCAGTCGTTCGGTACTTTACAGAAAAACAGCCCCAAAGCACGTTTCCACCCCCATGCTTCACAGTAGGTATGGTGTTCGTGGGATACAAGTCAGCATTCTTCTTTCTCCAAACACAACGAGTTGAGTTTTACTAAAAAGTTCTGATATACCACATGAAATTCTCCAAATCCTCTTCTGGATCATCGATATGCTCTCTGGCAAACTTCAGACGGGACTAGACATGCAGGATACTCCTGGCACTGCAGGATCCGAGTTCCTCTCGGCATAGTGTGTTACTGATGGCAGCCTTTGTTATTTTGCTTCCAGCTCTCTGCAGGTCATTCATCGGTGTAGTTCTGGGATTTTTCGTCACTGTTCTCATGATCATTTTGACCCCACAGGATGAGATCTTGCATGGGGCCCCAGATCGAGGGAGATTATCAATGGTCTTGTATGTCTTCCATTTCTTACAATTGCTCCCACAGTTGATTTATTCACACCGACCTGCTTGCCTATTGTAGATTCACTCTTCCCAGCCTGCTGCAGGTCTACAATTTTCTTCCTGGTGTCCTTCGACAGCTCTTGGCTTTGGTTGAGTTTGGAGTCTGAATGTTTAAGGCTATGGACAGATGTCTTTTAACCAGATAAGGTCAAACAGGTGCCATTAATACAGGTAACAAGGACAGAAGGTCTGTGAGAGCCAGAAATCTTGCTTGTTTGTGGGTAACCAAATACTTATTTTCCACTATGATTTACAATTAAATTCTACAATGTGATTTCCTGGATTTTTTTTTCTCATTTTGTCTCTCATAGTTGAAGTGTACCTATGATGAAAATTACAGACCTCTCTCATCTTTATAAGTAGGAGAACTTGCACAATCAGTGGCTGACTAAATACTCTTTTGCCCCAGTGTATACACTACAATACCAAGTTACATTCTCAAATGCCACTTTAATGTGAAAAAAAATGATAACCATGTACAGAAATGTGTACGGAAACATGTATTGTGGTCAGATAAATTATGGGGATTGTTTTTTTTAGTTGAAATAATCTTAAGATGGCAGTTGTAGTTATTGATTCATTATTTGGACTTTATTCATTTTCTTTTATTAGTTGTTATTTAACGCTGCATCAGCATCAATGGCTATTCGTGATAGATGCAAGGTTATATCAGCACACTAGTCATGGGCCAATCTAGAGTGGTGCTTGAAAGTTTGTGAGCCCTTCAGAATTTTCTATATTTCTGCATAGATATGACCTAAAACATCATCAGATTTTCACACCTAAAAGTAGATAAAGAGAACCCAGTTAAACAAATGAAAAAAAAAATATTATACTTGGTAATTTATTTATTGAGGAAAAATGATCCAATATTACATATGAGTGAGTGGCAAAAGTATGTGAACCTCTAGGATTAGCAGTTCATTTGAAGGTCAATTAGAGTCAGGTGTTTTCAATCAATGGCATGACAATCAGGTGAGAGTGGGCACCCAGTTTTATTTAAAGAACAGGGATCTATCAAAGTCTGCTCTTCATAACACGTTTGTGGAAGTTTATCATATCATGAACAAAGGAGATTGCTGAGGACCTCGGAAAAAGAGTTGTTGATGCTCATCAGCCTGTAAAAGGATACAAAACCATCTCTGAAGAGTTTGGACTCCACCAATCCACAGTCAGACAGATTGTGTACAAATGGAGGAAATTCAAGACCATTGTTACCCGCCCCAGGAGTGGTCAACCAACAAAGATCACTCCAAGAGCAAAGTGTGTAATAGTTGGCGAGGTCACAAAAGGACCCTAGGGTAACTTCTAAGCAACTGAAGGCCTCTCTCACATTGGCTAATGTTAATGCTCATGAGCCCACCATCAGAAGAACACTGAAGAACAATGATGTGCATGGCAGGGTTGCAATGAGAAAACCACTGCTCTCCAAAAAGAACATCGCTGCTTGTCTGCAGTTTGCTAAAGATCACATGGACAAGCCAAAAGGCTATTGGAAGAATGTTTTGCAGATGGATGAGACCAAAATAGAACTTTCTGGTTTAAAAGAAAAGCATTATGTGTGGAGAAAGAAAACACTGCATTCCAGCATAAGAGTCTTATCTCATCTGTGAAACGTGGTGATCGTATCATGGTTTGGGCCCGTTTTGGTGCATCTGGGCCAGAATGGCTTGCCATCATTGATGGAACATTGAATTCTGAATTATATCAGAGGACTCTAAAGGAAAATGTCAGGACATCTGTCCATGAACTGAATCTCAAGAGAAGGTGGGTCATGGAGCAAGACAATGACCCTAAGCACACAAGTTGTTCTACCAAATAATGGTTAAAGAAGAATAAAGTTAATGTTTTGGAATGGTCAAGTCAAAGTCCTGACCTTAATTCAATCGAAATGTTGTGGAAGGACCTGAAGTGAGCAGTTAATGTGAGGAACCCCACCAACATCCCAGAGTTGAAGCTGTTCTGTACGGAGGAATGGGATAAAAATCCTCCAAGCTGGTGTGCAGGACTGATCAACAGTTACAGGAAACGTTTAGTTGCAGTTATTGCTGCACAGGGGGGTCAGAACAGATACAGAAAGCAAAGGTTCACATACTTTTGCCACTCACTAATATGTAATATTGGATCATTTCCCTCAATAAATAAATGACCAAGTACAATACTTTTGTCTAATTTGTTTAACTGGGTTCTCTATGTACTTTCAGCAGTTGTGTGAAAATCTGATTTTGTTTTAGGCCATAGTTATGCAGAAATACAGAAAATTCTAAAGGGTTCACAAACTTTCAAGCACCACTGTAGAGTGACTAGTCAACTCATTGCATGTCTATGAAATGTGGGCAAAAATCAGAGCACCCACATGTACCCACAGGAATGACAAACTTCACAAAGGTCTAGTCTGGTGTCAGGCATGAACTGGTGATCTTGGAGCTGTGAGGCGTGAAAAGTTAACTGTATAATGTTAAGATTGTATTTAGTATATTTTAAAATAATTGATATATGACAAACTTACAATATAATTAACATAAACATCAGATTGATCTTTCTAAATTTAATTATTATATCTGCTGTCCACAAGATTCAATTTCACATAAGAACAGTATCACCTCTTATAAGGAAGATGATATAGTTAAATGGTCATCTTTGTGTTCTTGTGAAGGGTAATGTTATCATGTGCAAAACAGACAGTATGGCTGCAGTCCTCCCACACCAATGCTTTTGAGTGACATGGGTAACTAGTGGACACCCAAATTAAATTTTGAATAGAAATGTAATTATATTTGTAAATGCTTGAACAAGATTAGACAACATTTAAGAGTAAAATTACAAAGTAAAAAGGATGATTTTTTTTTAAATTATAATTATTATAGCAGAATCAAAACAAGACCGGTCAAATGTAATTTACAGTGTTTCTATTTAATTACAGTCCATCTAGGAATTGTCTGAAATGCACATTTACATTATAAAATGCAACTGCAAATGCATTCAAATTCATTAAGCCATTCTGCATTGTAGAGCTTTCTATTTCTGAACAGTTTCTGAATATGCTGAAAATACAAGAGTTTGCACTGGCTTGCGCGGTCTGACATTTTCAAAAGTACTTTGATATAACACCAACGGTGATATCAACTTTTATTATCCATGTCTTATTTATTTTCTACCTCTGCAGCACATCATGAATTTGGTCACTTCTATGGGTCAAGTTATGTTGCTGCACCTGACGGTAGTCGGTCTCCAGGTCTGTCCAGGACCCGAGATGGTTTACTGGTAGCAGAAGTAGACTTGAATATGAACCGTCAAACTGCAGACAAGTGGAACTTTAAGGTAAGTTGCTACATAAACAATATTCTGTACATAACTGCTACATGTTAATTTTTTATTCTCACTGGATCTTGAAACTCTTAGTGGGAGCTGTTATAACCTCCTATGACACAGCAATTAAACACCTTATATTATCCAGTTACATTCAGCTGTTACATAGTTGAAGCCATGCCTGGTGCCACAGGGGTGGGAGGTTTGTGGGGGTTATGGTTGGGGTGAGATGACATTGTGCATATGTTTTTTAAAACATTTTTACTCGTATGTAAAATTACATTTAAACATTTGATTGAAGCTGTAATTGGCAAACATGCTATGAACAAGATATTCATCTGTACCCCTTGATGCTCTAAAACAACAGAATAGGAAGTCAGTCAGTCAGTCAAATTGTCTCTTGCTGTAGAAGTTTTAACAATGAAAACTCTACAAGAATGTGTAGTGGATGGTGGATGGGTAGTCTTGGTTTGACCAGGCAACAGAAATTACTTTAAATATGTGAACATGGCTGTGTAAAGAAAATGACGAAACTAAAATTGTTAGGCAGTGTAAAATGACATCAGTTCAAACTGACTGACTCCAAGCAAATTCGGGTCAAAACAGATTTAGGTGACCTTCGACAGGAATTCATCCAGCAAATTTCCTATAGTGGAATAAAAAACTAAAAACAGAGACTGATGAAGTCTCTTAGATGAGTGACGAAACGTTTCTCCGACAAAATCTATGTCCAGATGAACAGATTCAACTTCTGGGATTTTCTTACCTGGATTATTGAGCATGCATCAAGACTTTCTGAAGTGATCAATCATATAAACCAATGACTTTTGTAGCAAACCTAAGACTACACTTTAAGTTGATTAATTTTTAATAAATAAAAGGGGGCACCACTGGATCGTTTGTGGACTGGTGGATCCGGAAACCAGTTGAAAAGGGGGCAGCGAAATTGATCAGTCTAGGTATGAATAGTGAATTCAACTTATATTTCTCGAAGTTTGTTGAATAAAACTCTCTCACACCAAGTGGTAAGTTCAAAAGGTTATAACAAGTTTATTAACTACAAACAAGGCAATACCAACAGACTATCTGATGTAATCACATATGTATCACAATATTAAAATCAGGAAATGATGGCAAACGTACATATATCACAGTATTAAAATCAGAAAGCAAGTTGACTGTATGTGTAACTGATCGCAACTGAGTCGAAGTTATGAACTAGTTTGTTACGATGTAGTGAGTTATTATTAAAACAAATTACGTTGAACGTGAATAGTATGGTAGAAGCTACTTAGACGTGGATGAGTCTACGTTAAAGCGTGGTTTAAGATTAAATGCAAGGTTCGAGAATCAAGGAGCCAGAAAAGCCATAAATGATACTCGCCTGGAAGGTCACTCAAGTGGTTCGGGGCATTCAACCCTGGCCCGGCCGTCCAAAAGGCACGATTTTGGGGAGTGTTGGCGTCTGTCTTTCGATGCCCACCGTCGCTCTGAAAAGGCCTCTTAGCGGCTTAGCTCTATGGTTTCTTGCCGATGGTTTGACCACGTTGACTTGGTGACTTGAAATGGCTCACTTCCCTGTTTAGGCTGCAGGCGTTCACGATTCCTCGACATTTTGCGTGCGTACAACTCCGTCTATCTTGGCCACAGATAAAGGTGGAGTTGACGCGTTTCTAGCACCACGAGCTTCAACAGACTTTAAAAACTTAAAATCTACGATGTAGTCGAGAGTGAAGGAGATCTTGGCTGGTTGGTCTTTCAACTATCTTCTAATTCGGCAATACCGAACTACTTAAGACTGCTCTACACAGGAAACTTAACGTAAAATAAATGCCAAACTTAAGCAAAACGAATAACAAAAAGGCTGACAAATTGCAACTTTAAAAGACAAGAAAAATAAAATACTTAGACGAACAAAGAGAACAAAGGCACAGACTCGAAGCTTGGCTTTCACGAGGTTGGCGCGTGTTCCTTAGTATGTCCCGGATCGTGGGCGGCCGGAGGCAGGGGGGCACAAGGAGTTGCCCTGACTTAGCCAATGAAAAGCCGACTCATCAGTAAATCCCTCCTATCGTGGTTGTGTCTTATTTCACCATATGAGCTACAGACATTCTAACTTGGATTAAATATATTCCTACATATCTAAGGTGATTAAAAGTATCACATAACCAAAAATCCTCAAAGTTACAAGTTTAGTTGTAGGACTTCGTTGTAAGGTTCAGATGATCAAAGGAACCTTGAATTGATAAATTTAAATTTACAGCATATAGCAGACACCCTTATCCAGAGCGACTTACAATTGGTACAATCTTACAATCCAAGCAATTGTGGGTTAAGGGTCTTCCTCAAGGACTCAACAGTGGCAGCTTGGCAGAGGTGGGATTTGAACCCTAGACCTTCTGGTCCAGAGTCCAGTATCTTAACCACTAGGCTACCACAGTCCCCACATAACCTAGAACATCGTTAAATCATTCTAACTACTTCACATACATTTTCTATTCCTTAAACAAGTATTAATATGATCGATACAAGATGTAGGAAACAGTACATTCTAAATAACAACTTCATTTCTGTTCCTTTATAAGTATGAACCAGTATTAAACCCGAGCGATCGATACATATAGACAAACAGCTGTTATTTCTAATCATAACCGAACTGGATCATTTTAAGTATAAAAATTACCATTATACTAAAACATTAACCAAATAGAGATGAGGATACATGACAAATCAGTAACATGCATATACATACAATTATATGTGTGGATATGAAAATTATCCCTGATCACATTTTGTATGAAATATCCAAGTACATATGGGTGTGTTTGGACTTATGAAGCAAATCTCATGGGTTCCTTAACTAAGTGTTCTAGGTGAGGCTAATCTGTTCCCAACAAAAATGTAATACTTTTATTAAAGTTTGGCTCTTAGGAGGAAGGCAATCATTTCTTGGTGTCGTAAATCCAGGGCTGTCTTTCTGGCGCCAGGCCGACTAAGACAAAGGGTCGTAAAAGTAGCAGTTGGAAAGAAATTTGAGGAACTTGGTGGCCTGGACCGTTGAAACCCCCTTTTAAGGTTGACACATGGGCTTAGTTTATGATTGGAGATGCCGAAGGTTGTAGGTCTGTTTAAACAGACCTCCAATTCTGTTGGTTTGAGCAAAAGTCAACCGTTGATGAAGTCATCACTTAGTGGGTGAAAGATCCGGTCCAGATGGCCATTGGCATTCCGAAGTGTCACCAAGTTTTATGGCTTGACAACCGTTGAACAGAGAGTATAGAGAGTTGGGGGACTTTAATCCAGCTATTAACGCTACACTTTTAAAACTGAACCAGTGTTTAGGAATACTTGAAACCACACACCTTGGCAAAGACATCTGGCCAGATTTGGGCAACTACCTTGGAAAATCACGAAAAACTCCATAAAAATAATGATTTGAATTTGAACTTGAACATGAATGTTCTTTTCTTCTCTAAACTTTTAAAGGACTAGTAAAGTACATGAACACTCATTGACCAAAAAAATAAATAAATAAATAAATAAATAAAAAATACCTCGCCATGGATGAGGTGTTTGAATGGAATGAGACTTTATATGTATGGATGCAATGATGATATACGTGATTACAACAGAGTGAAAGGATAATATTGGGAAAACTGTACAACTGAAAGTAACAGGTTCCATATGGTATCCTGTGACATTTTTAAAGTAGTAATTAGTACTTATTTTGAGTAAATACCTCTACACTGGTTGTCAGAGATAGCTAGCCGGTATTATGACAATTGTTCTTCGTTAATGTAGTTGTTTTGTTGTAAGAGTATCTTTTTAGTTTACTTGTATGCATCTTGTGTAATGTTCACCTGTAAACTGCTTCATTGCCATGTGACGGTGTTATGCTTTGCATAGTTATGATTGAGTGATTTCCATTTGATAATGCTGTAGCATCAATCAGATATACAAAAAGCCATCGATAAGTAATGAACAGGCTAATTTAATCTCTAAACATAAGAGTTATAATGGTTTTACATAATTAAACTCAAGCTCCAAATTATACTACACTGGACATGATCAGGCCAAAAGTATCATGAATTTATGATCACTGTGGCAAATATGTAAAACATTACATGACAGTTACACGCAGCTACGTCCCAGTCTATGGTTGGGACACCACAACAGAAAAAGGTAAAGAGATGGGGAGAAAACAGACAACAATGCCTGTCACCAAACAATCAGTATATCACACACACACACACACACACACACACACACACCAGTATGCCATCAAACATGAGCCAAAGCAAAAACAAGTGACACAAGAAAGTGTCCAAAGCAAGGTTTAAAGGAAGCGCCAACACAATCCAGCATTGCAAAATGAGTTTCACGAATGAGTTTACAATGGGTATCAAAACGAGTTTCAAACAACCACAAATTGCAGAGACGAAGCACCACCCTCTCACGTACAGCTTGAAAACACAGATACACAGCATATGTGACGTCAGTGAGCTCTGACAGGCTTAGGCGGATGTAACATGCCTACACACAGAAAAAGAAAAACACAATTTTCCAAACAATTCACACAGCGAGGCATATAAGGTACACTCCAAACCTAATTATGACAAATGGCCAATCATAACCAATTTCTAGAACTGAATAACATCAATTACATTACAATTAAGTGAGTCTAGAATTTTTTTTAACCCTGTGTTTTCAAATGAATATTCAATAGAATATTCTAATATGAACCTATTTTTCAGTTGTAGCCCTAGCCCTTATATATTCTAGAACATAAATTTAGTCGTACTATCTTTCTTTTCAAGAAATGAATGCGGAGCGCCAAGCATCTGAAATTGAAAAACAGTCAATTTAAACTGTTTAGGCTCTTGTAAAGATGACCATTTGTTGCAAATTCCTGTAACTATGACTTCTTTTTACAGATGACAGGGAGATATGACATGTATGCTGAAGAGCTCACGAAGGCTATCCAGCATGAATTTAATCCCAATATTGTCAAGGAGTAAATCTGTCAGAAGCTGGTCCTGGGAATGCAGAGGGCTACATTCTTCCATTAGAACCAAGAGCCTCATTTATAAGACATTAAATGGACTTCATCTTAGTTTAAAATGAAACTGATGTGAAAACGCATGTAAACATTTACCGTATTTTTCGGACCATAAGGCGCACTTAAAATCCTTTAACTTTCTCAAAAATCGACAGTGCACCTTAAAATGCGGTGCGCCTAATGTATGAATTCATTCTGGCTGTGCTTTCTGACCTAGAACCGATTGTAGATGGTACACGCCGCTCATAAATCTGTCCAAATGTTTTAGCACGGCCTTGGTAAGTTACAAAGCTTACTGCCACCGTAGCCCGCAACTTCACGGAGTAATACGATCCGTGCATTCATTCATTTTCAAACTCAACGCTATCAGTCAACGCAGTACAACATGGAAATAGAGAAGCTGCGAGAGAATTCAGCATTAACGAATCAATGGTACGGAAGTGGAGGAAGCAAGAAGATGCCATGCGCCAGGTAAAGAGGACCAAACTGAGCTTCCGACGAAACTTAAGAGTTTTGTTTCATTTAATGCGCCTTATAACCTGGTGCGCTTTATGTATGAAAATAGATCCGTTAGCAGGCGATCATTTATATCATTTACATTTACAGCATTTAGCAGACGCCCTTATCCAGAGCGACTTACAATTGGTACAGTCTTACAATCCAAGCAATTGTGGGTTAAGGGTCTTGCTCAAGGACCCAACAGTGGCAGCTTGGCAGAGGTGGGATTTGAACCCTCGACCTTTTGGTCCATAGTCCAGTACCTTACCCGCTAGGCTACCACAGTCCACATATCGCTTTATAGCCCGAAAAATACGGTACTTGTGTTTATGCACCTGAAAACATCGAATGCTTAATTCTTCTTACTGATAAGGGACTTTTGATTATGCCAGTAATAACTAAGAGAAGGAAGGCATGAATAAATAATCTTGATAAAGGGTTGAAAATGTGAAAGGAAATCAAAGGTTCAACAAAAAACACAACATACATTAAACCATTAATCCCAAGAGAGAGGCAATTACACTATGAATATTTCATTAATTTGAATATGTATGTAATAAATTATTAAATAATTGAGGGCGTAGTACAAGACTAAACACAATTAGCTGCTACAATAGAAGCCATGCAAGAAAATTTCACTGTTTCTTTGCAAAGTCAATTAGAGCTTTCAGATGTGCATGACATTACAACCCCAAATAAGATAACATGGTTGTGATTTCAACCATGTTATGTAAGATGATTGTAATCTTGATTTGATACAAAAGGAGTATCCACGAAAGGCTGAGTCTTTGAGAAGCAAGATGGGAAGCAAGATCTCCACTTTGTCAACAAATACATGAGAAAATTATTGAATTTTTTATAAAAACAATGCTCCTCAAATAAAGATTAGGGATTTCCATATCAATAACTTGTCAGTCCTTACTTTTTCTGTTTGCCTTGTTTTTAATTGTCCTGTTGATAAATGCGTGGATTTCCCTGAAAAATATGTTGTCTTGAAGGCAGCTTATGTTGCTCTAAAATCTCAATGTACTTTTCTGCATTAATGCTGCCATCACATAAGCGTAACTGATCTTAGCCAAAGGCACTCACACTACCCCATACCAAGACAAACCCTGACCTTT
This sequence comes from Ancistrus triradiatus, assembly GCA_025084515.1. NCBI lineage: Eukaryota > Metazoa > Chordata > Actinopteri > Siluriformes > Loricariidae > Ancistrus > Ancistrus triradiatus. Next base: position 291,191 of record JAJAGP010000281.1, on the reverse strand, counting down.
GAACCTGCTGCTGATAAAAGTCTGGATGGTCTTTGGTCCAGTGCACATGTTAAATATTTGATTCCAAATCACATTATCCAAATGAAATTCCATTTTTTTTACTTGCACACAATACTGAAAACACAAAACAGGATCAAGAAAAAGCATTACTCTTCTTGGGGAACAATAATTTGTCAAAATGTTTAGTGTCTAAAAATGTCTGAAGTGAAATTACTCGATGATACAGTTCATAAGAAGTATTCATGTAAAAAAAAAAAAAAAAAAAAAAAAAAAAAAAAAAAGGGCTTGCAGTCACTGTCTACTGTTTTATATTCTTTTTAAAGCAATTTTTAAGCAATAAACTGGTGTCCTAGTAATGCATATTTGGAGTAAACTGTATTATTAAAGGCTGATACAAAAACTTAACTGATTAAGACCAGAACTTTGTGCATCTTGGGGCGTACTCGGACTAGGCAATGCACTCGGGTGCGTTTGGTACCCGAGCGCTGTTCGTTTGGCTAGTGTCAGTGCACCCAATCGCGCTCTAGCGCGCTTGAAATAGGTGGGCCAGAGCTCCGGCATGCTTTCGTCATCACATACGCGCTCACACAGCACAGCGCACTTCATTGTTGTACATGTGAGATCGGGTAATAACATACTTCTGTGCCCTTCGTTGGTTTCGCTTTGTTCGCGCTGACACACAGCCCTAATACATCTAAGTGCATTGATAATGCAGCTCACTGTGTTCCGGCTTCTTATGCTACACAGCGGACTCTAAGCTTATACTTATACATGGCTTTTTCTTTCAAGTCAAGTCAAGTCAGATTTATTTATATAGCGCTTTATACAATGGAGCATTGTCTCAAAGCAACTTTACAATTTTAAACTCCCAAAGTGTTATGAGGAAGAAACCTTGGGAGGACCAAGAATTAAAAAAAAAAAAAGGGACCCAACCTCTTTGGGTGGCGTAGATGATAAATGTAAGAATGAAACTAATTTAAACTTGTGAGTTAAACTCTAAAGTTATGAGTCATGGAGTCATAGTTCAAATAAAATGTAAAATATGCACATCGACATTAAGTAGTTCGATACACAGAGTCACTCCAGGATCTTGAGTCTAAGCAGGAAAGTCGTTAGCGGCACTTCGTCCCCAGCCAACCAGAGGAAGTTGAGGGTTACTGCCCTCTGGTGTGGCCCATGGTATGGTGGTGCCGAAGCTGATGACAGAAACAGCTTGAGTGAAGCTGAAGCGGGTGAATGTCATGTGTGGGGTAGGAACTGGTACCAAAACACAGCTAATAATGAGCTCGCTGACACATAGCCCTAATACACCATATAATAAGTTTATTGATAATGCAGCTCATTGTGTTCCGGCTTCTTATGCTGCACAACGGACTCTATGCTTAAACTTATACATGGCTTTTTTATTTCTCTTTGTTGGCACTGACAAACAGCCCTAATACGCCTTATAATAAGGTGCATTGATTATGCAGCGCACTGTGTTCCGGCTTATCGTGCTGTACAGCGGACTTCATGCTTGTCCTTACTTTGTGACTTCTTTGTTTCTCTTTGCGCGCTGACACACTGCCCTAATAAGTCTTATAATAAATGTACTGATGATGTGACGCACTTATTCTCGGCATCTCGTGCTTACGGAGGCAGCTGCACAGCATGCGCAAAATGAAACCAAAGAACAACATAAACGTACAGTGGGGCAAAAAAGTATTTAGTCAGCCACTGATTGTGCAAGTTCTCCTACTTGGAAAGATGAGATCATCCAACTATGAGAGACTAAATTAGGAAAAAAAATCCAGGAAATCACATGGTAGGATTTTTAAAGAATTGTATTGAAAATCATGGTGAAAAATAAGTATTTGGTCACCCACAAACAAGCAAGATTTCTGGCTCTCACAGACATCTAAATTCTTGTTTAAGAAGCTCTTCTGTCCTCCACTCGTTACCTGTATTAATGGCACCTGTTTGACTTCGTTATCTGTATAAAAGACACCTGTCAACAACCTCAAACAGTCAGACTCCAAACTCAACCATGGCCAAGACCAAAGAGCTCTCGAAGGACACCAGGAAGAAAATTGTAGACCTGCACCAGGCTGGGCAGAGTGACTCTACAATAGGCAAGCAGGTTGTTGTGAATAAATCAACCGTAGTAGCAATTGTAAGAAAATGGAAGACATACAAGACCATTGATAATCTCCTTCGATCTGGGGCTCCACGTAAGATCGGATCTCGTGGGGTCAAAATGATCATGAGAACAGTGAGCAGAAATCCCAGAACTACACGGATGGACCTGATGAATGACCTGCAGAGAGCTGGGACAAAAGTAACAAGGCTCCCATCAGTAACACACTACGCTGAGAAGGACTCCGATCCTGCAGTGCCAAGCGTGTCCCCCTGCTTAAGCCAGTACATGTCCAGGCCCGTCTGAAGTTTGCCAGAGCGCATATGGATGATCCAGAAGAGGATTGGGAGAATATCATGTGGTCAGATGAAACCAAAATAGAACTTTTTGGTAAAAATTCAACTGGAGGAGGAAGAAGAATGCTGAGTTGCACCATACCTACTGTGAAGCATGGGGGTGGAAACATCATGCTTTAGGGCTATTTTTCTGCAAAGGGGACAGGACAACTGATCCGTGTTAAGGGAAGAATGAACGGGGCCATGTATCATGAGATTTTAAGCCAAAACCTCCTTCCATCAGTGACAGCATTGAAGATGGAACGTGGCTGGGTCTTCCAGCATGACAATATTCCCAAACACACCGCTCGGGCAACCGAGGAGTGGCCCCTTAAAAAGCCTTTCAAGGTCCTGGAGTGGCCTAGCCGGTCTCCAGACCTCAACCCCATAGAAAATGTGTGGAGGAAGTTGAAAGTCTGTGCTGCCCCAAAACATCACTGCTCTAGAGGAGATCTGCATGGAAGAATGGGCCAAAAGACCAGCTACAGTGTGTGCAAACTTGTTGAAGACTTACAGTATTTTCTTCCCTCATTTTGTCTTTCATAGTTAAAGTATACCTATGATGAAAATGACAGACCTCTCTCATCTTTCTACGTAGGAGAACTTGCACAATCAGTGGCTGAGTAAATACTTTTTTGCCCCACTGTAGGTGATTACCCGATCACATGTACAACCATGAAGTGTGCTGTGCGAGTGCGTATGGTGATGACGAAAGCATGATGAAAGCACGCCGGAGCGCGTTTCTGTGTGAACCTAGTGATATAGTGCGGACCAGAGCGCATTTGTCCTCCCCCTCCCCATTCGCGGTCTGGCCCGGTTGAAGGCAACCGTGCCCAGTGTGAGTACACCCTTCGATAACATTTGAGAACCCCCCCAAGGATAAACACTATATCTTGTCCTAATGTTCATTCACACTGCAAAAGACAACCAATTTGCTGTGAAAATACATCATTTTGTTTTGCACATTACATTGTTTCTGATAGATGCACCCTTTCAATGGAAATGACATATTCCTGCACAACTACACACTGGGGTTTTGTGTCCTGAAAACTGTCATTAAAGATCAGCTGTCCTTGAAGATGAAAAGAATGTCCTCATCTGTGCCATAGCTCATTCTTGCCTCTTCAAAATTGCTAAAGCTAGTACAGCACACACCTGTTAATAAAAAAGATGCATTTTAGTCACTGAGCAGCTTCAACTATTCTTAGAGGGGTTCTTTCTTCTCTTAGAGAACACCATTTTTATATAACACAGCTCCATACTTCACTGAGTCACAATAAAAGTGGGATTTGAAAGTCTAAAGAAAAAGTGAACATTTTAATTAAATGTATTTATTATAGTCAGCCACTGATTGTGCAAGTTCTCTTACTTAGAAAGATGAGAGAGGTCTGTAATTTTCATCATAGGTACACTTCAACTATGACAGACAAAATGAGAAAAAAAATCCAGGAAATCACACAGGATTTGTAAAGTATTTAATCGTAAATCATGGTGGAAAATAAGTCTTTGGTCAATCGCAAAAGTTCAAGTCAATATGTTGTAACATAACCTTTGTTGGCACAGACAGAGGTCAAATGTTTCCTGTAAGTCTTAACCAGGTTTGCACACACTGTAGCTGGTATTTTGGCCCAGTCCTCCATGCAGACCTCCTCTAGAGCAGTGATGTTTTGGGGCTGTCGCTGGGCAACATAGACTTTCAATTCCCTCCACAAATTTTCTGTGGGGCTGAGGTATGGAGACTGGCTAGGCCACTCCAGGAGCTTGAAATGCTTTTTACGGAGCCACTCCTCCGTTGCCGGAGCCGTGTGTTTGGGATCACTGCCATGCTGGAAGACCCAGCCACGTTCCATCTTCAATGCTCTCACTGATGGAAGGTGGTTTTGGCTTAAAATCTCACGATACATGACCCCATTCATTCTTCCCTTAACACATTAGTCATCCTGTCCCCTTTGCAGTAAAACAGCCCCAAAGCATGATGATTCCACCCCCATGCTTCACAGTAGGTATGGTGCAACTCAGCATTCTTCTTCCTCCAAACACGAGGAGTTGCGTCTTTAGCAAAAAGTTCTATTTTCGTTTCGTCTGACCACATGATATTCTCCCAATCCTATTCTGGATCATCCATATGCTCTCTGGCAAACTTCAGATGGGGCTGGACATATACTGGCTTAAGCAGGGGGACACGCCTGGCACTGCAGGATCTGAGTCCCTCTCGGCGTAGTGTGTTACTGATGGTAGCCTTTGTTACTTTGGTCCCAGCTCTCTGCAGGTCATTCATCAGGTCCCTCCATGTCATTCTGGGATTTTTGCTCACCGTTCTCATGATCATTTTGACCCCACGGGATGAGATCGACGAAGATTATCAATGGCCTTTTATGTCTTTCATTTTCTTACAATTGTCCCACAGTTGATTTATTCACAACAACCTGCTTGCCTATTGTAGATTCACTCTTTCCAGCCTGGTCCAGGTCTACAATTTTCTTCCTGGTGTCCTTTGACAGTGCTTTGGTCTTGGTCATGGTTGAGTTTGGAGTCTGACCATTTGAGGCTGTGGACAGATGTCTTTTATACAGATAACAAAGTCAAACAGGTGCCATAAATACAGGTAACGAGTCGAGGACAGAACAGCTTTTTAAAGAAGAAGTTACAGGTCTGTGAGTCCCAGAAATCTTACTTGTTTGTGGGTGACCAAATACTTATTTTCCACCATGGTTTACAATTAAATTATTTAAAAATCCTACAATGTGATTTCCTGGATTTTTCTTTCTCATTTTGTTTCTCATAGCTGAAGTGTACCTATGATGAAAATTACAAACCTCTCTTCACCTTTCTAACTAGGAGAACTTGCACATTCAGTGGCTGACAAAATACTTTTTTGCCCCAATGTATTTCTGAAACATTGCTATTTCTGAAACTACTCATCAATTAGGTCTCCCTCCAGATATTTTATTTGAATATATGCATGTCAAGATTGGCTTTATCCTGTAGTTTCAGTGTGACAATAAGCTGAAAAAAAAAAATAATAATTTTTTTTTTTTTTTTTTTTTTTTTTTTTAATAAAAAAAAAAAACCCACACCAGTGCATTTATCATAACCATTCCAGCCATCTTTACCAAGGGTGCCACTGGAGTGGAATAAAAACAGTAATGTTTTCATTAAAATTACTAAGTTAAAGCTTAGGATGTAGATTTTGTAAAAAAGCTTTTAAGACTGTTCCTCAATTAGATTGTGACTTGTTTATTCTGCAGTTATCCACTATTATTGACTCTGTCCTGATAAGTTTTTCAAAATATCAAACAAATTTATAATACATCAGTGCTAGTGGAAATCAGACCATCTTGCTGGGTGTCATGGTAATGCTTTCAAATAAAAATACAATCACTAATCTGTACACTAAAATCACATGCAAGGACAATACTTACGGTCAGAATAAGCAGGGTTGTTATAAAAGATGCAGCCAGTGGTACGATTAAATCCGCAAACCACCACAAAGTGACCCTGGTAATCGGGCTTCCTGCACAAACACTGCTGGCCCACAGGAAGAAAGCAGCAGTATTTGACAGGAGTGGAACATAGTTCACACACTAACACTACAGCATTGACCAGCACAATGGCCACATGCCCCTGGTCCACATGAGCCTGCATCTCCTGAAGTGTGACAGAGCTACAAGGAAAAAACACTACATTAAATAATGGTTGTTCCACCACAGTGTTTGATTTGTATACATCACAAGTTAAACACCACTAAAAATTGAAATTTTATGTTTGTCAGAATGGGATCTGGTGTCTTTACGAAATTTTGTTTTTATGCAGCATATATTTATTTTGCAGCACTTTTATTTGCAAAATGTGCTTACTATACCATTTCTTTATCACTACTCCTCTGCTCTCTGCCTTCAGAAAGAGCTCATTTACTCGATCTTCTTCAGTCTCAAAATGCTTTTTGTAGAACGACTACAATAGAAAAACAAAGACAGGATTACAACTACAATGCATTTGTTGTCATATTCATGATATTGTATCCACATTTTGACATGTTTTTATATCACATCACTTTATTCTGTAAGATGAAAAACTTGAGGGCACCTTTAACATGCTTATCAATAATAACAATTTGTTGTGAATTGCTAAAGTGTTGTGAAAAGGATGGAATTCATTGCAAGAACTGTATACACATCAAAACACTATACAATAAAAAATAAATAAATAAAATAAATAAATTAATAAAAAAATAATAATGTCGGGGTAACTCCACATTATGCGATCTGGATGTTGTCTGAACAACATATTATATACACTATACTTAGCAATGCTATGTGGCATACTGTTGTGTTCAGGGTATTGACTAAATATCTAAAACTGCAGTGTCTCCCATGCACCAATTTATATAATATTAACATTGACCACCACAATGATTTTTGATTATATTACTATTTAATATGGGTAAAATCATTTCACTGTAAAGCAGCGTGCAGAGTGATATAATCTTGATTATATGATATTATATTAAAGTGATTATAATCTTGATTTGGTACAAATGCTGAGCCTTTGAGTAGCAAAGGAGAACTGGATCTCCAGTTTGTCAACAAACGTGCAATAAAGTTATTGAAATGTTTAAAAACAGTGGGCTTCATTCATGAAACTGCGAGTAAGTTTCACGTAAAATGGACCTTTCCGAAACCTCTCCGCCATGAACGCTGTGTAAACACAACATTTGTTTAGTAGAATGTGTGTATGTAAATGAATACCAATGGTTCGTAAATTTGGTTGGGCGCACACTTTCCATTATATTAGCATTCAATTACCATAATCCACGCCAACTAATAACAATGACAACCAAATAACAGGCCTTTGCAATGAGAAACAATGCAAAAATCCTCCAAAATGTCTCAGAAAAAGCAAACAAAAACCTATGCTAATGTGGAAATCAATGTTTTATTAAACAAAGTGCATTCACATCGACACCTTTTGTTTTCGAGAGGAGTCAGTACTCGGTAAAAACCCGGCTTGGCAGCAAATTACATGTAGGCCTACTGTTTTACGAGAATAGTTCAGCACTTGGTTGGACGTGAAGCTTGAATGTAAAAACAAAAACAAACAAACAACAACAACAAAAAAAAAAAACATTAGCACACTGCACACTGACCGGCACTCAAACAGGAGCCTCGGATCAGTCATCAAGTCCGAGGTAATGAATGACTTGGCAGCATTATTGTTGAAACGTCTTTGTCTGGTATTTTTAGTAGTGGTAATAACCTGCAGCTGGAGCTTAATCTAATGGTAAGTTAGATTAAGATCAGGATTCTATTACTGGAATGACCATAGCCATATATTAACTGTTTTACATTTGCATTCTTATTAATAATATAATTTTTAAAATGCATTTCTCATTTTAAAATAAGTCATAAAAATGTCAGAAAGACGATATGTTTCATAAGTTTTGATCATTACTAATTTATTGATAAAATGAAATGTGCAGGACTAGTCAGTTTCGGTTCGTGCGCTTTCTAGGGCCTGACATGCAGCTGTACTTGCAGTCAACACAGACCTGCTCTTTACAGCTCCCATAAACTGCTTTATGACATTTGTGACAAATACCTTTTGATTGCAGTGTCTAGTCACTTGGAACTGCTTTCTTTACTTCGCAATTTGCTGCTGTGGTAGTCTGGGATGTCCGCGTTGAATGCCCCATGCTGGTTATGCTTCCATTTGATCCGTAAGAAATTAATTTGCTAATTTTAGAGAGCTGAAATCCTACTCCCTCATTATGACACCAAGCACACTATTACATCTGCTACTCTAGCTGCATTTATTAATAACCTACCAGATTTTAAATTTATTACACTTACGGAGCCCAATCATCTTGACCGTGTAATCAACCAATTACAATGCATGTTTCACTCAACCCTGGACTTACTTTCTCCTGCTAGGCAGGATCTGGCAGGATCGGGCTCAAATTAAGCACAGACTAGAAGATTAGTAGATGTATTCAAACAGTCTACATGGAATTTGGTGTCAAGCTGCTTTCTTTATTACCTGAAACACCACTGTCAAAAAAAAAAAAAAAAAAAAAAAAAAAAAAAAAAAAACCTTTGATTTGAATGCACTTTGTTCAATAAAACACTGATTTCCAAATCAGAATAGTTTTTTCTTTGCTTTTCTGAGACATTTTGGAGAAATTTTGCTGTATTCCTCAGTCCAAAGCCTTTATTATATCGTAGATATTTGTTATTCATTGGCGTGGATTATGGTAATTGTATGCTAATTATAAAGAAACATGCACACGAGACCCATTTACGAAGGATTGGTATTCATTAACATACACATGCTTTACTAATGAATCTCCTGTTTACACTGCAATCATGAATAAAGTGGAGAGGTTCTGGAAATGTCCATTTACGTGCAACTTACTTGTAGTTTGTAAAAAATAAAAAAAAATAAAAAAAAATAAAAGACGAGCAAAGGTTTCATGAATCCAGCTCGTCTACTTCGTTCACATGGTGCAGGACTTCTTTTAGTTCCTAAAATTCAAAAAGTCACAGCAGGGTGAAAAGGCTTGCGTTCCTGTATCGGATCCAGCCCAACACAGTAAGATGTTCATCCACTTCAGCTCCACTCAAGTTGTTTCCGCCTCAAGCTCCAGCCCCACCATACCCAGGCCACCAGAGAACATTAACTCTCTGCCTCCTCCAGTTGGCTGGGGACGAAGTGCCACCAAGGACTTCCCTGTCGAGGACTCAACATCCTAGAGTGACTCTGTGATGGACTATATGCACATTTTTATGTTATTTGATTTGAACTATTACTGTAAGACTTATTAGTTTAGATAAACGAGTTTCACTCCTACATTTATCATCTATGCCACCCAAGGAGGTTGGGTCCCTTTTTGATAACGTTTAGGGAGTTTTTCCTTGCCACGGTCACCCTAGCCTTGCTCAATTTGTGACTGGCCATAAATATTAAAAGATAAACTAAAACTGTAAAGTTGCTTTGAGAGAATGCTCCATTGTAAAAAGCGCGATATGTATAAATCTGACTTGATTGAAAAGATGCGCTGGAATGGCAGTGAAAACAGCTGACTATGGAGACGAGAAGCCATTCATAAAGTAAACAGACAAAATAGCTGCTATGGTCTTTCGTGGTAGAAATGCTCAGAATATTTTGTGATTTGTAATTTTTATTCAGCCTCCGAGCCAAAGTGCCCCTTGTGAACAAAACAGAATTGTATCTGAAACAAAATTTATGAAGCAGTGCTGTGCATAGGCCTAATGATTCTTTTACAGAAATACTTTTGATGTCGCTCGCCATGCCCACTTTAGGTGTGGTCTGGATCATATGTAGATTTTGCGATGTCACGCTTTTTAAAACATGCAGATGCGGAAGCCAGTGTGCCAGCAGGCCAAAACAAAAAACAGATGAGGTAAAACACGAACAAAAATTCACTACACATGTTGTAAAATTTTTAAGTAAACTGGTTAATCAAGTCAGTGTGTACTAGTGTTTGTGACACGATGGCTAACAGTCTTAACATCAGCTCTACCATTCTGTCTTAAGCGAAAAACTAGTAGCTAATATCTATTTATATCACACGCACACGCTGCATATAAGCCATTCAAGGCACATTTTATTGACCTCAGACTATTCACTGATGACATTACTTTGTTTCAGGTGACCTATCCTTTTGTCCGCATAGACTAGCAGTGAATGGCCGTTAACTCACAATAGTGCATTCAAAGTCAGGAGAAGGGAGCAGCTACACTATTTGGACAATATTACTGAGACACACCTTAATTATTGAATTTGGGTATTTTTCTTACAGTCCCATTGTCACGTGTGTATAAGATCAAGCCCATAGCCATTTAGTCTACCTTTAAAACATTTTTGAAAGAATAGGATTTAGAACGCCATAATGGCTCCTGTAGGTGTAGTGTTCCATAATACTTGTTGTCCATGTAATCTCAAGTCAAGTGTGATTTACTCATAGTGCTTTTAACAAGGAAGCATCGTCTCAATGCAACTTTACAATTTTAGATTATCTTCTAATATCTGAAGCCCATCCCAAATTGAGCAAGCCTATGGTGACAGTGGAAAGGAAAAACTCCCTAAGCATTTTGAGGAAGAAGCCTTGGGAGGACCAAGACTCAAAAATGGACCCATCCTCTTTTGGTGGCGTAGATGATAAATGTAAAAATGAAGCTAATTTACGAAAACAAATAAGTCTTACAGTGATAGTTCAAATAAAATAATGTAAAATATGCATATCAGCATTATGTAGTCCGATACACAGGGTCACTCTAGGATGTTGAGTCTAAGCAGGAAAGTCCTTTTCAGCACTTTGTCAGCTAACCCGAAAAGGGGGAGAGTTACTGCCCTCTGGTGTGGCCCTGGTATGGTCGGGCTGGAGCTGATGAAGGAAACAACTTGAATGAAGCTGAAGCAGATGAACTTGTGTGGGGCTGGAACTGAAACAGGAACACAGCTCAGATAGAAAACAGAAAGTGTAATTAGTTATTAAGTAAGAGCACAGAGTCCATTAACAGTTACTGATGCCATGTGTAGCATGAGACTCCGGCAGCATTAGCTATAGCAGCATAGCTACAAAGAGGAGAACCGGAAAGTAACACAGCCAAGAGGGATCAGATGAGACATCAGAAACCCCACAGGAGGCAGAATACAGCAACCCAACTTCCCAGATCACCACAAAGCTCTTTGACTATGAATCCCTAGCTCTGCAATTAGTCCAAGGCAAGGATGCACAAGTCAAGATCAAGAGGACCAAAGCCCAGCTCAGCCAGACTGCCCACCAGACACTCCCTGACAAAGGACAAGGCATGACAAGGCAGGCAGGCTAGACATGACTCCAGACTCTGGCCTCAGTAACCCGGGCCATGCATCCCAGTCTAAGACAAACCAAAAGCCTATGTAAATAAATATGTCTTTAGCCTAGACTTAAATATTTGGAGTGTGCCTGAATCTCAAACTGAAGTGGGAAGTTTATTCCATAGTTGGGGGGCCCTATACAAGAAAGCCTTTCCCCCTGCTGTGACTTTTTTTAATTCTAGGAACTAAAAGGAGTTCTGCACCCTGCGAACGAAGTAGACGTGCTGGATTGCAAGACTAAGAGTTCACTCAGATGATGTGGGGCCAAGCCATGTAGAGCTTTATATGTTATAAGTAGTATTTTGTAGCCAATGTGGAATTTAACTGGTAACCAGTGTAGTGATGACAGAACAGGAGTGATATGATCAAATTTTCAAGTTAGCACTCGAGCCGCTGCATTCTGAACTAATTTATAGATTTAGTAGAGCATCCAGTAAGTAAAGCCTTACAGTAATCCAACCTTGAGGTTATAAGCGCATGAAGCAGTTTCTGCGCATCATTAAAAGAGAGTATACTTCTAAGTTTAGCAATATTACGTAATTGAAAGAAGGATCAAAGGAGAGATCTGAATAAAATATGACATTTAAGTTTTTTACAGAAGGACTGGGCAAAACTTAACAGCCATCCACATTTAGGATAGATGTAGCCAACCTGTCTCTCACAGCCTTGGGTCCCACTAATAAAACCTCAGTTTTATACGAGTTAAGTAAAAGAAAATTAAATGACATCCAATCTTTTATTTCCTTTACACAGTTCTGAATTTTGCTGATTGTAAGGCTGTCATTTGGTTTGGCTGATCTGTACAGCTGTGTATCATCTGTATAGCAGTGGAAACTAATGCCATGTCAATGAATAATTGAGCCTAGTGGCAGCATATACAGGGAGAATAAAAGCGGGCCAAGCACAGACCCCTTAGGTACGTCATACTTCACTTTTGAGAGCTTATAACGTAGATTATTTTCATGAACAAACTGGTAAGACAAGAAGGATTTAAACCAAGATAGTGCCAATCCCTTAATACCTACAGTATTTTGTAGTCTATTCAGTAAAACATCATGATCTATGGTGCACTTAAATCTAAAAGAACAAGAAAATAAACACATCCCTTATCTGAGGACATAATACATCATTCAGTACCCGAAATTAATGCTGTTTCATTACTATGATGGTGCCTGAATTCAGACTTAATTGTTTCATAAATACCATTACTTCAGAGGTAACTGCAGAGCTTCTGATAGAGGGCTTTTTCTAAGATTTTGGAGAGAAAAAGTAGACTGCAAATTGGTCTGTAATTAGATATCACACAAGGGTCAAGACTGGCTTTTTTAATCAGTGGTTTACTACTTAAAGGATTTGGGCACATAACCAAAATTAAGTAATGAATTTAAAATAATTAAATGTAAATGTAGTGTAGTAATGAAGAAAACATAAAATGGTCATTTAAAATATTAATAAAAAAATATGTCAGTTGAGTGTGTCACATCATGCAGATGCTAACAGTGCTTTTAGAAAAGAATTTGAAAGTAATATGCAGTAAATGTTTCAAAACTATTTTTCAGTAGTTTTTACTCATTCTAACTTGCTTGATATTTGCAACTTTCAGCTGTATTATTTATGAAAATCGCTTATCTGTAAAGGTACCTCTAGCAGAAATATTTAAAGGTCCTACTGTAATGCACTTTTATAGATGAAAGTGACTGTTAAAGTTTTAGTAAAGGATACTTATTATAACAATTATCTCTAAAAATAAAGTTTAAATTGTTCTTACATGAATGTTAGTATATATAAAATCCATATAGTCATGATAATCCAAACCACTAATGATATTATGGTAGTATAAAAGAGACACAAATCAATACAACAGTGATGTTAAAAAACAAACGTAAAAATATTTTGGGATGGGCAATTTTCAGTTGGGGACGTTTGACAGAAAGTTTCGGGACCGTTAATCTGGAGTCCTGTACACCCAAGCCTAACCTCAGTAACTGAAAACAAATCGTTTGGCACTTTTGGTTAAGCAAATAAAAGCTTTCTATTTTTTTTTGTTGTTGTTGTTGTTATGCCACTCATTTAAGAGAACGCTGACCACTGACGCGAGGATTACGAGGATCTGGTAACCCAGACCCATTTGCACCGATTGCACACAGGACGCACGCTTTTTTTGTAGCTGTTAGCAGTTCATTACCTTTGAACTATTTTAATTCCAGATCACATCTGTATCGTGTATAATCGTATATATAGTACTTTTTTTATAACATCTTAATCATTTTCTTCTCATACCGGCGGATTATATTTTTTGTAGGCTTGTAGCCAGTCTGACGGAGAAGATTGTAGTTTGAGAGGCGCGCATCCAGACGTTAGAGAAAGCCAGCTCAGCTCCTAGCTTAGCAGATCTGGATGCCAAAGGTGAAGTTAGTACACACACCCCGGCAGAGCCCTCGCAGCTGGGCAACTGGGTGACAGTTCGGCAACGTAGTCGTAAAGCTAGCCCACGAGAGCACCACTCTTTACCTGTTCACATGTCCAACAGGTTTACCCTCCTCAGTGATGCACCCACTGAGCAGCCTGTTGAAAGAACTCTGGTCATAGGTGACTCTTTTACGACACGTGAAACTAGCTACCCCTTTAGGGACACCAGCAGCTAGAGTTAACTGTATCCCCGGAGCCAGAGTGCCGGACATCGTAACAAGTCTTAGTGAACTCGAGAGCCGCAGATTCTCTAGGATAGTTATTCATGTAGGGGCTAATGATATACGCCTTCGTCAGTCAGAGGTTACTAAGGCTAATTTTGTAGAAGGGGTTAGAGTGGTGAAGGCGATGTCCGATGCAGTAGTGTGCTCTGGCCCCATCCTAATGCGGCGAGGTGACCAAGCCTACAGCAGGTTATGGTCGCTGAAATGCTGGCTGTCCAAGTGGTGCTCTGAAAACAACGTGGGCTATATAGAGAACTGGACAGCCTTTGAGGGTAAGCCTGGCCTTTTAGGATGAGACTGTGTCCATCCCACTCGGGAGGGTGCTGCTCTCATCTCCTGCAACATTGCCCATAGTCTTATGGGACCGATAGGGTTAGGGGTGACTATTCCAGAGCCAAGGCGTCAGGCAGCAGACAGGCCGGCTTAAACCAACTTTGTCTGCTGGTAGCCATGCACCGTCACCCAGAACCCACATTATTGAAACTGTGTCTGTTACCCGCATCTGTCCTAAACGTAAATACTCTCAAAAAGTCTGTTTTAATAATCTCATTAGTATAAACACAGATAGCTCCCAAAGAAATAACAACCTTAGACTAAAGCCAGGATTACTTATTATTAGATCACTTACAAACAAAGCAGTGATTGTAAATGAAATGATCATTGATAAACGCTTACACGCTCTTTGTCTCACTGAATTTTGGATTAGATCTGATGAATATTTAGCCTTAAATGAAGCCTCACCTCCTGGATACAGTCATGCTAATCCTAATGTTCGAGGGGAGGCGTAGCCACAATTTTTGACAAAGAGCTAGGTGTTACAACTAAATCCCATTATAAGGCTAATTCTTTTGAAATACTGATTCTTAATGTGACTGATCCATTGTTATGGAAGTCAAAACCACGGTCTTTTCAGCTTATCACTATTTACTGTCTTCCTGGTCCCTATTCAGAATTTCTTCAGGAATTTGCTAACTTTCTTTCCTGTTTACTACTGTCAACAGATAAGGCTTTAATTGTAGGTGATTTCACTATTCACTTCGACAATGAGCAGGATCCACTTAGAATTGCTTTCGAGTCCATCTTAGAATCCATGGGTATCAATCAGAATGTGATGGGACCAACCCACTGCTGTAATCATACTTTAGATCTAATATTAACATTTGGTATCAATATAGATAACCTTGATGTTTTCCCATAAAGTGATTCGATTTCAGATCACTATCTTTTAGTATTTCAGCTATCTCTAATAAATAAAATCCTTCTCCCTCGTTATCACACCAAGCGCACTATCACATCTGCTACTCCAGCTGTGTTTATTAAAAACATACCAGACTTGAAATTTAATACACCTACATAGATCAATCATTGTGAGTGTGTAAATGACCAATTAGAATGTGTGCCTCGCTCAACCATGGACACGATTGCTCCTGCTAGGGTCAAACGCATTAGGGCAAAAAAGGCTAGCACCAACGTATAATGACCACACCCGTACCTTAAAGCAAAGAACATGGCATCTACAGCGCAATTGGAGACATAGTAAATTGGAGGTGTTTAAGATTGCTTGGAGGGACAGCATGGCAGAGTATAAGCATGCCCTTACTAAAGCTAAAGCTGCCTACTTCTCCTCAGTCATAGAGAAAAATAAGAATAATCCAAGATTTCTCTTTAATATAGTCTCCCAATTAACAAAAAACCCTACAGAAAGTGATTCTCCCGTTCTTTGTAATTTTAACAGTAATGATTTCATGACTTTCTTTAATGATAAGATAACATTAGGCATCAAACTCGATGCACATCACATCACCAAACTATTCAGCAACCTTCCAGATGCAGCATTAGTGAAGACATCTGTTTAATGAGCTGTAAAGCAAGATTACTCAATAATCCAGGTAAGAAAATCCCAGGAAGTTTGAAGCTGTTCACTGAACAATAAGATTTGCGGAGAACGTTTCGGTGCACTTATCTAAGTGAATTCTTCAGTCTCGCAGTTGGCAAATTCCCCCCAATCTATATACAAGAACACTTTGCATAACCAATGGGAACCGGTGATCAGTTTAATATGCAGATGACATAGCCATTAACGACAATGGTCACGTGGGCCATACAAAAACTCACACAGGATGGGGAAGGGCTGCGAATCTGTTAATGAGCTGAAATCAGATTAGAATATTTTTACGCAATTACTAATACGAACTATCCGCACTGATCAGCTCGTCTAAGTCATCAACATGTTTGTTAGATCCAATTCCTACACGTCTACTCAAACAAGTATTACCTAGTGTTATAGAGCTAGTGTTAGTTATTTTAAATTCATCCCTTGCCTTAGGTTATGTGCCCAAATCCTTTAAGTCTGTTGTTATCAAACCACTGATTAAAAAGCCAATCTTGACCCTTGTGTGATATCTAATTATAGACCAATTTCAAATCTACCGTTTCTGTCCAAAATCTTAGAAAAAGCCGTCTATCAGCAGCTCTGTAGTTACCTCCAAAGGAATGAAATTTATGAAACATTTCAGTCTGGCTTCAGGCCCCATCATAGTACTGAGACAGCATTACTTGGGGTACTAAATGACTTGTTAATGTCCTCAGATAAGGGATGTGTTCTGTTAGATTTAAGTGCAACATTTGACACTATAAATCATGATGTGTTACTAAACAAACTGTAGGTAGGAAAATACTGTAGGTATTAAGGGATTAGCACTTTCTTGGTTTAAATCCTACTTAACTGACTGGTACCAGTTTGTTCATTTAAATAATCCAAGGTCTAAGCTCTCAAAAGTGAAGTATGGTGTGCCTCAGGGGTCAGTGCTTGGCCCGCTTTTATTCTCTCTGTACATGCTGCCACTAGGCTCAGTTATTCGCAAACTTGGCATTAGTTTCCACTGCTATGCAGATGAAGAACAGCTGTACATAGCCAAACCTAATGACAGCCTTACAATCAACAAAATTGAGGACTGTGTAAAAGGAAATAAAAGATTGGATGTTATTTAATTTTCTCTTACTTAACTCAGATAAACTGAGGTTCTATTAGTGGGACCAAGGCAGGCTGTGAAGACAGGTTGGCTACCTCTATCCTAAATCTAGATGGCTTGTTCAGTATGCCCAAGTCCATCGTAAACAACTTAGGTGTCAAAAATTTGATTCAGATCTCTCCTTTGGATGCGCAGATTTGCAGCAACTCACCTTGAATTGCTTTATTCATTACTTAATATCGCTGAACTTAGAATTATATTTCTCTTTTAATGATGCGGAGAACTGGTTCATGTGTTTATAACCTCAAGGTTGGATTACTGTAACGCCTATTTACTGGATGCTCTAGTAATCTATAAATAAACTTCAGTTAGTTCGAAGCGCCGCCCGAGTGCTCACTCGAACTAGAAAAAAATTTGATCATATCACTCCTGTTCTATCGTCACTACAATGGTTACCAGTCAAATCGCTTTGATTACAAAACAACTTCTTATAACTTAAAGCTCTACATGGCCTGGCCCCACATTATCTGAGTGAACTCAGAGTTTTACAATCCAACTCGTCTACTTCGTTCGCAGGGTACAGGACTTCTTTTAGTTCCTAGAATTAAAAAAGTCACAGCAGGGGGAAAGGCTCTCTCATACATGGCCCCCCAGCTATGGAATAAACTTCCCACTTTCGTTCGAGACTCAGACACTCTCCAAAATTTTAAGTCTAGGCTAAAGACATACCTATTTGCGCAGGCTTTTGACTAGGTTTAGACCAGAATGTATGGCTTGCGTCACTGGGGCCGGAGTCTGGAGTCATGTCCGGCCTGCCTGCCTTGTCCGTTATCCGGGAGTGTCGAGTGGGCGGTCTGGCTGAACTGGGCTTCGGTCCTCGTGATCTTGACACATGCATCATTGCCTTAGACTAAGGGCAGAGTTGGGGGTTCATAGTCAAAGAGTCTTATGGTGATCAGAGACGTTGAGTTGCTGTCTTCTGCCTTCTGTGGGGTTGCTAATGTCTCATGTGATCCCTCTTGGCTGTGTTACCTACCAGTTCTCCTCTTTCTAGCTATGCTGCTATAGTTAATGCTGCCGGGGTCTCATGCTACACATGGCATCAGTGATTGTTAGACACTGTGCTCTTAATCAATAACTAATTACATTTTCTGTTTTCTCTCCGAGCTGTGTTCCGGTACCAGTTTCAGTCCCACACATTATGTTCATCCGCTTCAGCTTCACTAAAGCTGCTTCCATCATCAGCTCCGTCACCATCATACCCGGGCCACTTAATGCCGATGTGCATACTTCACATTTTACTCGAACTATGACTCCATGACTTTAGTTTCATTCTTAGATTTATCATCTACGCCACCCAAGGAGGTTGGATTCCTTTTTGAGTCTTGGTCCTCCCAAGGTTTCTTCCTATAATACTCAGGGAGTTTTTCCTTTCCACTGTCACTCTAGGCTTGCTCAATTTGGGATTGGATGTAGTTATTAGGAGATAATCTAAACTTGTAATGTTGCTTTGAGACAATGCTTCATTGTAAAAAGCGCTATATAAATAGATCTGACTTGACTTGACTTTCAACTCCCTCCACAAATTTTATATGGGGCTGAGGTCTGGCTAGGCCACTCCAGGACCTTGAAATGCTTTTTTAATGGAGCCACTCCTTCGTTGACCGAGCAGTGTGTTTGGGATCATGGTCATGCTGGAAGACTTAGTCACATTCCATCTTCAATGCTCTCACTGATGGAAGGAGGTTTTGGCTTAAAATCTCATGATACATGGCCCCATTCATTCTTCCCTTAACATGGATCAGTCGTTCTGTCCCCTTTGCAGTAAAACAGCCCCAATGCATGAGGTTTCCACCCCCATGCTTCACAGTAGGTATGGCGCAACTCAGAATTCTTCTTCCTCCAAACACGGAAAGTTGAGTTTTTACCAAAAAGTTCTATTTTATCAGAATAACTAGACACTATATTAAAAGCAATGGATCTTTTCTGATCCATTGGGATCCATACAATTCTATTAATCTATTACAATTAAAATCTCTACAACATTCATTAAATATGCAATTTCTTAAATGGTTCTATAGGGTTTTTACCATCATGTCTCAGTGAACTTTTAGACACTGTTAATAGTAAAACCTCAGCTTTAAAATTTGTCTAAGACAAATAAACCTGCTGTCATTTACTGTGGAAAAATATTTCTGAACAACAATAAACAAGGCTTTATTCAGAGAGTTACTCCTGATGCTTAATCTCACAATTTAAACTGTTTTTAATTCTACTTTACAAATGATTGCGATAATGAGACAAGTATGACAAATGTTACAGTATACAAATGATGCTGACTTTTTTTTTTTTAATAAAAAATAAAACAAACAGAATGTGAAATTTCTCACCACTTTCCACACAAAACAGGCAATGAATAGCAGCTATTAACAAGGAATAACAATATGCTACTCGTATGTTTTATGGTTTCGGGCCAATCATTCAAATGTGAGAAACTAACAAGAGTCTATTGCAAGGGGGTCTGGGGTGTGCATTATTGGAATGATAGTCAATGAAATAACCTTTCAGGGAAAATTCCAGGTAATTAAAAATGATGTGATAGCATAGATGGGGCTGTTATAATCAATATATTCACAAAAGCATTTCTGAGATAATGAAAGCTATAAATGATAAACAATTTATTAGTCTTGCATATTACGGTTAAGAGCAGGAGCGTTGTCAGGTAATTTTACAGAGGCTCAAGCTCCAAACGTTATGAGTAAAGCCCCAGATATAAATTGTAACATTATATTTATAATATTACATCTAATATTTAACATAAAAGTATATATATTCTTTTTAAACCAGGGTAGATCCCTGTCAGGTCTGTGTGTGCGACTGTGTTCATGTTTGTGGCAGAGTGAGATAGCAGTAGAAGTTCATAAGCAGTAATGCAAATTCTGGTTCTTTTTAGTGAGTCGACTCTTTCGGCTCAAAAATAGCTCTTCATTTTATAAGTTCAGCCTTTTATAATTCAGCAGACCTATGATTAGTACATGTGCATATAATTCACTTAACTTATTCACTGTAATTATACTAAACCTTGTAATTTCCATAATAACCTACTGTTCAGTATAAAAAGATTAAATGTGAAAATGTGTAATACGTGTATTAAATGTTTTATTTAAAATCTACTGAACATTGTAGTGTTTTGCTACAAATACTAAACAGACAGTGCATGTGGTATGAAAAGGTGTGAAACATTTTTTAAAAATCAGCAGAGGACCTCCCTGAACCCTCTACATGTGTCTGTGCTAAACACCCATTCTCATACCCTAGAAACACCCTGGTTAAGAGAGAAAACAAGTCAAGGAATATCTCATTTATGATATTTAAAAACAGTCCCATTTTCAATTTCAATCAACCAACTTCACCCTTTGCAAAATGCAATGTCCTCTTTTCAAATCGGAAATAAAACAGCCTACTTCTCCAGTACCACACTCAAGCTCAGTTTATAGTGTGGTCACATTGTATACCTTTGAACCATAGTTGCCACAAATAAATAAATAAATAGTCAGAACATTAAGCTGAAAAATGTAAGAGGAAAAAAAAGCATTCTAAACACCTCACCACACCGAATATAAACACGGAAATGAACACTGGACAAGCACAAGTTGATCTTGTAACTAACATAATTGGCGCCACCTAGCGACCACTGTGTGTCAATAACAGCATACATGTCTGAGGACCGTTGGTGCTTTAAGTAAGTAAATCCAGTGTGTGAAAAAGAAATTTGATGTGTCACATTTTTCAAATACCCTCACTATTTTTATACACCGTCACCATTTTGGAATATCGCGGTATCCTGGTATACCATCATACCATCCAACCCTATAACTTAATATTGACTAATGTGTCTTAATGAGATATTTTACGGAATCATCATCAGTGCAAAAATGAATGCATCAAACAGAGTAAGAAGTGCCAAACTCCATACAGATAAAAATCCCAAACTTACGTATTTCAGCACTATCACCTTTTTCAATTTGTCATCCCATTGATCTAAATTTTAATTACCTCAACATTAATAACGTCATCGTGTGACCTACCTGATTTCTGAAGCCTTTGTCTACCCCCAGTGTCTGTGTGCAGAGGCAATGTTTCACCCCTAGATGACACATGAGATACGCAAGATCAATTGTCCACACACTCTTGGTCAACTTCAGATCCCAGCAGGCACCTTGAAAGTCCTCTTCACTCACTGGATGTAGATATCTGGTCAATTTAGTAAAGGAAATTAGAGTAAGGACTAATCAGATGAACATGACATTTATGTTTAAAGAATTCAGCAAGTAACAGTGTCTTACATCGTATAATCCAATCAACTGAACATTGGCAGCTTTAGCACAGTCAGGACTTGAACCCTCAACAATGTAGTAAACATCCCAAGGATTTAAGCACTGCACCATCACACACCATACCAATCATTCAAGAAGCCTTAGGTTGAGATTCAGTACTTACTTTAATACCATTCTCGAACAAGCCAAACCACAGTCCCAGTGGTAAAGCTGCCGGATAACTGGTACATTTAGCTGAACGACATCTGCAAAATAAGATGAAGCATAAAAACGAGTTAAGAAGTTCCTTTAACATTTTGATCACAATAATCAGCATACACTCACGGATCTCTTTAATAGATACATCTCCTTATTTCTACACTCACCGTCCACTTTATCAGTTCCACTTACCGTATGGATGCACTTTGTAGTTCTAAACTTACAGTCTGTAGTTCATCTGTTTCTGTATGTACTTTGATAGTCCTTTACTCTGTTCTTTAATGGTCAGGACTACCACAGATCATGTATTTGGGTGGTGGATAATTAACATCACTGCAGTGACAATGACATGGTGGTGGTGTGTGTGTGTTGTGCTGGTATGAGCGGATCAGAAACAGCAGTGCTGATGAAGTTTTAAAACACCTCAGTGTCACTGCTGGACTGAAAATATTCCAGATATCAAAAATGTCCAACCAGCAGAATCCTGTAAGCAGCATCCTGTGAGCACTGATGAAGGACTAACTAAGACAAATTGTCCAACAACAAATGAGCTCCTGTCTCTGAATTTACATATACAAGTTGAAGCAATATGATAGATGTGTCCAATAGTGTGCACAGTGAGTAAACAAAGTGTTTACACCAGAGGCACTGCTGTGTCTGACTGAACCGCAACAGGTCAAACAAACACCAAAGGCACCACCACGTCAGTGCCACTGCAGTGCTGAGAATGATCCACCATCCAAATAGTACCTAATTTGTGGTGACCCTCTGGGGGCCTGACTATTAGAGAACAGGGTAAAAGGGATTAACAAAGTATGTCAAGAAACAGATGGACTACAGTGTTATTGTAGAACTAAAGTGCATTTACAAGCCCATAACAGAAAAAAATGCAGTGTCTTACAATGACTTTTTTATATTGCAGACAATATTGACCAGAGTTCTACAGTGCAATCAGAATTTGCTTCTTAAAAAAAATGCAAATGGTATTTTAATTAAGGAACATGCATGAGTATTCTGCTGTTTTTACAGAGTATTCATTCATTAAGCATGTATACAGACATGTTCACTGTTGCAGGACAACGGAAAAAAAAAAAAAAAGGCAACTATTTTGATAGGACTTTACAAGAAAACAGGCCCTTCAGGGCATTGCTCACGTTTGTTTCTTTGTTTCTTTAGTTTATTAGTGTGTCGCGCAATCCGAGGTGACATGTGATGCCCAAGGGGGGCCAATGACCGTAACTCGGTCAATTTTCGACCTATTGCCACGAAATTCGCCAGGCTTGGTCACGGGAGCAATCTGAGGTGACGTGAGATGCCCATGGGGTCCCTGTGGACCCTGGCTGGGCACTGGGGTCCCTGGGTGGGCCAATGACCGTAATTCAGTCTGTTTTTAAAGTTCAACCACGAAATTTGGCAGGCTTGGTCCCAGGTGCAATCTGAGGTGACATGTGATGCCCATGGGACCCATGTGCACCCCGGCTGGGCATTTGCCAGGCTTAGTCCCGGGGGCACCCTGGGGTGACGTGATGACCTTTGGGCCCATGACGTACACTAAGGGTCGGCCCTTGCAGAGGGAGTGTCGAGTGGGCGGTCTGGCTGAACTAGGCTTGGGTCCTCGTGATCTTGACTCATGCATCCTTGCCTTAGAATAAGGGCAGAGCTGGGGGTTCATAGTCAAAGAGTCTTATGGTGATCAGAGACGTTGGGTTGCTGTCTTCTGCCAGCTCGTGGGGTTGCCAATGTCTCATGTGATTCCCTCTTGCTGTGTTTCCTACCAGTTCTCCTCTTTCCTAGCTTTTCTAGCTATGCTGCCGGGGTCTCATGCTCAGAATCCGACCACACTTAGTGGCGGAGACGGAGAGGGTACGAGAGCTGTCCGCGTGATCACGACGCTGTAGGTCCGACACGTCGGGGATGATACTACACTTGGCATCAGTGATTGACATGGCATCAGTGATTGTTTAATAGACACTGTGCTCTTAATCAATAACTAATTACACTTTCTGTTTTCTCTCCGAAGCTGTGTTCCGGCAAAGTTCCGGCCCCACACATGATGTTCATCTGATGGAGCTCCACCACTTGCATAATTCACATTTTATATTCGACCATGACTCCATGGACTGTAGTTTCGCTCTTAGATTTACATCATAGCCGGGCCACTTAATGTCCCGATGTGAATACTTCACATTTTATTCGAATATTTGACTTTTTGACTCCATGAACTGTAGTTTCGCTCTTAGATTTTATCATCATACCTGGGCCACTTAATGTCAATGTGGCATACTTCACATTCTATTCGAACTTGACTCCATGACTTTAGTTCGCTCTTAGATTTATCATCTACGCTGCCCAAGGAGGTTGGGTCCCTTTTTGAGCCTTGGTCCTCCCAAGGTTTCTTCCCAGAACTAGGGAGTTTTTCCTTGCCACTGTCGCCCTAGGCTTGCTCAATTTGGGATTGGACGTAGTTATTAGGAGATAATCTAAACTTGTAAAGTTGCTTTGAGACAATGCTCCATTGTAAAAAGCGCTATATAAATAAATCTGACTTGACTTGACTCCTACACTTTTCGAGATATCGACACGGGACGAACACCAAAACGTCCGGCATGTTCCGGAGAAGTGTGCTTGTCGATAGCAAAAAGAAATGTTGTTGCATTCGCACGCTACACTCGCATTTGTGCGAAAAAACGTCCCGTTCACTTGAATGGGATTTTTTTAAAAACTACTGTCACTCGGTCAATTTTTGAGCTACAAACACCAAACTCAGCATGGTCGGACCTGGGCTCTCCGAGACCCATCACCTCAAGTTTCGGACAGATATCACTCTTTGATCACTTTCTATCACTCTTTAAAAATCACTCCATTTACTTGAATAGGGCAGAAGCTAGAGTGTGCACTCTAGATTTCAGGGAAAATCGATTAATTCACTTTTTCACTGAACAAACTTCTCCAAAATCCTGATACTTTCACCTAGAAACTCCATTTAAACTGCAAATGGTAGAGATACTTCCCCTTCATAATTCATCAAAAGATAGCCTCGCTAAACAAATTATTTTTCGAGTTATGATGATTTGTTCGGGATTAGGGACTGAAATTTCCCTCATTGACAGCCATGTTAATTTTTGGAACTCCGAGGACGCTTTTTCCAAAGTTTCACCTGGCTGGACACTGGGTCCCCTGGCGGGCCAATGAATGTAACTCAGTCGGTTTTCAACCTACGACCACAAAATTTGGCAGGCTTGGTACTGGGTGAAATCTGAGGTGACATGTGATGCCCATGGGGCTCCGGTGGACCCCGGCTGGACACTGGGGCCCCTGGCGAGCCAATGAATGTAACCCAGTCGGTTTTCAACCTACGGCCACGAAATTTGGCAGGCTTGGTACCGGGTGAAATCTCAGGTAACATGTCATACCCTGAGGTGACTACAATGACTACAGTCAGCTTTCGACCTACATACTCGGTCCCTGATGCACAAGGCCGGGGGCATGCACCGCCGCAACACACTCGCAGTTTCTGCAGGAACTGCACTTTCTAGTTTCAAAACTGAAATTGGTGTTTACGTGTGTTGTCTTTGACTAATATTTAAATTGGTTTGATGTTCCGAAACACTTGCGTGTGACAAACACGCAAACAAATAGGAAATCAGGAAAGGGCCAAACACTTTTGACACCACTGTATATGACATGATAGCAAATTATGAGCACAGAAACCGGACACGTACATTACAGACACTTCATTACTTTAATCCTTGATTTCATGATAGGTAAATCTTAGGTTTCTTAGGTTTACCTGTGTCTGGTTTTTAGACCCTGTTTCAGTAAAAAAGGTGAGGATTGTCGTATTTGGTCGACAATATTAGAAGACAGTTTAGAGTGGTACTTTTTGTATATTAGCTGAATATAATACCTTCAGCTGGATAATGCCTTGAAGCACGAGACACACAATGGCAAAAACTGGAATGAACATATTCCAGATCTTAATCCATTAAATTCCACTCAAACAGCAGTTATAGAAACAGTGAATGCTGAAGGTTGTTATACACCAAACGTGATTTCTACATGCAATTTAATCACGATAGTAAATTAATTCGAGGTCATGTATAATAACGGTATCTTCCACACCAAACAAGATTTTTTTAAAGGGTGAAAATGTGACGTTATTTTATTCACCCTTTGTTCGATTTTTGGAACTTTTGCTGGCAGATATAAACTCACTGACCAATAACAGTCACTTCTGGTGTTGGCAAAGCAACAATCAAGCTGGCTGACTGCTTTTGAAACAATCAATTTGAAAAGATGGCAGATCAGCCCTTACCAATGAAGATGTATTCGTGGTACCTCAGTTCTCTTCATTAATTCGTTCCAGAAGGCTTGCCAAGAACCAAAAAACGATGATTACCTTGCAAATCTTTCCCATTAAGAAAAATGTAAATTGAATAAATCCATTCAAGACCCCCAGAAAATCCACACTGAATAAGGCATTATATGCAATAATGGAGTTGTATTGTACAGGTACTGCCTGATTTGCAAAGAGTACATGTTCTGACAAATGCATCACAATTCAAAAGTAACATGAACTGGGGAGCTTAACGAGTGTTTGTGCATAATAACGGAGCCTAAGTTAAAGTTTAAAACATTAACCTACAGGTGGCCAAAGTCATTATCACAAAGCGGATTTTATAAGAAACTGTTAAAAAATAAATCTAATTTAATTTAGTGAGTAATGAATTGAAAGTGAAGAAAGCAAAACACTATTGGTGAACTCTGAGTGCTGACATAGCTGCTATGCTAACTGCAGCCTGTCTTCTGGAGCATTCAATTCCTATTTTGCTTTTGGTTGGTTGTCATAGATTAACCTTTTTAGATCCCATGGAGACTTAGAGACTGAACTAAGTATACAGTACTGAAGATAAAGATCAATAAAAACACAACAAACACAGTGGACATCTCTGAGCAAGGCTATTATGAACCTGAAACACTGTGAACTGAATCATGAATCAAGTTTCGGCTGAAATGAGTCACACGGCTCCTCTCATACAAGTTTAAGCAAGTGCGTTGAGTACCGATCAACCGATGAGGACACATTTTTCAAGTCAAAATGCAGAGAAGCAAAATCGACAACCTCCAAGGTGGTTGAGAACAGAGATACCACTGTATATGTATTTATAAGCATTACAGAGCTCATCCACTTGAGGAGGCTGTTACCTGTGTAATGTAAATGCATAGTTTCTGTAAAAAGAAAAGATGAGACCAAAAACACTGCTCCAAAAAGACCTAGGGTGAATCTGAAATGGTCCACTTGTTTAATT
Source organism: Ancistrus triradiatus (assembly GCA_025084515.1). Taxonomy (NCBI): domain Eukaryota; kingdom Metazoa; phylum Chordata; class Actinopteri; order Siluriformes; family Loricariidae; genus Ancistrus; species Ancistrus triradiatus. The sequence goes on along the minus strand of JAJAGP010000281.1, from coordinate 264,351 downwards.
ATTCACTGATCACTATATAGTGTGTTATGTGTAGTGAGGGACAAACGAGGGAGTTCAGACATTTACTTATGCCGGAAACAAATTTTCTTAACCTGTCGTCGCATAAAACAAACGAAACATCAATAAGTCTACCAGTACTGTCACAAGACTCTGAAGTAATATAGTTTAGTGATGTTTTAATTTAGCTGACAACGCTACTTGTCAAATGTAAAACTTCACACATTTGTCCGACTTCATAAATATCAAATGCACTATTTTCACCACAAAAATCAACCGTTTGTCATTTAATAGTCATTAAATAATATTTTATACTAATATTTGTACACGAAATTCATCACTCGGGTTTCAGATTTGTTTGTCATCTTTGCCGAGTAAAGCCAAAAGAGACCGCTATGCATTGTGATATGTTACTCCGTAAGTAGTGCACATCAGTGGGACTGTGGTAGCCTAGCGGGTAAGGTACTGGACTATGGACCAAAAGGTCCAGGGTTCAAATCCCAGCTCTGCCAAGCTGCCACTGTTGGGTCCTTGAGCAAGGCCCTTAACCCATAATTGCTTGGATTGTAAGATTGTATCAATTGTAAGTCGCTCTGGATAAGGGCGTCTGCTAAATGCTGTAAATTTAAATTTAAATTTAAATCAGTTGTAAACATTTTTAGGGTGCATTGTGGGTAACAATGTAGTGTACTATATAGGGAATCTAAAGCTGAATCCCATTTCAGGGGCTGCATCCTTTGGAGGCTGCATTTGAAGACCGATTGTGTCATAACGGCACGCCTAGGCTGCGGCCGACAAATGCTGAGTTCCTTTCCCTGAAAACGAAGGATACATCCGATGCATCTTTCGCGACCTAACGTATCCCGAGGTGCAATGTGCATGAGGGGAACTTGGGGACATCGGAATGGCTGGCTGAGAAATATACATTATTTAATTAGAAAATTACATTTTCTGTTTTCTCTCCGAGCTGTGTTCCGGCAGTTTCCAGCCCCCCACATGATGTTCATCTGCTGGGGCTCCACTCAAGCTCCATCATCAGCTCCAGCCCCATCATACCCGGGCCACTTAATGTCGATGTGCATACTTCACATTTTATTCGAACTTTGACTCCATGACTTTAGTTTCGCTCTTAGATTTATCATCTACGCCGCCCACGGAGGTTGGGTCCCTTTTTGAGTCTTGGTCCTCCCAAGGTTTCTTCCTAGAGCTAGGGAGTTTTTCCTTGCCACTGTCGCCCTAGGCTTGCTCAATTTGGGATTGGACGTAGTTATTAGGAGATAATCTAAACTTGTAAAGTTGCTTTGAGACAATGCTCCATTGTAAAAAGCGCTATATAAATAAATCTGACTTGACTTGAGTGGACGGTCTCATTTCAGTTCGGCCTTCGCCACGGTCTACCCGGTCTTCCAAGGACACACCTTCATAGACCGTGTCCTTCGAAGGATGCAGCCCCTGAAATGTGATTCAGCCTAATTGTCCATTGAGAATTTGGACAACTCTACAAAATGGTTGACATCCTAAATAGTAAATAGGGTGCGATTTCAGAGGCACCTCTAGAGAGAACTTGTGCCTTTATCACTGGTCGTGTAATTTGTGAGCTAAAAATAAAGAACTTGAACATATTTAAGATGTCTGGCTGAAACTACAATAGTAACAATCTCTGATCAATTTTCATCAAACAAGCTAAGCAAACTGCAAACCTGTTAGTTATAATGTATGATGCTAAAATGAAACCTGTTTACCCATGTAACCAGTTGACCTATAATTGCTTTTAAATGTTGAACCTCATTATTACTCTATAGGCTAGTTGATAGCGAGGAAACCCTTAGAGACATGCATTAAGAAAACAGAAAGGAGATGGACATCAGGAAGCAGCCAGTCAAAAACAAATGGAAGTTTATCGAAGCAATGTATTTTCTGGAGAAATAATGGTGAACTGCTGTTCTCTTTCCTTAGAAATGTTTATAACTGCTTGACATGCAGAGTTGGGCAAACAACCCTGTTCCCTGTACTCAGATGCACCACTGCTCTGCTTAGTATAGAAAATATACTAACAAAACACACACGCAAAAAAACAAAAAGGCGCGTCCGGTGAGTACAGTGTTGAGACGACGAAATCGCTTCCCAATATTCTCACATTTTCACGTTGTTTTATCGCGTCGCGTTCGGTGTGTAACGGCGTTTACACTGCATGCTCACAGTTTTCACAGAATCATCACAAGTCACACAACAGACATTAATTATAAACACCGTTTTATAGGAACGCTTTTTACCAGACAGCACAGCATCATTCTCACCTTCTGCAGTAGCGTAGGGGTCGAGCATTTCTTCGCTTTTTTCTGGAAATACAATGATATAACCGCCATAAGACAAACACGCACGATTAAGCAGCGCAACCCAAAGAAAACCTGACATTAAAAAACATGGTACGTAGCTGTAATAGTACGCACATGGTTGCTATTTACAATGGCACCGCAAACAAGTGAATGGCACCATTTTAAAACGGAAGTGCGTCATCATTGTGCGTGTAGTGAGTTTTCTTTCCGTTACGCATGTGCAAAGTGCTGTAGACTTGTCAGAGATGTACTGCGCCTCGCCTTGGTGGTCAGCGAGAGCCAGTATAGGCTCTATGCACGATGAGTCCGTGACGCGTTTCCGTTAGTCTTTATACCGGCATTCCAGCTTCCGGCTAGCCTAGGCTACTGTAAAGAAAGTTCTGAAGTGCTGGGAATACAGAGAGTTACAATGAGTAAGAACGTTTTGCGATTTCAAAAACAAGAACGTGGGGCATCAGAACATTGTTCTGTCCCGTTGTGTTCGGTGTCAGCAAGGTATAATTCTCTTGTGAGTTGTCATTCGTTGCCGCTGGACGAGGAGATCAGAAAGAAATTTCTTGTCAACATCAAGAGGGATAACATTCAAATCACCAAACACACAAAGGTCTGTAGTGTCCATTTCACTGGTATGGACATGAACTGAGAATGAAAATGACGTGAGCTTAGTTGCAAGGCTATTAAACTCCACAGCCATTCATTTCTATTCAATGTGAAATATGTACAGTGTATCACAAAAGTGAGTACACCCCTCACATTTCTGCAGATATTTAAGTATATCTTTTCATGGGACAACACTGACAAAATGGTGCTTTGACACAATGAAAAGTAGTCTGTGTGCAGCTTGTATAACAGTGTAAATTCATTCTTCCCTCAAAATAACTCAATATACAGCCATTAATGTCTAAAACAACAGCAACAAAAGTGAGTACACCCCTTAGTGAAAGTTCCTGAAGTGTCAGTATTTTGTGTGGCCACCATTATTTTCCAGAACTGCCTTAACTCTCCTGGGCATGGAGTTTACCAGAGCTTCACAGGTTGCCACTGGAATGCTTTTCCACTTGTCCATGACGACATCACGGAGCTGGCAGATATTTGAGACTTTGTGCTCCTCCATCTTCCACTTGAAAATGCCTCAAAGATGTTCTGTTGGGTTTAGGTCTGGAGACATGTTTGACCAGTCCATCACCTTTACCCTCAGCCTCTTCAATAAAGCAGTGGTCATCTTAGAGGTGTGTTTGAGGTCATTTTCATGCTGGAATACTGCGCTGCGACCCAGTTTCCGGAGTGAGGGGATCATGCCAGAGCAGTATTTCACAGTACATATTGGAGTTCATGTGTCCTTCAATGAAATGTAGCTCCCCAACACCTGCTGCACTCATGCAGCCCCAGACCATGGCATTCCCCCACCATGCTTGACTGTAGGCATGACACACTTATCTTTGTACTCCTCACCTGATTGCTGCCACACATGCTTCAGACCATCTGAACCAAACAAATGAATCTTGGTCTCATCAGACCATAGGACATGGTTCCAGTAATCCATGTCCTTTGTTGACATGTCTTCAGCAAACTGTTTGCGGGCTTTCTTTTGTACAGACCTCAAAAGAGTCTTCCTTCTGGGGTGACAGCCATGCAGACCAATTTGATGTAGTGTGTGGCGTATGGTCTGACCACTGACAGGCTGACCCCCCACCTCTTCAATCTCTGCAGCAATGCTGACGGCACTCCTGCGCCTATCTTTCACAGACAGCATTTGGATGTGACGCTGAGCACGTGCACTCAGCTTCTTTGGACGACCAACCCGAGGTCTGTTCTTAGTGGAGTTTTAAAACGCTGGATGATCTTGGACACTGTGCTGCAGCTCAGTTTGAGGGTGTTGGAAATCTTCTTGTAGCCTTGGCCATCTTCATGTAGTGCAACAATTCGTCTTTTAAGATCCTCAGAGACTTCTTTGCCATGAGGTGCCATGTTGGAACTTTCAGTGACCAGTATGAGAGAGTGAGAGATCTGTACTACAAAATTGAACACAACTGCTACCTATGCACACCTGAGACCTAGTAGCTCTAACAAATCACATGACATTTTGGAGGGAAAATGACAAGCAGTGTTCAATTTGGACATTTAAAGGTGTAGTCTCTTAGGGGTGTACTCACTTTTGTTGCCGGTGGTTTAGAAATTAATGGCTGTAATATTGAGTTACTTTGAGGGGAAGAATAAATTTACAACTGTTATATAAGCTGTATACTGACTACTTTTTCATTGTGTCAAAGCACCATTTTGTCAGTGTTGTCCCATGAAAAGATATACTTAAATATCTGCAGAAATGTGAAGGGGTGTACTCACTTTTGTGATACACTGTATATATATATATATATATATGTATATATAAATAATACATAATTATATAATTATAAATAAATACATACTGTGATCTGTAAAAAAAAAAAATATATAATATCTATATCTATATTATATATCCTATATATATATATATCATATATATATATATATTGCACATTGAATAGAAATGAATGCTATTGCACAATTTTCACAGTTCACTGTATGTATTACTTATAATTTATTATAATGTGTTACTTAATGATTTAGAGGGACACATGATCTTTTAATATGAAGTCATGTGTGTGTGTATATATAAATATATATATATATATACACATATACACATATATATTTATATATATATATATATATATATATATATATATATATATATAATGTGTGTATATATGTGTGTGTGTGTGTGTGTATATATATATATATATATATATATATATATATATACATACACACATACCTCAATATTTTATTCGTGTATATGTGCTTATGCACATGTGTATATATGTCTATATGTGTTGTGTACATTTTTGTATCTTTATTATTATTCTTTGGTTTTCCTCTATTTATGTGTGTATATGTATATATGAGCGTATGTGTGTCTCACGTCTCTACACCCTTGTTATTCTTGCACATCGGAGACTGGAGAAACGCAATTACGTTCAGATGTACACTCCCTGCTGTATAGTCTGAATGACAATAAAGTTCACTTTAACTTTCACTTTGACTTTATTATTAAGATTATTAAAAATAATAATTATTTTCATTATGAATCATGTTCTAACGATACGTGTTCAGTGTCCGGCATTTAAAACCGGAAGTTAGTCTGCCGGTATACGAGAACCCGGAAGACAAGCGTGCATAGAGCCTATTTCCAACTTAGCGACTTTTCAGACTCTCTAGTGACTTTTTTTTAAAGCGACTAGCGACAAATGTAGCGACTTTTTGTGCTGTTATTGGAGACTTTTGGAGACTCTCAGATGAACACACATGGGCTGTTTCTCAATATGCGTACTTCTCTGTACTTGTGTTCTTGTGTACCTGTGAAACGTCATCAGTCGCAGCCCAAGTCCTGTCCCATTTCTAAGGCCATTTCTCAATACCAAGTACGCGAAGTACGGACTTGCGTACTTCCTAAGTCTGGACTAGGAAGTTGGACTTGCGAGTACATTCTCCCGAGGATGGGAGGACGCAGTTTGGTTATTCTACAATTGGAACAGCAGCGTACTTGGCTATGGAGACAACACGGTTTACTCTTTACACCTAGATAAAATCGTAAAACATCTTGTATAAAGCCTGCCAGTGGTGGAAGAACAGCTCAGGTCTTTTACTTTCCATTGAATAGTTTCATCTACGTGTAACAACAGGCCGATCTCATTTAAGCATAAATAAAAACCTTCCCAAACATAAGCGAGCACCAAACAAGTCTGATTTTAGAAGGGAATTTAATTCTGAACTTCAATTTATATCAGACAATTCATATTTAGAATACAGGCTGAACAAATAACACATATAATGCATAATAAAAACGTTAATAACTTTGTCACATCTCCGAAATCGTCTGAGCATTTTATCTTTATCTTGATAAACTGACCGCATAGTTGAATTTTAAACAACTACATTCTCGGCTAACAAACTCTTATAACTTCATTCTGACACAATAACAGTATTACTTTAGAAATTATGCATCCAGTTGGGAGTCCTCTCATCCGGCATTACCGAGCTGGCATTGCATTGTGGGATATTTCGCTGCTCAAGACCGCACAAGTCTGCTCTGATGCATCCTCGGTAATATGGGCGGATCGAGAACACATCCGGGGATTTGAAGCGTACTTGCTTAGATGCGAACTTAGAAATGGAACAGTACTTGGGCTGCGACTGATGACGTTTCACAAGTATACAAGAACACAAGGACAGGGAAGTACGCATATTGAGAAACGGCCAAAGTTTATCGCGGTAGTGTTCCACCGTTCAAAATACGCAACAAGTTCACGTTTGCAAATGTTCATATCTACTAAATTAACTATTTATTTTCGCATCTGCAACCACTACTTTAGGTTAGCATTTTGTTAATGTTTTATCTGTTGTATTCCCCATAATCTTAATTGCATCTGCACTTTTAAAATGGTTCAATTTTAATTTATCTTATTGTTCTATTATTCACATTTATTATTATTATACTTTTATTTATTCTATTTTTCTAAATGCTCTTGCTTGTATAAAGCACTTCCAGTTGTTATTTCTGCACTGTTATCATTCTCTACCTTATCTGCAGTTTCACACCTGTCTCACACCACACATACACACACCTAAAAGTAGCAAATCAAAATAAATTTTTAGCCCTACTCCAGTCTTGCTTTTCACTGGTCATAGCTGACACCTTGAACAGAAAAAAAAAACTTAGCTATATGTGAATGCACATATAGTACAACGATCTTAAATAAAAGCCTGCTTTTCTCAGCTTGTGGGTCTTAGGACTGTAGCGCCAGGCAGACACAGATACAGTATTCGAGCTTTCCTCCTCTCCGAAACAGCAAGGTACAGGAGTGAAGATCATTTTAACCTTCACCGGGCGTACCCGAAACTCATCCTCTGCTCTGGTCAAACCTGGATGAAGAGTCCCATCTGGGGTACCAAATTGGACTACAACACATGATTAAGTACATTCTACAATAACTCCTTTCAATAAACTATTGAAAACAGGAGTTATTCCATTGATGGTCTCCTTTTTCAGAGGGTACTGGTGTGTACACAGTCTGTATTCACTCTTTGGAGTGATTTTTAATTCGGGAGCTCCCTTCATTAGAATTACATCAAATGTATCATTTGCCCACAGCGATGGTTCTATTGAGTCCTAAATTTTGCTCTCTGGAACCATGCTGACTTGTTGTGACAGAATTGAAACGTCTGCCTGGGTTTGAAAAGACCATTCAGTAGTGCACTTGTAAACTTGGTGGCTTTCAGAATATTCCCAGAGTGTGTAGCTTGTGGGTTTCCAATTGGTAATTTGAGCGCAGTCAAAAAAATAAAAACAGACATCTCTTTCCATTCATTCTCACACATTTTGGCCAAACACACATGGGGCACCTCCCCTCGGAACCACAGACCTGATCTGGCTTTAGGTTCACAACACAACCCACCCACTGTTTTCTCTCAAACAGGGTTGGGGCAGAGATCACCTCTCTATCTCTGGAGTGAAACTCACACAGATGTTCCAAATCAACAGGCCAATCCTCCACACTAACAGTGCAATGCAAGTCTTCTGGTTTCTTAATCTGGTCATACTTAAAGGTCCTATGCAGCCATTTAAGATAAGGTATCCAGAGGTTACAGTGAAACAAATTCCATCCTGACCACACACTTGGTGGGGAGGATGGAATTTGCACACAATTCAAAGTGGTGATGTCAATACCCTTGGGAGTGCATGTAAGTTTCAAATTTAATTTACACATTAGAACTCTAGCTAGTAGATTCACAGGGCAAGTTGGTGACAATAGGAAGGCGTGTTGTAGGGATACGCTGCTATCACTAAAATAGCAGTCTAGCTCATCAGTGAAAAAACTCCGCCATGGGTATTCCACCCGCTCCCACTACAAACGTTTTCCTACCAAATAAACGCGGATCAGGTTTTGATTACTCCTTTACACAATACAGGCATCTACTAATTTGACCACTAATTTCTAACATAATTGTAGGTAAAGCAGAAGGCCTTGTCATCACCATTTGATAATTTAGAACGGTCTTACCAGTTTCATGCGTGTGGGTGCACATTCAAGGGTTATGTGTTTTTCTAGCTCATTGATTTCATTCCTCATCCCCCTCTAAGTTTTTATCCTTTTTTCCTTGATTTGGACAGTGCACTGCAATGTGTCACATTCGCTGACAAACATAACACTTGTAGGTTGAACAGCCTCTTTTGTCCTGTTGTTCCGCCTCCTGTTCCGTGGCTCCCAGTACAGCACACCGGAGCTGATACTGCTTTTTCTCTCATTTCTCCATGTTGTTTTTCAACTTTTCTGCCAGTCTCTTTACAACATTCACCTCAAAAGCATAAACAGTCTGCAACCTGCCTGTGTCTATTTCAACACAGCCATCACGCTCATTCGTTTGTACGGTCTTAGTCCATTCAGAAATCTCTCTTTAAGGTGGTTCTCCCAGACACTAATATTTGCACTCGGGTAGTCACCTGGCCTGAGTACTGGAAATGTAACTTTTCCAGCTTTGCAGGTAATCTGCCACGGATTGTCCATCTTGCTGTTTACACTGCATCAGCTTGGACAGGTTCAAACATTCCGGGAAAACCTCCATTATCCTGTCCCTGAGGCTCTGGACCTCCCTTTGATAAGCGGAGTCCTCTGCCTCATCGTAGGTTGTCAGGATTCCGTGGAAGGTCACCCCACACTTTTATCCATTCCAGTTTAATCTTTTTCACATATACTCTAGCCAGCTCATTTAGAGATGGCTTCCATCATCTTACAAGCAGATTAATTTTCGTGACAAAATCCTGTTCCTCTTCAGAAAGTCCCTGCAGCTCCTCAGACACGTGTTTCATGGCCTCTATAGTCCATGGTCGGAAAACAAAGGCTGGTCCTTGTGGTTGAGGGGCTGGTGGTGGCAATGGTGGGAGAAGGGGCTGAGGAATGAAGTCGTCCAGGCATTCTCTCTGCAAATTAAGAAACTGGCCAACAGTTACTGTTTTCTTTTGTGCTGCTTGTCTCCATTTCCCATAGGCATGAAAATCAGGTCGCCAAAGGAAATTGGGACAATTTCAGGTGGGAACTTACAATATTTTACCTAATATTCTATCTGAGCACAACTGTCTGACTCATGCATTTTCATCCAGTGAATGAAACTACCATATGGTGGAATATTGCATTGCACTATAGGTGGCAGAAATTCAAATATTTTTTTCTCTTTTTTTTTATTGTTCTGACCCATTGTTACTCTAAACTTTTCAAACACACAGTAAGAAACTTTTGTTTAGAACACACAGTTTTTCTTCTATACACACAGTATAGAGCGTTTCAAACACACAGTAAAGAACTTTTGTGAAGAACACACAGTTCTTCTATACACACAGTATAGAGCGTTTCAAACACACAGTAAGAAACTTTTGTTAAGAACACACATTTCTAATCTATACACACAGTATAGAGCATTTCAAACACACAGTAAGAAACGTTTTGTGAAGAACACACAGTTCTTCTTCTATAGACATTATAGAGTATAGAGCAGTGTTTAAAACCTCACCCAGCAATTTCCAGGTTGTCCACGTCCACCTCCTTGCACAGAATTCGGATCCCAGAGTTTCTCGAGGGCCGCCGTCCAGAAGAGTCAGCTCTTCTCTGAAACTAGTTTTACTGCGAGATAGGTGAGGCTTCAGTTTTCCTTCTCAGGAACGATGTCCTCTCAACGAGTGGGATCCTGCCGACAATGCCAAATTGTGGTGGAGACTTTTCAAACGTGGGTAAACAAAGTCACACAGACACAGGTGCTGGAATAGAGCAGTAGACAACTTTTATTATCTGCACACGCAGAGATCAACTCACATACAGCAATGCCCAAGCACTTGTATGTGAGTGGATAAAGGAGGTAGAAGGCTTCCTCCTTTTAACTGGTTTGTTTACGTGCAGGTTTAAGCATACAGGAAAGCTGTATCAGCAACTCATTAATCACAAGCCGGGTCTCCTGCCCAGAGATAAAACCAGAGATAAAAACCCAGATTCTGTGTACCAACATATAAACAGATAAGTGTCTGTATGACAAAGGGTCAGGGGCTAGCTGTTCCCTCCGTAATTCCTTCTTCTTTTATGGCCTGCTGCTGACCCTGGGGGCACGTCTGTGTTTTGTGTATGTTTCTAACAAGTCATTGGAAAGAATCATTACAAACAGTGTTCCACAGTTATAGGATTACGTAAGTTCAGTACATTTTATTTTACAACGCAGTAGTGTGTAGTACTAAGGTACAAAAAATTTCTCGGACAGCAGGGCAGTGTTCCAGCACGATAATGACCCCAAACATACCTCTAAGACAGTCACTGCTTTATTGAAGAGGCTGAGGGTAAAGGTGATGGACTGGCCAAGCATGTCTCCAGACCTAAACCCAATAGAACATCTATGGGGCATCCTCAAGCAGAAGGTGGAGCAGTGCAAAGTCTCGAATATCCGCCAGCTCCGTGATGTCGTCATATAGGAGTGGAAAAGCATTCCAGTGGCAACCTGTGAAGCTTTGGCAAACTCCATGCCCAGGAGAGTTAAGGCAGTTCTGGAAAATAATGGTGACCACACAAAATATTGACACTTCAGGAACTTTCACTAAGGGGTGTACTCACTTTTGTTGCCGGTGGTTTAGACATTAATGGCTGTATATTGAGTTATTTTGAGGGAAGAATGAATTTACACTGTTATATAGCCTGTACACAGACTACTTTTCATTGTGTCAAAGTGTCATTTTGTCAGTGTTGTCCCATGAAAAGATATGCTTAAATATCTGCAGAAATGTAAGGGGTGTACATACGTCTGTGATACACTGTATCTGTGTGTGTTGAGTACACACACTCATATAATGTGTTTGTGTGTGTGTATATAGATGTGTACAATTATCCATCTATACACATCTGTTTAGATAGATATGAACATCTATATACAAACATAGATATATACATACATACATACATACATGTGTGTATATTGACATGTTCATATAGATCTGTATATGCCTAAACAGATTTATTGCACGCTCGTTTACTTGTATGTGTTTTTTCTATGATATACTCTACTGATATAACTATCAAGGAACAAATCTGTTGCCCCGATTTTGAACTGCTTGCTGTAGAACTCAGACCATATTATTTACCGAGGGAGTTCTCGCACGTCATAATGGTGGCTGTTTATATTCCCCCCTCTGCAAACCCGACATTAGCCTGTGATGCTATACATTCATCTATAGCTCGTCTCCAAACCCAACACCCGAATGCCTTCATAGCCATTTCAGGTGACTTTAACCACGTCACTATGACTAAGGCACTACCACACTTTACTCAGTATGTGGACTGTCCCACCAGAGAGGAGCGAACACTGGATCTGCTGTACTGCAATGTTAAAGATGCATACAGCTGCTCCCCCCTCCCCCCTCTGGGTAGATCTGACCACAACCTGGTACATCTCAGCCCCTGTTATGAACCCATTGTTAAGAGCCGACCTGTGACCACACGGACAGTGAGGAGATGGTCAGAGGGGACTCATGAGGTACTGCAGGACTGTTTTGAAACCACAGACTGGCAGGGCACTCTGTGTGATCGCACGGAGAGGACATTGACGGGCTCAATGAGGCATTAACAGACTTACATAATTTGTGTGGACTCCATTGTCCCAACCAGGACTGTAAAGTGTTAACCAAACAGGTCAAGTCAAGTTCAAAGTGATTTATTTATATAGCGCTTTTTTTACAATGCGAGCATTGCCTCAAAAGCAACTTTACAAGTTAGATTATCTCCTAATAAACTACGTCCAATCCCAAATTGAGCGAGCCTAGGCGGACAGTGGCAAGGAAAAAACTCCCTAGTTCTAGGAAGGAAACCTTGGGAGGACCAAGACTAAAAAAAGGGACCCAACCTCTTGGGCGGCGTAGATGATAAATCTAGAAGTTGGCGAACTAAAGTTCATGGAGTCAAAGTTCGAATAGAATGTGAAGTATGCACATTCGACTAAGTGGCCGGGGTATGATGATAAATCTAAGAGCGAACTCAAAGTCATGGAGTCAAAGTCTCTAATAGAATGTGAAGTATGCCACATCGACATTAAAGTGGCCCGGGGTTTTTATGGCTGATAAATCTAAGAGCGAAAACTAAAAGTCATGGAGTTCATGGTCGATAAAATGTTGAATTATGCACAGTGGCGCCCACAATGTACCTACATCGTGTGGGCCGGAAACTGCCGGAACACAGCTCCGAGAGAAAACAGAAAATGAAATTAGTTATTAATTAAGAGCACAGTGTCTATTAACAATCACAGATTCCATGTGTAGCATGAGACCCCGGCAGCATTAGCTATAGCAGCATAGCTAGAAAGAGGAGAACTGGTAGGTAACACAGCCAAGAAGGATCACATGAGACATCGGCAACCCCACGGGAGGCAGAAAACAGCAACCCAACGTCTCTGATCACCATCACACACTCTTTGACTGTGAACCCCCAGCTCTGCCCTTAGTCCAAGGCAAGGATGCACAAGTCAAGATCAAGAAGACTGAAGCCCAGTTCAGCCAGACCGCCCACTCGACACTCCCGGCTAATGGACAAGGCAGGCAGGCCAGACATGACTCCAGACTCCGGCCTCAGTGACCCAAGCCATGCATCCCAGTATAAATCTAGTCAAATGCCTGCGTAAATAAGTATGTCTTTAGCCTAGACTTAAAATTTTGGAGAGTTTCTGAGTCTTGAACTAAAGTGGGTAGTTTATTCCATAGTTGGGGGGCCATGTATGAGAAAGCCTTTCCCCCTGCTGTGACTTTTTTAATTCTAGAAACTAAAAAAAGTCCTGTACCCTGCGAACGAAGTAGACGAGCTGGATTGTAAAACTCTAAGAGTTCACTCAGATAATGTGGGGCCAGGCCATGTAGAGCTTTATAAGTTATAAGAATATTTTGTAATCGATGCGGAATTTAACTGGTAACCAGTGCAGTGATGATAGAACAGGAGTGATATGATCAAATTTTCTAGTTCGAGTTAGCACTCGGGCAGCTGCATTCTGAACTAACTGAAATTTATTTATAGATTTACTAGAGCATCCAATAAGTAAGGCATTACAGTAATCCAACCTTGAGGTTATAAACGCATGAACAAGTTTCTCTGCATCGTTAAAAGTGAGGCTATTTCTAAGTTTAGCAATATTACGTTTTTGAAAGAAAGCAATTCGAGTGATCCTGCTAATGTGAGCATCAAAGGAGAGATCTGAATCAAATGTGACCCCAAAGTTTTTTACAGATGGACTGGGCAATACTGGACAGCCATCTAGATTTAGGATAGATGTAGCCAACCTGTCTCTCACAGCCTTGGGTCCCACTAATAGAACCTCAGTTTTATCTGAGTTAAGTAAGAGAAAATTAAATAACATCCAATCTTTTATTTCCTTTACACAGTCCTCAATTTTGTTGATTGTAAGGCTGTCATTAGGTTTGGCCGATATGTACAGCTGTGGATCATCTGCATAGCAGTGGAAACTAATGCAATGTTTACGAATAACTGAGCCTAGTGGTAGCATGTACAGAGAGAATAAAAGCTGGCCAAGCATTGACCCCTGAGGCACACCATACTTCACTTTTGAGAGCTTAGACCTTAGATTATTTATATGAACAAACTGGTACCGGTCAGTTAAGTAGGATTTAAACCAAGAAAGTGCTGATCCCTTAATACCTACAATATATTCTAGTCTGTTTAGTAAAACATCATGATCTATAGTGTCAAATGCTGCACTTAAATCTGACAGAACAAGAAAAGAAACACATCCCTTATCTGAGGACATTAACAAGTCATTTAGTACCCTAATTAATGCTGTTTCAGTACTATGATGGGGCCTGAAACCAGACTGAAATGTTTCAAAAATTTCATTCCTTTGGAGGTAAATGCAGAGCTGCTGATAGATGGCTTTTTCTAAGATTTTGGACAGAAATGGTAGATTTGAAATTGGTCTATACTTAGATATCACACAAGGGTCAAGATTGGCTTTTTAATCAGTGGTTTGATAACAGCAGACTTAAAGGATTTGGGCACATAACCAAAGGTAAGGGATGAATTTAAAATAACTAACACTGGCTCTATAACACTAGGTAATACTTGTTTGAGTAAACGTGCAGGAATTGGATCTAATAAACATGTTGATGGCTTAGACGAGCTGATCAGTGCGGATAGTTCAGTATTAGTAATTGGGGTAAAATATTTTAATCTTGATTTACAGCTCATTAAACAGATGTCTTAACTAGTGCTGCATCTGGAAGGTGGCTGAATAGTTTGGTGATGCGATGAGCAGTGAGTTTTATGCCTAATGTTTTCTATCTTATCATTAAAGAAAGTCATGAAGTCATTACTGTTAAAATTACACAGAACGGGAGAGTCACTTTCTGTCGGGTTTTTTGTTAATTTGGAGACTGTATTAAAGAGAAATCTTGGATTATTCTTATTTTTCTCTATGATTGAAGAGAAGTATGCAGCTTTAGCTTTAGTGAGGGCATGCTTATACTCTGCCATGCTGTCCCTCCAAGCAATCTTAAACACCTCCAATTTACTATGTCTCTACTTGCGCTCTAGGTGCCGTGTTCTTTGCTTTAAGGTACGGGTGTTGTCATTTTACCATGGTGCTAGCCTTTTTTCCCTAATGTGTTTGACCCTAGCAGGAGCAATCGTGTCCAGGGTTGAGGGAAGCACACATTCTAATTGGTCATTTACACACTCAAGATGATTGATCTCTGTAGGTGTATTAAATTTCAAGTCTGGTAGGTTTTTAATAAACACAGCTGGAGTAGCAGATGTGATAGTGCGCTTGGTGTGATAACGAGGCAGAAGGATTTTATTTATTAGAGATAGCTCAAATACTAAAAGATAGTGATCTGAAATCGAATCACTTTGGGGGAAAACATCAAGGTTATCTATTTTGATATCAAATGTTAATATTAGATCTAAAGTATGATTACAGCGGTGGGTTGGTCCCATCACATTCTGAGTGATACCCATGGATTCTAAGATGGACTCGAAAGCAATTATAAGTGGATCCTGCTCATTGTCAAAGTGAATATTGAAATCACCTACAATTAAAGCCTTATCTGTTGACAGTAGTAAGCAGGAAAGAAAGTTAGCAAATTCCTGAAGAAATTCTGAATAGGGACCAGGAGGGAGGTAAATAGTGATAAGCTGAAAAGAGTGTGGTTTTGACTTCCATAATGATGGATCAGTCACATTAAGAATCAGTATTTCAAAAGAATTAGCCTTGTATTGGGATTTAGCTGTAACACCTAACTCTTTGTCAAAAAAATGTAGCTATGCCTCCCCCCTGACCATTAGGACAAGGGCGACTAGCATGACTGTATCAAGGAGGGGAAGCTTCATTTAAGGCTAAATATTCATCAGGTCTAATCCAAGTCTCAGTGAGACAGAGAGCGTGTAAGCGTTTATCAGTGATCATTTCATTTACAATCACTGCTTTGTTTGTAAGTGATCTAATGTTAAGTAATCCTAGCTTTAGTCTAATGTTGTTATTTCTTTGGCAGCTATCTGTGTTTATACAAATGAGGTTATTAAAACAGACTTTTTGAGAGTGTTTACGTTTAGGGCAGATGCGGGTAACAGACACAGTTTCAATAATGTGGGTTCTGGTTGACAGTGCATGGCTACCAGCAGAGAGTTGGTTAAGCCGGTCTGTCTGCTGCCTGACCCCTGCTCTGGATAGTCAGCCCCTAACCAATTGGGCCATAAGACTATGGGCAATGTTGCAGGAGATGAGAGCAGCACCCTCCAGAGTGGGATGCACACCATCCCATCCTAAAAGGCCAGGCTTACCTTTAAAGGCTATCCAGTTGTCTATATAGCCCACGTTGTTTTCAGAGCACCAGTTGGACAGCCAGCAGTTCAGCGACCATAACCTGCTGTAGGCTGGTCACCTCGCCGCATTGGGATGGGGCCAGAGCAGACTACAGCATCGGACATCGCCTTCGCCACGCTAACCACCTCTACAAAATTAGCCTTAGTAACCTCTGACTGACGAAGGCGTATATCATTAGCCCCTACATGATTAACTATCCTAGAGAATCTGCGGCTCTCGAGTTCACTAAGACTCGTTACAATGTCCGGCACTCTGGCTCCGGGGATACAGAGAACTCTAGCTGCTGGTGTCCCTAAAGGGGTAGCAAGTTTCACGTGTCGTAAAATAGAGTCACCTATGACCAGAGCTCTTTCAACAGGCTGCTCAGTGGGTTTTTCACTGAGGAGGGCAAACCTGTTGGACACGTGAACAGGTAAAGAGTGGTGCTCTCGTGGACTAACCTTACGACTATGTCGCCGAACCGTCACCCACTTGCCCTGCTGCGAGGATTCTGCCGGGGCTCTAACTTTACCTGTGGCATCCAGATCTGCTAAACTAAGAGCTGAGCTAGCCTTCTTTAATGTCTGCATGCCCGCCTCTAAAACTACAATCTTCTCCGTCAGACTGGCTACAAGCCTACACCTATCACAAGTAAAATTTACACTAATGACGGAGGAAGAATAGCTGAACATGCCACACTCGGCACAGGGAACAAGCACAGCAGAAGACATGTTAGTACAATTAATTAAAGGTACTTAGCTTCGGGTGGTGTTGTGGGGTGCCGAGTGAAGATCTGGTTCTTTTGCAGCCAATGGTCCAATGCAATGCTCAATTAAAGCGTTAATACAAGTTAATACAAAACGTCACAAAAAAGTAAGTCTCAGAAAGAAGGTGGGATAAGACTGTAAAAAAGTTATTAAAACACACACTACTGCGAAAGAAGACGCAACTCTGGTAATTTGCTAATGGCTACAAACACAAGCCGGTATACCTGTAAAGTTGCTAAATAACAATTAGCCGCAAAAAAATATAATCCGCCGGTACGAGAATAAAATAATTAAGATGTTGTAAAAACCTACTATATATACGATTATATATGATACAGATGCGATCGGGAATTAAAATAGTTCAAAGGTAATAAGCTGCTAACAGCTACGAAACGGCGTGTGTCCTGTGTGCAACTGCGGAGAATCAGTCTGGGTTGCCAGATCCTCGCAATCCTCGTGTCAGTTCTCTCAGCGTTCTTCTCAGCGTCTCTCAGCGGGTCTCGCAGCCGTTCTCTCGCGTTCTCTCAGCCAAAACAACCCCCCCCAAACCATGGGTACGAAGGGACATTAAATTCCCTCCTTAACGGACAAGAAGAGGGCCTTAGCATTTAGAACTGGAGACAAAGAGGAGGTGAGAACAATCCAGGGGAGGAAAAGCTAAAGACCACAATCAGAGAGGTGTAAAGGACAATTAAAGAGAAAGCTGGAGTGTAAACCCAACAGCAACAACATGAGAGAGGATTGGAGTGGAATGAGGACCATCACTGGTTTCAGGTCCAAGACAGCAGAGAAGTAGAGGGCAGTGAAGACAGGGCCAACGAACTTAATCTGTTCTTTAACAGGTTTGACACTGCAGGCCCTGCCCTCCCCCGTCCCGACCCCACTGCTATCTGTCCCCTGCAGCCCACCCCACTCACCCTCCCTCCAATCCTTGATTGTCTGCCCCCCTCCTGTGATAGCCCAGCTCACACCCACAACCCCCCATCACAAATCTCCCCTACTGTGTACATCACTGCTGACCAGGTGAGGAGCTAGCTGAATAGACTCCACACAAACAAGGCTGCTGGCCCCGATGGGGTCCCCCCCAGGGTCCTTAAAGCCTGCGCCACCCAGCTGTGTGGAGTCCTGCAGTATGTCTTCAACATGAGCCTGAGTCTCCAGCGTGTCCCAGTGTTGTGGAAAACGTCCTGCATCGTTCCTATTCCGAAGACGCTACGCCCTAGGTGACGTCAAGGACTACAGACTAGTAGCACTGACGTCCCACATCATGAAGACCATGGAGAGGCTAGTCCTGGACCAGCTCCGACCCATAGTCCAGCCACTTCTAGACCCACTCCAGTTCGCCTACCTGCCACGTCTGGGAGTTGAGGACGCCATCATCTACCTGCTTGACCGAGTCTATACTCACCTGGACAGGCCAGCCAGTATGGTGAGGATCATGTTTTTTGACTTCTCCAGTGCATTCAATACAATTCATCCGGCTCTTCTGGGTGAGAAGCTGACAGCAATGCAGGTGGACACCCCCCTCGCATCCTGGATTACAGACTACCAGACCGGCAGACCTCAGTACGTGCGCCTGCAGCACGGTGTGTCGGACAGAGTGATCAGCAACACCGGAGCACCACAGGGAACGGTCCTCTCTCCCTTCCTCTTTACCCTCTACACCACCGACTTCAGCTATCGGACTAAGACCTGCCACCTTCAGAAATTTTCTGATGACTCAGCGATAGTTGGATGTATCAGCAAGGGTGATGAGGACGAGTACAGGGCTACGGTGAAGGACTTTGTCACATGGTGCGAGCTGAACCATCTACAGCTTAATGTGACGAAGACAAAAGAGCTGGTTGTGGACATGAGAAGGAAAAAGGCACTGGTGACCCCTGTGTCCATCAACGGGGTCAGTGTAGGCACTGCTGAGGACTACAAATACCTGGGAGTGTACATAGAAATAAATGGGGACTGGAGTAAAAAACACAAGAAACCCTCTACAGGAAGGGCCAACGTCGTCTCTACTTTTTGAGACGGCTAAGGTCTTTTAACATCTGCAGGACTATGCTAAAGATCTTTTATGAGTCTGTGGTGGCGAGTGCTATCCTTTATGCAGTTACATGCTGGGGCAGCAGGCTGAAGGTGGCAGATGCCAACAGACTAAACAAACTGATCTGTAAGGCCAGTGATGTGGTGGGAGTGGAGCTGGACTCGCTGACGATAGTGTCAGAGAGGAGGATGCTGTCTAAGCTGAAGTCCATTATGGACAATACCTCTCACCCGCTGTACAACACACTGGAAAGACACAGAAGCACGTTCAGTCAAAGACTCATTCCACCCAAAAGCACCACGGAGCGCCACAGGAGGTCATTCCTACCTGTGGCCATGAAACTTTACAACTCCTCACTTAAATAATAGAACTTAAAATACGTGCAATATGATAGTTGTATCATAAATAGTGCAATATATGTCACCACTGCATCTGCCACTTTATTCTAAGAGCGTTTTAAGTGTATTTTAAGAGCGTTTTGCCACTTTATTTTACGAGCGTTTTAAGTGTATTTTAAGAGCGCTTTGCCACTTTATTTTAAGAGCGTTTTTACTTTACTTTACTTTTTAATATATTACTTTTAATATATTCTTAATACATATATACAATCTGAGCAACTGTAACATCTGTAATTTCCCCTCGGGGATCAATAAAGTATTCTGATTCTGATTCTGATTCTGATATTTCTTTGCAGGTTTGCCACCTACAACCACTTTATGACCTTCTGGGAACTCATTGACCCTGCAACACATCACATGATCCAGGTCACCAGGTCCAAAGTGACCAGAGAGACAGGAGCAACTAGAAAACAGACTCAGATGCTACCTATGATAGATGAATTCTTTTTGTTTATGATGCATCTTGCTTTGGGCCAAAAGCAGCGAGACCTGGCTCATTGCTTTCAGGTACATTACACCACAGTAAGCGGCATCATTTCATCTTGGGCTCAGTGTGCATTTGGATGCCCAAAGAGAGGATACAAGTTCACTTACCAGAGGAGTTTGAGAAATTCCAGGACACCCAAGTTATACTGGACTGTACGGAGCTACGCTGTCAAACACCATCTTCCCTGCTATTAGAGTGAGGTCTTTTCCAACTACAAGTCTCACTGCACCTTGAAGACCCCCATGGTGCCATAACATTTGTGTCTGGACACCAAATAAATTATTTAATCCAATAACAGCATAAAAACATTAGAAAATGTAACAGCCTAACAAAATATATTATGACATGTAGTAATTATTAATGTATCCATCTTATGAGTGAAATATTTGACGGTCAATTGAATCTAGTCATAACAAATACTCTTGTTACTGATTTGTTTTATAAATTGACATTATTAAAATCTTAATAATGTATTACTTAATGATTTAGAGACATTGTCTTTTAATATGCAGTCTCCTTAGTGGAGATACAATGACTGTTCAGGCCTTGGAGATTGTTTGGAAGATGGGGTTTATGTTTTTGGGCACTGAGACAAGGTTGTTAAGGTTGTTATCAGGATGCTTTTCCTGTGATTGGCAGAACTGAGTATGAAAATGACGTGAGCTTAGTTGCAAGGGTATGAAACTCCACAGCCTGAACAGTCATTGTGACATGACTAAGGAGACTCCATATTAAAACATCATGTGTCCCTCTAAATCATTAAGTAATACATTATTAAGATTATTAAAAATAATAATTATTAATTATGAATCGTGTTCTAACAATACGTGTTCAGTGTACAGGCATTTAAAACCGAAAGATAGTCTGCCGGTATACGAGAAACCTGAAGAGAAGCATGCATAGAGGCTATAGCAATTAGAGGTAAGCTACCGCAGTTAGCACGAGAGCTGAAGAAACTAAGGAGGTAGGCGGGAAGGCTAACAAGGCAATAGGGAGGCTCTGGAGCTAGAGGTAAGCTACCGGAGGAAGCGGACGGCTACCAAGGCTGACAAGAGAGCAATAGCGATTAGAGGTAAGCTAACGAGGTTGGCACAAAAGCTAAAGAAGGTAAGGAGATTAGCAGGAAAGCTAACGAGGATATAGGGAGGCTCTGGAGCAAGAGGTAGGCTACCAGAGAAAGCGGGTGGCTACTGAGGCTAGCAGGAGAGCAATATCGATTAGAGGTAAGCTACCAAGGTTAGCACAAAAGCTAAAGAAGCTCAGAAGGTTAGCGGGAAGGCTAACGAGGCTATAGGGAGGCTCTGGAGCTAGAGGTTGTCTTACAGGTCCACAAGGTGAGAAGTCAATGCAATGGTCCTGACCATGCACCTTATGCTCAGCGCTTGGATCTTGGCTGGGTTATTATAGGCGAAGCCTGTCTAGGTGCAGCTCACAAACCTAAAGATGCAAGAGTATTTCAAGCTCAGGTTCTTGAGAATGGATCTATCTGGACTATCTAATCCACATCAAGAGTGGGGACGAGTGGAAAACCGGGTTCAATACACCACTTGGACATTTTGAGTACAGAGTCATGCCATTCGGCCTCATCTATGCACCTGCTGTGTTTCAAGCATTCATAAAAGATGTGTTGAGAGATTTTCTTAATTGTTTTGTTTTTGTTTACCTAGATGACATCCTGGTATTTTCCCAGACCGAGGTGGAGCACGTGAGGCACGTGCGTCTTGTCCTCACCCGCCTTCTGGAGAATTGACTGTTTGTTAAGGCTAAGAAGTGCCAATTCCACGCCTAGGCCGTCCTGTTTCTCGGGTTCATTGTCCAGAGGGGACATATCAGAGTGGCCCACACCCTCCAAACGCAAGGAGCTACAACGATTTTGATGAAGGCTCTCACGAGAACCTTTCGAATCACTGACAGCCCAGGTTTGTGTTGGTGCATGCTGTGAACTGAGATCGAACTTCTACATCCAATTCTGGGTCTATGAGTTTGGAATTTGCTTCAACAGGAGTGTCTTCAGTGGGTAGTAGGAGAAACTTTGGTCCAGTGAGCCAGTTGGTTTGTGAGAGTAACTCAGCAGGTACTGACCTAGTTGCTACATCTGCTGGATTATGGCTAGTGGGTATGTAATGCCACTGCTCAGGACTTCCTGAATGTCCTAATGCGAAGACAATTTAATAATGCATTCCACTCTGACACACAGAGAACCTGGGGGCAACATTGTGAATGTAACCAACCACGACTTTGCTGTCTGTATAAAACCTTATGTTGTCCAACCTGACATTAAGTTCTTCAGATACCAGTTCTGCAATTTCTACTGCTAGGACAGCAGCCCCCAGCTCCAGACGTGGGACTGTATGAACTGACATAGGAGCGAGTTTGGCCTTACCCATAATGAGTCCTACGTGGTTCATGTCGTTGTCATCTATTACCTTTAAATAGGCTACTGCAGCAATGGCTTTCACTGAAGCATCTGAAAAAACATGTATCTCTACACGCTGGGCATTGGTGACAGAGTTGCTTGTATAGCAGGGTGGAGTCTCAAAGTGGTTGAGCACTTGTAGTGATTCCCTCCAAGTCATCCACTCTCTTTCCTTTTCAGTTGGCTGGGGCTCGTCCCAGTCAACAGTATTGTGGGTGAGTTCTCTCAGCAGGAACTTTTCTTGTATAGAGATTGGTGCCAAACTATTAACGGTGTCAAGCACACCTCTGCGTGTGTATGGCTTTGTGGTGGTAGTGACCTGGAAGGTAAATGCGTCATTGATCAGGTCCCAGTTCAAACCAAGACTACGCTCCTTGCAACAGGTCAAGTGCTGACGACAAGGGGGGAGAGGGTACTTGTTACGCTTGGTTATGGAGTTAAGTCCATGGAAGTCAATGCATGGCCTGAGGGAGCCATCCTTCTTCTCGACAAAAAAAAAACCCTTGCACCAAGGGGAGAAGTGGAGGGTCGAATCAGTCATGCGGCGAGCAACTCCGTGATGTACTGCCCCATTGCTTCCCTCTCAGCCTGAGACAGATGGTACAAACGGCTGGAGGGGAATGAGCTTCCGGGGAGGAGCTCAATGGAGCAGTCATACAGGCGATGTGGTAGCAGCTTCATGGCATCGTCACGAGCAAAGACCCTCTGGAGGTCGTGGTAAACCCGTGGGACCATTGACAGGTCGACTTCGTGCAGGGGCTGAGAAGTGCACGAGGAGCTCCTGGAGGGAGGAATGGCTGAGCGCAAGCAGCCTTGGTGGCAGGACTCCAACCGACAACCCTACCCTGGCTCCAGTCTATGGTGGGATTATGGAGGCGAAGCCAGGGATACCCCAGGACAAGGGGAGTTTGTGGGATGTGGACGATGGCGAACGAGATGTCCTCGTGGTGGTTTCCAGATAATAACAGAGACAAGGGGCAGGTCCGGTGAGTTATCCTCACCAGGAGCTTACCGTCCAGGGCATAGACCCGCCTCAGGGTCTCAAGGGCTTCCAGGGGTGCCCCTTAATTGCGTGCCGAGAGCACTGTCCATGAGGTTGTTCTCCGCCCCGGAGTCAATTAAGGCCTCCAGCATATGGGTGGCGTTCAACGAGGAAAGGAGCAGCAGCGAGGATCGAGGTGTAACTGGGGGACTGGGTGAGGTGCTCGTCAGGGCCCCCATTTTCACTGGCGAGCCACCCCTTTTGGGTGAACGGGGCAAGAGGCGAGGGCATGGTCTGCTGCTCCGCAGTAGAAGCACAATCCCTGGTCCCTCTGGCAAGCATGTTCCTGCGGGGTGAGCTTAGTACGGCCTAGCTGCATGGGCTCAGGTTTGTCCGGGGCAGTCGTGGAGGGCGTAGAAGGCGTGTGACCTTCCTGCACAGTGGACCTGGTCCGAGGAGACAGGGATGCCTGGACTGAGCACTGGGCCCTTTCCTTCTGACATTCAGGGAGGCGTTGGTGCAGGCAAACAACCAGAGCCACCAGGGCGTCCAGGCAAGAGGGCTCATCACAGACCGCAAGCTCATCCTTAAGCTGTTCGGACAGCCCAGAACGAAACGCCTCCCGTTCCAATGGGCATCTGGGGCCAACGACTGGAATTCCATTGCATAGTCAGTGACCAACCGGGAACGCGGCCGAAGGCCAATGTGTCAGCTCGACGACGCCTCCCCATGGCTCGGGTGATCAAAAACCTCCCAAAACTGACAGAGGAAGTCAGAGTACGAGACCTCCTCGAGAGCACAGCTCTGCCCCGCAGCAGCCCCAGAGGTACCCAACTTTCACAGGATCAGTGGCAAAGGCTGTGGCCCATAACCTAAAGACCACATCACACTGCAGCAGGAAAAGCCGGCACCAGTCGAGCTCCCCTTCGTATGGCTCCGGTTGTGTGAGGGGTGGTTCCGTGCCCCTGGAGGTTTTCAGTGGATCTGGTGTGGCATACGTGGAGGACAAGGACCCCAAGGGAGCAGCCAGAGGGGGTACTGGAGTCTGTGTACTGCCGGGGGCATGGATGGTCTGACCCACGGTGGAAGAAACAGCCCTATGCAGAAACACAGAGTAAGCGATTAAGTTTACTAGTGTTAGGGTTTTCGGAACTTATAAACGCAAATTCAATATGGGAAGTTTTAACCACGTGGTCCTTTGTTCAAAATGGCGCCTCCCTGGGCCCCTGGGTCCCTGGCTAGGGAACCTTCAGATTCCTGCCTAAGGGGGAGGCAGAGCCTGGACTTTCTAGCACATTTCATTGGCTCCACCAGTAGTGAAGGAGGAGCCTAGATGGGAAACAAAAGCATTCGCTCAGAGACGAGCGGCCCCTTTTTGCTCTTTCTTTTCTTTATTTTCTTTCTCTTTCTCTTTCTATTCGTCTGCTTGCAGGAGAGAAGGGCAACCGATCGGCTTAGCTCTAAGATATATTCACAGACCACTTTGTGTTTTAAATAAATTGTTTGTAACAAGAGTCGCCTAGATGTCCGACTGCTTCTTCAGGACCTCGCGAACAAAAGATTCGTCGTAACACTAGTTAAAGCTGATATTTCATTAGACAATAAACGATTTGATTCAGCCAGAGAACAGAGCAACTGGTCATGCTGGGACAGCCAAGCTTCCTGTCGCTGGACCAGCATGCCAGTGGCCAGAAGGTCATCTGCCTTGGGGCCTGCGTGTTCCATGATGGCCAGAACGTTCTGTTACAGGGAATCTAAGATTCCCCACCTAGGTAGCAGGCGGAACCCAAGATGCAGACCACAAAGAGACGAGATTCGAGAATAAACAGGGAATTTATTACAAAACCAAAACTGAAATGGAAACTGGAAATAAGGCAAACGGAAACCAAATGAACTGAGTCCAAGAAGCTGGTGGAGGATCGGGGAGTAACAGGAAATGGGTGGCGGCGGTGTGTTGCGTGCTTTCTTCCAGGGATGGCCTAGGGTCTTCAGGGCGAAAGGTGTGGTGCGAGGTCAGGGCAGGTACAGGCTTTCTGGGGCAGGACACAGGTATGGTGCGTGGAGGGTAGAAACAGAAAATAAATGGCCAACAAAAACCTGGCGTGAGAGCCAAAAACCGAGGGAGAACAAAAATAACAATAACAGGAGAGCCAATAATTGAACAGCAAGATGACTGAACTAAAGAAACTGATGATCAGGAGAAGAGACAAAGAACTAGAGTAAGAAATGTAGCTAGAAGCTGCTAGACAGAAAGCAAGGGTGGCTTGGCTAACTGCTAGCGTGGCTAGGCTAACGAGGTTCAAGGCTTGACTTAGAGACAAGAGCTAGGCTAACGCTAGCGTGGCTTGACAAGGCGATAACACGTAATAAAAATACATGGAGAAAGGATACAAGGACATGAAAAAATCGCTAGGACGAGAGACAAGGTTACCGGGTACATTCTGCCGATCCATGGCTGCTTTAAACAACATTATATAGGAGCGTGGTGATGAATGGCGATGACAAACCGGTGAGCAGGGCGGAGCGAAGATAGATGACATCAGGTGGGCAGCCAATGGATCTGCGGAGAAGAAAGCACAACACACGCACACGCCGCCAGACAATAACAAAGTGCATGTCGAGGGTGAACAAATGTAAACAAAGCAAAAGTGCAGCGAACGGTGAAGGAAAACGAAACATAACAAAACGAGGCGTGAAATCGGGGACCCTGTTTTTTGCCCCACTGTATATATGATTGTGTCCGTTTCTCTTCTGTAAATTCTTGGCTATAAGTACAATTAAGGGTAGTTAAATGATACTGTTGATACAGTTAGCTTAAGGGTGGGAACCATACCTGCGAACTCAGGTTAAATATGCTCACTACCCCGTCCATGGTAAAGAGGGGCTACAGGTATTTTCATCTGTGGACCCATTATGAGGGAGGGGAAGAGGAATTGGACACTTCAGTCACACCTTGAGTCTGCAAAGCTGGCTACAGGAGACCTGTTCTTTATGTAAGCATGTTTTTATTGATAATAGACAATGTAACACCAGTTAAAACCAAGCACCAGTTAAAACCAAAATGATCAGGGATAGAAGGCTGGCACCTTGGTATAATGATCATACACGTGCTCTGAAACAAACTGTATGGAAATTGGAGCACAATGCTGTGCTGTAAAAAGCACTATATAAATAAATTTGACTTGACTGCATCATTTAGGGTTAAATAACTTGTTGCCAGCTGTAGCGTGATCGCTGTGTCTCCCTCTCTTTACCTTCTTCCCCCAAGTCATAAAACTTTACGACATCTTGGAATGCAATGGCCCCTTTGACAGGATCTTACCCCACCACGTGAAGACCCACCATCTGGACCGGATCTTTTACCCACTAAGGGATAACTCCAACGGTTAATTCTTTCTCAAACCTATAACCTTAGACATCTCCAATAATAAACTTGAGTCCATATGTAACTTTAAGAGGGGGTTTCATCTTTCAATACCACAGGCTTCCCCTTTCCCTCTAACTGTTGCAGAAGATAACGGCTTTTTCCTTCCACAGTTGAACTCTTTCATCACAGCTCCTCTTGAGAACCTTCACCCAAGAGAGGCGCCAGATAAACAACCTTTTTCCTCAAAACCACAGAAGAAGCTTCAGACATGGCCAAGCCCAGATAACTTGTGCATCTCGCCATCATAAAATAAACCAATGTGTGGTTTTAAAAGAAATCCTGACAAGTCCACCCTAGACTCACCCTTCCCAAGAGAAATCTCCCCCAATTTCTCCCAAGGAAAGCAAACATGCTTCCACCTAGGTTGCGTTTACGACCTCTCAGCCTGGCGCCAGAAAGACACCCCTGGATTTATGACACCAAGAAACTATCAAGCTTTGGTTCTGAGACAAACTTTAATAATTGTATTAAACTTTTTCTGGGAACAGATTATCTTCATCGAAACCTTTTAATTACATAACAAATGATATTTGCTTCATGATGAGTCCAAACACGCCGATACGCATCGCACACCCATTATAAACACATGTATGTGCATGTACGGATTTGTTATGCATTTCATATGTACTTGGTTAATATTTTAGTATAATGATCTTTTTGTTTTGATACTTAGTGATCCCGTTTGAGTATGATTAGAAATAACAGCTTTTGCCTATGTGTACCGATCGCTCGGGGTTTAATACTGTTCATACTTATAAAGAATCGAAATGAAGTTATTTTGAATGTACTGTTTACTACATCTTGTATCGATCATATTATTTGTTTAAAGGTATAGTAAATGCATGTGCTGTAGTTAGAATGCTTTAAAGATGTTCTAGTTTATCGATTCAAGGTGCCTTTGATCATTTGAACCTTACAACAAAGTCTGCATCTAAACTTGTAACTTTGAGGATTTTTGGTTATTATGTGATACTTTTAATCTCTTTTAGATATGTAGGAATATTATTAATCCAAGTTAGAACGTCTGTGGCTCATATGGTGAAATAAGACAAAACCACGATAGGAGAGCTTTACTGAGGAGTCAGCTTCTCATTGGCTAAGTAAGGGCAACTCCTTATGTCCCACCTCCAGCCGCTTACGAGCCGGAACATTCAAAAGCAACGCGGGCCGACCGCGTGGGGAGCTAGCTTCAAGTCTTGTGTTTCTTTGTTCTCTTCTGCTCTTCTTTTGTTCCTGAAAGTCTAGTCTTCGTTTTACCTGCTTTTAAGTTTTTGTGTTTAAAGGTAAGCTTCTGCATTTTATTTTACTCTAAGCTTTCTGTGTCCAGCAGTCTTAGAAGTTCGGTATCGCCGAATTAGAAGATAGTTGAAAAACCAACCAGCTAAGATCTCCTCTATACTAGACTACGGTCCCGTCTAAGTCTGTTGAAGCTCGTGGTTCACGAACGCTGTAACTCTACCTTCACTGCTGGTCAGGGTGGAAATCTGAGTTATATGCCCGCAAGTCTAGATCCGGTAGACCCTGACCACCAACACAGGGAAGAAGCCGAGCCGAAGCGAGGCCCACAACACATCCGTAGCTCCAAGAGTCGCCAGCCGAAGGCCGGTAGCCAATCATCCAGAGGTCCACCGAACCGTCGCCGGACGATTGGAAGAGAGACCGGGTACCATTCCTCCGTGCGATCTCGGACGACAGGCGGAAGCCCGGCTCCGTTCCATCTTCTTCGCGTGAGCCCGTAAACAGGCCGGCAAGTACCTCTTGGTGTGTTTTATCTAGGTCCCTGATTCTAGAAGCTTGCGTTTAAGCTAAATCCACGCTTCGACATAGACTTACCTACATCTAAGTAGTTTCCACCATACTGTTCTGAACCAGCATAATTTGTTTCACTAGTAAGTCATACAACTTACAACTAGTCTATAATGCTTTCGTGATAGATATATTTCGACCACTTAGTTGCCCCTAGAGTCATTTTGGTTTCTGATTTTAATTACTGTGATATGTCCGCTTGCCACTATTTCCTGTTTCTATACTGTGATATATACATATTCATCGTCATTTTATGATTTTAACTCTGTCATACACTCGTTATTACATCAGATAGTCTGTTGATATTGCCTTGTTTGTAGTTAATAAACTTGTTTAAAAACCTTTTGAATTTGCCTCCTGGTGTGGGAGTTCATTCATTCAAAGGTCGAGAAATATACTTAGACTGAGACTGATCAAGTTGTTGTTCCCTCTTTAACTGGTCTCCAAATCTACCAGTGAATTATTTATGTTTATAAAAATTATTTTAATAATAATTACTATTATAAAGATTTGGTGGTGCCCCTTTTTCTTAATTAATTAATTAATTAATTAAAATTAATCCAATTAAAGTGTAGTCTTAGTTTGCTACACAGCTGAAACATAATCACTACTGCAGTAATTATCCAATGGGGGGCCCTTACCTATTTGCTTAAATCCAGTTGGTGACCTTTTTTTTGGCCAGGCAGTGTATAATTTAATTAATTATTCTCTATTAGACTACATCTTATTGTATTTATATGCTAATAATTATATGATTTTCTGCTGTGTTGTACTGTACATGTCTTTGTCTTTGAATATATCTATGCGTTCACTGTTATAAAAACATACACTGACTGCAAGTGTCTCTTTTTATTTGCTAATTTTGTTACAGTTTTTCTTCAATGATGGTCAATTATAAGAACTCAAAGATGCACTTTTTAGATTTTTTTTTTTTTTCAATATTTCAAAGGGAATTAATTCTGACCTGCAGGAAAATAAATTTCCACAAGATAACCTTCTACACATTTGATATACATTCAATTATAAAGGGACGATTCCGCACATATTAAACAGGGAAAATAATCCAAACTCATGCTTGACAATATTCAGATATGCTCAAAATCCCCCTCCCCAATATGTTGATGTAAAATATACCTAAATAAACTTATTCCAATCATTAGCTTTGCATAATGTTAGGATCTGTTAGTGTTCCACAGTTGCCAGGTCCATTAATTATAAGCAATTTTGGTCTTTTTGACTGAATGCTGGCGTCTCTCGTGAGACTTGGCAACCCTTCAGCACACCGTACCAACAGCTCTGACTTAGATGAAAAGATAAAATCAACATGTAATTTCTACTGGAACTGTAATTGTGGAAATAAATAATACTTTTCTAAAAGATGTCAGTACTTGTATAAAGTAGAAACAAACATTGTTTTTTGTGAAAATGGGCAGAATGGCTACGCCCTTGCTAATGCTGATATACACTCCTCTCTGTTGAGATTGAATTAATTGAAGTCAAACCTGTTTTTGTACTCCACTTAAATCAAAACCTTTGACTTTTAAAACAACTCATGAAAATCAGTTGAGAAATGTAGGTTATGCTGGTTGTGCTTTTTTTCTGTTTGTTTGCAGTCCGGTCTTGTCTGGACCAATATGGCGGATGTGTTGATTTATTGCAGCAAGGGCCGAAATGTCCAATGCAGTGTTTAGGTATATTATGCTTATGGATCTAACACCAAGATCAGTTCTGTATTGTCTCAAGTCATGGTCTATTCAATGTTTCAACTTAATTAAGTTCACCATGATTGTATATTTGTTTTTATGAAATTCACATATGCAGATCAAGTGACGCTCTATATATTATCAGGCTTGTTCAATTTAATCCGGCATTGTGCAGTTGGTGTGACACGGTGATGTACGCCATTATGATTTAGCAAACGAGAGGCGGCTGCAGGTCTCAAAGTCAGTCGTTGCAGTTTTTTCTCCACTGACTGAGAGCCTGAGACTGAGAGCTGAGAGCCGACTTGATGACAACATAGCTTAATCCTCATTGGCTAAAGGCTCTGTTGAGACCTACAGTATGACATTTGTTTCTTTTCATTCTATTTATAATGGCAGGGACGTATTTCTTTACTTGTGCAAAGCACTCTAAATTGCTTTTATTTTATATCTTAACTGTTTTTAATTGCAAAATATAAAAATATGCTGAACAAATAAAGCTGTGAGTATGCGTTGCTCAGAAGATGATTGTGCTGACAGATTTGATCTTCAATTAGATCTTCACATCCTCTATTCATCACTCTACAAATACAGAGTGGTTCAAAAAAAGTATTTAGTCAATCACTGATTGTGAAAGTTCTCCTACTTACAAAGATAAGAGAGGTCTGTAATTTTCATCATAGGTACACAACTATAAGAGACAAAATAAAAAATCCAGGAAATCACATTGTAGGATTTTTTAAGAATTTAATTGTAAATTATGATGGAAAATAAGTATTTGGTCAATAACAAAAGTTCAGCTCAATACTTTGTAACATAACCTTTGTTGGCAATGACAGAGGTCAAACGTTTCCTGTAAGTCTTCACCAGGTTTGCTCACATTGTAGCTGGTGATGTTTTGGGGCAAAAAGGACTTTCAACTCCCTCCAGAAATGTTCTATGGGGTTGAGGTCTGGAGACTGGCTAGGTCACTCCAGGACCTTGAAATGCTTTTTACGGAGCCACTCCTTCATTGCCTGAGCGGTGTGTTTGTGATCATTGTCATACTGGAAGACCCATCCACGTTCCATCTTCAATGCCCTCACTAATTGGCTTAAAGTCTCACGATACATGGCCCCGTTCATTCTTCCCTTAACACAGATCAGTCGTCCTGTCCCCTTTGCAGAAAAACAGCCCCAAAGGTGAGGTTTCCACCGCCATGCTTCCCAGTAAGTATGGCACAAATCTGAATTCTTCTTCCTCCAAACATGGCAAGTTGAGTTTTTACCAAAAAGTTATATTTTGGTTTCATCTGACCACATTATATTCTCCCAATCCTCTTCTGGATCATCCATATGCTCTCTGGAAAAATTCAGACGGGCCTGGACATGTACTGGCTTAAGCAGGGGGACACACCTGGCACTGCAGGATCTGAGTCTCTCTCGGCGTAGTGTGTTACTGATGGCAGCCTTTTTACTTTGGTACCAGCTCTCTGCAGGTCATTCATCAGGTCCCTCCATGTACTTTTGGGATTTTTGCTCACCGTTCCCATGATCATTTTGACCCCACGGGATGAGATCTTGCATGAAGCCCAAGATCGAGGGAGATTATCGATGGTCTTGTATGTCTTACAATTGATCCCACAGTTGCTTTATTCACACCAACCTGCTTGCCTATTGTAGATTCCCTCTTCCCAGCCTGGTGCAGGTCTAAAATTTTCTTTCTGGTGTCCTTCGACAGCTCTTTGGTCTTGGCCATGGTTGAGTTTGGAGTCTGACTGTTTGATGCTGTGGACAGGTGTCTTTTATACAGATAACGAGGTCAAACAGGTGCCATTAATACAGGTAACAAGTGGAAGACAGAAGAGCTTCTTAAAGAAGAAGTTACAGGTCTGTGTGAGCCAGAAATCTGGCTTGTTTGTGGGTGACAAAATACTTATTTTTCACCATGATTTAAAATTGAATTCTTTAAAAATCCTACAATGTGATTCCTGGATTTTTTTTCTCATTTTGTCTCTCATAGTTGAAGTGTACCTATCATGAAAATTGCAGACCTCTCTCATCTTTCTAAGTAGGAGAACTTGCACAATCAGTGGCTGACTAAATACTTTTTTGCCCCACTGTATGTACAAATTAACCCCATTATTCATTAGTAACTCATATTAGGCATCCTTCACAGATGTGCCTATCACAGGCATCACATATGCATCCATAAAACAGCATCCCATCTTTCCCATTGCATGTTATGTGTTTAGTTATAAAAGTTAATTTGTATCTCCCAACAATTTAGCCACACAAACCTCATCACTGATGCTGATAATTTATTAATATATAAATAGGCTATATCCATTTACAATCTGCAGTTTTCTACATACCACTTAGGAGTAGGATATTTAATGATGACTCACACCAAATGACACAAACAATGGTACTCACTGCTATTGAAATTTGTTTGTTTTGTGAAGGCTATAGACTATTCCCTAAATCTAAAATGCAATCACTGCTCAATGGAAAGATGTGTTTTGGCTTATTATAACAAATTAGGAATAACAGTGTACACATTTGGAACAGGAGTGCGCTATTTCTCCGTGATTTTTTTGTGTGATTAAGCATGTAAACAAAATAACAAAATACTTCCATAGATTGTTTCGACTTAAAGCCAATTTGACAAAGCATAACTGCAGTCTATTTACCAACCTTAATGATTTAAATCTAATTCATTAATGATTGAATCTGGTTTAGTGAATTATCTCATCTTCCTTCATTTTCCATTTAAATATTCTAGAATTTTTTAATATACATTGTTTACCATATTCACTGCTCAATTACTTCGAATTCTTTATTCACACAGTTCATGTGAAATGATTCAATGGACTATAGTCTTGAATATTCTTTGATTAATTTAATTGTTATTGCCAAACATTTAGGGATATTCACATGGATAACAGCTTGTTAAAGCTGTTTTTCATCAGATAAATGAATTATGAATAAACCAATTTGTATTACAGAAACTTTGTGAACACCTATAGTCACCTATAGATTTGGTAAACAAACACTGAACTTATCCTGCAACAATGATTAAGCCTTAATGTTAAGCCTTAAGCTCATTAAGTAAACAATGTTTAATTGTCGTTGCTCGTCATATTCAATTTCTTGCAATAGCAGACAGATTTCTATTGCATCCACTTTGTCAGCTACAAAGAACGCAAAAGCCCCGAGATCAGCCGTAGCTCACGTGGATTTAAGGTACGAATGCCCCAATTTGACAACTCTTTTCCAGCCTCCTGCTCCACCTTCAACCGACTGCTCTCGCTAGTGTTGCCAACTCCTCAGTAAGCAAAGTAGCTATCGGCTGTCCTAAAAGTCGCTAGAAGTCGCTAAATGACTTCATCGCCTAATTTGCATAATACATCTTTTTGAAGCTGTAAAGGAATAATGTTCTGGGAGAGAAAAAAGTGAGTAAAAAACACCCTAAATATGTTAGAACTACAAATGAACTCTGAACAAATGAACAACTTCTGTTGCCTTTAAAATATTCAGTCACTTCTCAAAATAACTTCATGACTTTAATGCTTTGTATAAATCATTTTTACATAAATTACATAAATCAGTTTTTTGCCATGTTGTTAAATGTTAGCATAAGAGTAGCAGTTAGCAGGAACTACTATTCAACGTTCAACCCTCCTCCTTTATCCGGGCTTGGGCCCGGCAAAGTGACCTTAAAAGAGACACTGTGGCAGAGTTACTAAGTTAAGTTTTTTTTTAGTTTTTTATTTATTTATTTATTATTTTTTTTTTTTTTTACGTTTTCTTAAGTTGTCTTTACTTTCAAACCTATTATACACAATTTGTTCTCTCTCACAGAAAGAGTAGGTCATCTTTATTTTGGTCTTCTATGGCAGGTTCAGCTGAGGGAGCCGACTTAAATGAATAAGCAGCTGATGTGTGAAAAGACTGCAAAACATTATCAGGCAGCTTGTGCTCATAGCAACCTGAGACCATATCGGATATACAGGATTGAGTTAAGGGTCTCCAAGGACATTCGATTTCTTAGTTTGATTTTTACCACACTCATCTGGATGAATAGTCTCTCAACTTCAGCATCTGAGTGTGGCAAAGACAACACAGACACAGCAGCCATGGCAAGTTCCTGAAATGGGTTGTTATCAGCTGTATCCCTGAACTTCCATATCTCGCTCCAGAAGCCCACTGTGTTTTTTGTTTCATTCCACTTACTAAGATGGATGGCACGCCATTGCTGGACAATCTTTTCTATATCTGCAGGAGAGATGAGCATGGCTATTTTTTATTTCTCCCAGGCTCTTGTTGCGCTTTTGAGTTTCCTCTACATTGAAAACTGAGATGTACTGCAATGCTTCAATGTTGTCTGGCAGTCTTGATTTCATTAGTGGTGATTTCATCCCTCAATTCATTAGTGAGGGAGATAGTGAAGGCTACACACCGCTTACGGACATTGTTCTTCTCCTCAGGCTCAAGGTGGAGCTCAGCTGCCTTTGGCCGTTTCTCAATATGCGTGCTTCCCTGTCCTTGTGTTCTTGTATACTTGTGAGACGTCATCAGTCGCAGCCCAAGTACTGTTCCATTTCTAAGTTCACATCTAAAGCAAGTACGCTTCAAATCTCCGGATGGGTTCTCGATCCGTCCATATTACCGAGAATGCATCAGAGCAGACTTCTGTGGATTTGAAAAGCGAAATATCCCACAATGCATTGCCAGGTCGGTAATGCCGGATGAGAGGACTCCCAACTGGATGCATAATTTCTAAAGTAATACTGTTATTGTGTCACAGAATGAAGTAATAAGAGTTTTTTAGGCAAGAATGTAGTTGTTTAAAATTCAACTATGCGGTCAGTTTATCAAGATAAAGCTTACATTAAAAAAATGCTCAGACGATTTCGAAGATGTGACATAAAGTTATTAACGTATTTATTATGCATTATATGTGCTATTTGTTCAGCCTGTATTCTAAATATGAATTGTCTGATATAAATTGAAGTTCAGAATTCCCTTCTAAAATCAGACTTTTTTGGTGCTCGCTTATGTTTAGGAAAGTTTTTATTTATGCTTAAATGAGATCGGTCTATTGTTACACGTAGATTAAACTATTCAATGGAAAGTAAAAGACCTGAGCTGTTCTTCCTTGCCACTGTCGCCCTAGGCTCGCTCAATTTGGGATTGGACGTAGTTATTAGGAGATAATCTAAACTTGTAAAGTTGCTTTGAGACAATGCTCCATTGTAAAAAGCGCTATATAAATAAATCTGACTTGACTTGACTTGACTTCCACCACTGACAGGCTTTATACAAGATGTTTTACGATTTTATCTAGGTGTAAAAAGTAAACCGTGTTGTCTCCACAGCCAAGTACGCTGCTGTTCCAATTGTAGAATAACCAAACTGCGTCCTCCCGTCCTCGGGAGAATGTACTTACAAGTCCAACTTCCTAGTCCAGACTTATGAAGTACGCAAGTCCGTACTTCGCGTACTTGGTATTGAAAAATGGCCTTTCTGTTGGCGAATCTATTCCTATCATAGCGATCTCTTTTAAGTTTTGAGACCTTATATCGTACATACTATCTCTGGATCTCTGTGTTCTTTCCATGACACTTTCTTCTCGAACAGTGCATTTGCTATAAACCTTGATTACTTTACAGGAGTAGTATTTCACTCTTAATATGTTTACTTTAATCATTCTATGTGGTTTGTGTGTTTTGTCCACCAATGTAGAATATTCTGAAGTTTCTGTGAGTGAGAGAGTACTCTTTCTCTGTCTACCTGCTTCACAGGTTGTAAAGAAGAGCATAAACTGCGCATGTGCAAATAGTGTAGCCAAGGACAAATCACTGATCTGTTCTTTGGTCCTCCCATTTGATAAGCCGGTTGACATTTCAGAGATTTTGAATTGAGATAAGGGCCTTTGTTTGTACTGGTTTGTGTTTTGAACGTATATAGTAAAGGTTAACTTCATTTAGCACTGCTCTTACATTTTTTTAAATATAAACTGAAATCAATAAATTATGTTCAGAGTTTAGAGTTTACTAATGCTTTGTTATGAAGAACACACTGGTCTGATATGTTTACACTATAGTTACTGTAGTTGAACCATATAAAGTGTTTTACATGTTAATCGACTCAGTTTGAGGTATCATTTAATTTATGCTCGCCTGAAGGGGTGTGAAAGTGGATTGTTTTTAAAGGCTGATTTAAACATTCCTCTTGGCTTAAGGAATGAACATTAATGATTTTTTTTATATCTAGGAGACCCAGGGATGCATGGATTGCTGTTAATGACATTAATGATGGTTCCAGTTCTGAAAACCGGAAAGGGGAAACAAAAACTGGATTTGCCATTGTAACCCTAACTCACACTTTGCTTTCAGGAAATGTTCCTCCACAGTACTCAGCACAAGCAGCTGAGTTGATAGCGCTGACTGAAGCCTGTAAGTCAGTATTTGACAAAACTGTGGCTTACGGTGTTTATCACGATTTTGGAACCCTCTGGCGAACTTTTTGACGTCTTCAGGTAAGACTGTTGCACACCACAAACTAATGTCTGCCATTTCAACTTTCCCTATTTTGCGAAAATGACCCACGGGGTGGACCATTGTTCGAAGGGAGGTATGGTAGAAATGGTTAGTTCACAGTGGTATGCCAAAGGCTTTTTTAATTACTCACACAATTTTTTTCAAAAATGTCTCATGTGTTTAAAAACAAATTCAGCAGGAGCAATCAGACATGAACATACTAAAGGGCACCCAGAACCAGATATGCCATTTGATGAGTTGCAAATCGATTTCATTGAATTATCACCTTGCCAAAAGAAAAGGTATGTGCTTGTGATCATTGACATGTTCTCCAAGTGAGTGGAAGCTTATCCTACCACCCACCAAGATGCACTGACAGTGGCAGAATGCATCCTAA
This sequence comes from Ancistrus triradiatus, assembly GCA_025084515.1. Classification (NCBI taxonomy): domain Eukaryota; kingdom Metazoa; phylum Chordata; class Actinopteri; order Siluriformes; family Loricariidae; genus Ancistrus; species Ancistrus triradiatus. Next base: position 227,154 of record JAJAGP010000281.1, on the reverse strand, counting down.
GGGAGGTGATTCCTAGATTTGGACTCCCTAGGAAGGTTTCGTTTGGTAACGGTCCGGCATTTGTGGGCAAGGCACTCACCTACATTAGTGACGTGATTGACATGCCACTACATAAACATTGTGCATATCACCCTCAGAGTGCAGGTCTGGTGGGAAAAAAAACAAATGGTACCATTAAACAAAAACTGACTCTCATGAGACAGGATTGAATTGGGTAGAGGCCCTCCCATTAGTATGTATGGGAGTTAGACAAAAAGTATCTTTCAGAACTGAACTCTCCCCCATTTGAAATCATATTTGGGCGACCCTCAAACACCAGCTGCACTCCAAATAAGGAAACACTGGCCCTAGTGGATGATCACATGCAAAGGTATTGTGCTACGTTGTGTTCTGTTTTGTCTGATGTGCACAAACTGGAAAGCTGACAGGTGGCAAGGACTGTTTCAAGTGCTCCTAACATCACACACAGCTGTTAAAATCGCTGAAAGAGACTCTTGGATTCACATCAGATTTAATGGATTCACATCAGAGACATTGGATTCACACTGTAAAAGAGCTACCAAACCAGGAGAAGAACTATGGGAGATGACAGAATGTAAAGAGTAGAGATCCTGACCTTCTCATTTCTAATAGCCGCGGCAACAGTGGGCCCAGAACATGTGGGTTGGTGACCCACCCTGGTAACACTCAAGCCGCTCAAGAAGGGATTTGAAGTGAAAAAGGTAATAGAATAGCCTCAGCATGACAAGTATAATGCCAAAGCTAAAATCCAGGCGAAAACATGGACTACTGCCTGATGGTTGTTTAGTAGTTCCAGTCATCAGGAGGAGGTTTGTGTAATGGTAGGAGAAATGGTTGGACCACTGATGCGAGGATTGCGAGGATCTGGCAACCCAGACCCATTTTCCCCGATTGCACACAGGACGCACGCTGTTTTGTAGCTGTTAGCAGTTTATTACCTTTGAACTATTTTAATTCCCGATCGCATCTGTATCGTATATAATCGTATATATAGTAGGTTTTTACAACATCTTAATCATTTTCTTCTCGTACCGGCAGATTATATTTTTTGCCTCTAATGTTGTGAGTCGACCAGGGGAAGAGGTACTGGACGAGGGAAAGCGGTAGGGGAAGGAGGACCCAAATGCAGGAAAAAATATGAATATGAAATATGAAATGTAAGATATGATCGCTTACCAAAAGGGAAAAGGGTATACACGTGTTGGCGTAGCGACGGGGGAACAGATGCGAGCCTAATGAGGAAGGCCCAGACACCAGTATGAGTGACTGTGGCCAGGATTCGATCCTGGGCTTCAAGGCAGTGAGTGGCGAGTGAGTTGCCACTACACCAACTGGCCATGAGAGAAGCCAGGGGCACAGCTGAATAGGAGAGTAAGGGCAAACAGAGGGGCCGTACACAAGTCAAGTCAAGTCAAGTCAGATTTATTTATATAGCGCTTTTTACAATGGAGCATTGTCTCAAAGCAACTTTACAAGTTTAGATTATCTCCTAATAACTACGTCCAATCCCAAATTGAGCGAGCCTAGGGCGACAGTGGCAAGGAAAAACTCCCTAGTTCTAGGAAGAAACCTTGGGAGGACCAAGACTCAAAAAGGGACCCAACCTCCTTGGGCGGCGTAGATGATAAATCTAAGAGCGAACTAAAGTCATGGAGTCAAAGTTCGAATAGAATGTGAAGTATGCACATCGACATTAAGTGGCCGGGGTATGATGATAAATCTAAGAGCGAACTAAAGTCATGGAGTCAAAGTTCGAATAGAATGTGAAGTATGCACATCGACATTAAGTGGCCGGGGTATGATGATAAATCTAAGAGCGAACTAAAGTCATGGAGTCAAAGTTCGAATAGAATGTGAAGTATGCACATCGACATTAAGTGGCCCGGGTATGATGATAAATCTAAGAGCGAAACTAAAGTCATGGGAGTCATGGTCGAATAAAATGTGAATTATGCACAGTGGAGCTCCATCAGATGTACATCATGTGTGGGGCCGGAACTGCCGGGAAACACAGCTCGGAGAGAAAACAGAAAATGTAATTAGTTATTGATTAAGAGCACAGTGTCCTATTAACAATCACTGATGCCATGTCAATCACTGATGCCAAGTGTAGCATGAGACCCCGGCAGCATTAGCTATAGCAGCATAGCTAGAAAGCTAGAAAGAGGAGAACTGGAAGGAAACACAGCCAAGAGGGATCACATGAGACATTGGCAACCCCACGAGCGGCAGAAGACAGCAACCCAACGTCTCTGATCACCATAAGACTCTTTTATGACTATGAACCCCCAGCTCTGCCCAATGGGCTCAAACAAAGGCAGCGAGTGCCCAAAAGGGCTTATAATGAAAGGTAGGGAAAGAATATCAAACAACCAAACTAATGCCCCAGGCAACAGATGGCGATTAGGTTTGGTTGCGTTTAGTGAAATGAAAAGAGATCGCTGAGCAGCGAGCCTGAGGAAGAACCGCGCATGCGCAGTGGGGGGATCTCCGAAGAGACGAAGGAATAGCCGTAGCGTTAGCAGCGGCGTCTGCTGCGCTGCACGAAGTGCGAGCGCTGGATAAACAAACCCAAAAGAGGGGAAAAAGAGGACTTCCCAAGGGGAAGGAGCAGAGCTGAGACGGCAGCCAGCCGGAAGGCGACGGCGAGCGAATTCCGAGGAGCGCAGCAGAACTAAGAGGAAGAGAGGTTAGTAGCGATGATCTGTCCCTTATCCTACCTAATTCCCTGGCAATAATTACCTCGAGTCTCCCGAGCTCTACTCGGCTGATCCGCTTTTCGGACCACTCGTACCGTTTAGCCCTTTCAAGAATCGCTACTGAAAAACTCTTCAAAATGCGGAAGATATCGCATAGAACGCCGGATAGTGCGCCGACGGGCGGCGTTTAGGAAGCGCTATTTATAGTTGTGCGGCTGCCATGTTGACGCGCCCAGCGACGCCCTCCGGCTTGGGATACCTGGACCGTAACAGCTAATAGTTATTTAGTAACTTTACAGGTATACCGGCTTGTGTTTGCAGTAATTAGCCATTATCTAATTACCAGAGTTGCGTCTTCTTTTGCAGTAGTGTGTGTTTTTATAACGTTTTTACAGTCTTTTCCCACCTTCTTTCTGAGACTTAGTTTTTTGTGACGTTTGTATTAACTTAACTTGTATTAATGCTTTAATCGAGCATTGCATTGGACCATCGGCTGCAGCTGAACCATATCTTCACTCGGCACCCCACAACACCACTTGAAGCTAAGTACCTTTAATTCATTAATTGTACTAACATGGCTTCTGCTGCGCTTGTTCCCTTTGCCAAGTGTGGCATGTTTAGCTATTCTTCCTCCGTCATTAGTGTAAATTTTACTTGTGATAGGTGTAGGCTTGTAGCCAGTCTGACGGAGAAGATTGTAGTTTTAGAGGTGCACATACAGACATTAGAGAAGGCTAGCTCAGCTCCTAGCTTAGCAGATCTGGATGCCAAAGGTGAAGTTAGAGCCCCAGCCCCAGCAGAGCTCTCGCAGCAGGGCAAGTGGGTGACGGTTCGGCGACGTAGTCGTAAGGCTAGTCCACTAGAGCACCACTCTTTACCTGTTCACGTGTCCAACAGGTTTACCCTCCTCAGTGATGCACCCACTGAGCAGCCTGTTGAAAGAGCTCTGGTCATAGGTGACTCTATTATATGACACGTGAAACTACCTACCCCTTTAGGGACACCAGCAGCTAGAGTTATCTGTATCCCCGGAGCCAGAGTGCCGGACATTGTAACAACTCTTTGTGAACTCGAGAGCCGCAGATTCTCTAGGATAGTTATTCATGTAGGAGCTAATGATATACGCCTTCGTCAGTCAGAGGTTACTAAGGCTAATTTTGTAGAGGTGCTTAGAGTGGCGAAGGCGATGTTGTAGTGTGCTCTGGCCCCATCCCAATGCGGCGAGGTGACCAAGCCTACAGCAGGTTATGGTCGCTGAACTGTTGGCTGTCCAAGTGGTGCTCTGAAAACAACGTGGGTTATATAGACAACTGGACAACCTTTGAAAGTAAACCTGGCCTTTTAGGATGAGACGGTGTCCATCCCACTCGGGAGGGTGCTGCTGTCATCTCCTGCAACATTGCCCATAGTCTTATGGCCCGATTGGTTAGGGGCTGATTATCCAGAGCAAGCGTCAGGTAGCAGACAGACCGGCTTAACCAACTTTCTGCTGGTAGCCATGCACCGTCACCCAGAACCCACATCATTGAAACTGTGTCTGTTACCAGCATCTGTCCTAAACATAAACGCTCTCAAAAGTCTGCTTTAATAACCTCATTAGTATAAACACAGATGCTCCTAAAGAAATAACAACCTTAGATTAAAGCTAGGATTACTTAACATTAAATCACTTACAAACAAAGCAGTGATTGTAGATTAAATAATCACTGATAAATGCTTACATGCTCTCTGTCTTACTGAGTCTTGGATTAAACCTGATGAATATTTAGCCTTAAATGAAGCCTCACCTACTGGATACAGTCATGCTAATCGCCCTCGTCCTAATGTTCGGGGGGGAGGCATAGCCACAATTTTTGACAAAGAGTTAGGTCTTACAACTAAATCCCATTACAAGGCTAATTCTTTTGAATTACTGATTCTTAATGTGTCTGATCCGTCGTTATGGAAGTCAAAACCACACTCTTTTCAGCTTATCACTATTTACCGTCCTCCTGGTCTCTATTCAGAATTTCTTCAGGAATTTGCTAACTTTCTTTCCTGCTTACTACTGTCAACAGATAAGGCTATAATTGTAGGTGATTTCAATATTCACTTTGACAATGACCAGGATCCACTTAGAATTGCTTTCGAGTCCATCTTAGAATCCATGGGTATCACTCAAAATGTGATGGGACCAACCCACTGCTGTAATCATACTTTAGATCTAATATTAACATTTGGTGTCAATATAGACAACCTTGATGTTTTCCCGCAAAGTGATTCGATTTCAGATCACTATCTTTTAGTATTTGAGCTATCTCTAATAAATAAAATTCTTCTGCCTCGTTATCACACCAAGCGCACATCACATCTGCTACCGTTTATTGCGTCTGCGTTATTAAAAACCTACCAGACTTGAAATTTAATACACCTACGGAGATCAATCATCTTGAGTGTGTAAGTTTGACCATTTAGAATGTGTGCTTCGCTCAAACCCTGGGACACGGATTGCTCCTGCTAGGGTCAAACGCATTAAGGGGAAAAGCCTAGCACCACTGTATAATGACCACACCCGTACCTTAAAGCAAAGAACACGGCATCTAGAGCGCAAGTGGAGACATAGTAAATTGGAGGTGTTTAAGATTGCTTGGGAGGGACAAGCATGGCAGAGTCTAAGCATGCCCTCACTAAACTAAGGCTGCATTACTTCTCTTCAATCATAGAGAAAAATAAGAATAATCCAAGATTTCTCTTTAATACAGTCTCCAAATTAACAAAAAAAACCACAGAAAAGTGATTCTTCTCCTCCACGTTCTGTGTAATTTTAACAGTAATGATTTCAATGACTTTCTTTAATGATAAAAACTCAAATGCTCTCACATCCACCAAACTATTTCAGCCACCTTCCAGATGCAGCACTAGTGAAGACATCTGTTTAATGAGCTGTACATCAACACTAGAATCTTTTTACCCCAATTACTAATACTGAAACTATCCGCACTGATCAGCTCGTCTAAGTCATCAACATGTTTTATTACTTTCATTACCTGCAATCCTCCTCATCCCCTTCATTTTAATTCCTACACGTTTACTCAAACAAGTAATACCTAGTATTATAGAGCCAGTGTTAGTTATTTTAAATTCATCCCTTACCTTTGGTTATGTGCCCAAATCCTTTAAGTCTGCTGTTATCAATCACTGATTAAAAAAGCCAATCATTGAACCTTGTGTGATATCTAATTATAGACCAATTTTCAAATCTACCATTTCTGTCCAAACATCTTAGAAAAAGCCGTCTATCAGCAGCTCTGCAGTTACCTCCAAAGGAATGAAATTTATGAAACATTGTTAGTCTGGCCTTCAGCCCCATCATAGTACTGAAACAGCATTAATTAGGGTACTAAATGACTTGTTAATGTCCTCAGATAAGAAATGTGGTTTTTCTTTTCTTGTTTCTGTTAGATTTAAGTGCAGCAATTTGACACTATAGATCATGATGTTTACTAAAGGGATCAGCCACTTTCTTTGTTTACAAAACCCTACTAATAACTGACCGGTACCAGTTTGTTCATATAAATTAATCTAAGGTCTAAGCTCTCAAAAGTGAAGTATGGCGTGCATCAGGGGTCAGTGCTTGGCCCGCTTTTATTCTCTTTGTACATGCTGCCACTAGGCTCAGTTATTTGTAAGCATGGCGATTAGTTTCCACTGCTATGCAGATGATACACAGCTGTACATATCAGCCAAACCTAATGACAGCCTTACAATCAACAAAATTGGAGGACTGTGTAAAGGAAATAAAAAGATTGATGTTATTTAATTTTCTCTTACTTAACTCAGATAAAACTGAGCCTTCTATTAGTGGGACCCAAGGCTGTGAGAGACTACTGGCTTACATCTATCCTAAATCTAGATGGCTGTCCCAGTATTTGTCCAATCCGTCTGTAAAAAACTTAGGGTCACATTTGATTCAGATCTCTCCTTTGATGCGCACATTAGCAGCATCACTCGAATTGCTTCTTTCAATTACGTAATATCGCTAAACTTTAGAAATATCCTCTCTTTTAATGATGCAGAAAAACTAGTTCATGCATTTATAACCTCAAGGTTGGATTACTGTAACGCCTTACTTTACTGGATGCTCTAGTAAATCTATAAATAAACTTCAGTTTAGTTCAGAATCAGCTGCCCGAGTGCTAACTCGAACTAGAAAATTTGATCATATCACTCCTGTTCTATCACCACTACACTGGTTACCAGTCAAATTCCGCATTGATTATAAAATACTTCTTATAACTTATAAAGCTCTACATGGCCTGGCCCCACATTATCTGAGTGAACTCTTAGAGTTTTACAATCCAACTCGTCTACTTTGTTCGCAGGGTGCAGGACTTCTTTTAGTTCCTAGAATTAAAAAAGTCACAGCAGGGGGAATGGCTTTCTCTTACATGGCCCCCCAACTATGGAATAAACTTTCCCACTTTCGTTCGAGACTCAGACACTCTCCAAAGTTTTTTAAGTCTACGTCTAAAGGCATACCTATTTGTGCAGGCTTTTGACTAGATTTAGACTAGGATGCATGGCTTGGGGTCACTGGGGCCGGAGTCTGGAAGTCATGGCCGGCCTGCCTGTCCCTTGTCCGCTAGCCGGGAGTGTCGAGTGGGTGGTCTAGCTGAACTGGGCTTTTGTTCTCTCGTGATCTTGACTCGTGCATCCTTGCCTTAGAAATAAGGGCAGAACTGGGGGTTCATAGTCAAAGAGTCTTATGGTGATCAGAGACGTTGGGTTGGTTGCTGTCTTCTGCCTCCCGTGGGGTTGCCAATGTCTCATGTGTCCCTCTTGGCTGTGTTTCCTACCAGTTCTTCTCTTTCTAGCTATTGTTGAAGCTACAGTTTCAGACTTCGCGTTGTTCGTTGAATGTGTGGAGAGAAAGGATGATCAGAGTCAGAGTACAGCTCTATCTTTTTATTCTCTCGCAGATCTGGGGAAGTTAGCTCACAGCGCCAGTGCAGCCAAGTCCAAAGTATTGATCACAACATGCAGTTTATATACCTCTCTTTTCACAGCTAGTATTTCCATCTGTGTGCTTCAAAAGGTTTAGCCCCACCCTGGTAGTATCACTCCCCCCTTTTGCTTAAGGTCAATAACCCTTTTTGTGTCTGTGGTCTTTTTTCCAAGGTCAAGAACACTCTCCTTACGCACATTTTCTCAAATTTTATGCCAGGCCAGGGGACAGGGTGGCTCCCTTCATCTGCACACAAATGTTACAAAATTCATCTTCAAGTTTGAATGCCTTCAGCTAACTACTGATTGACACACCTACATGTTTCTCTGTTAAAGGTTAGTTCATTAAGACACTCAAATTTATTAAAGTTAGTCTAATACTTATGACTTATCTAAGTTAGTAAACTTTTGTAATACACACCTCCATTTAATATATGTTAACTGGCGCTAATGATTATGTGCTAATTTTACTTTAAATAATTCAACACCAGTCACACACTTATGATTCATAATACTCCAGACGTATGAAGTGACTTTTTTTAAGGGGTCTCACTTTCAACCATCCCTTTGTTACCTGACCTTGGCCTTAATCAGATAGCTTCCAAACACGAAGTTTCTTTGTCTCTTTGGACCTAATTTTTCTATTTCTAGTTTTTTTAATCGGTTTTGTAGAACAACTTGCCTTTCCTTTTCTATTTTGTTGCACTTTTTTATCCAGGTCAACTGAAACCTTCTATGGTTGGGAAAATGCCTTCTTCTGAACGCACGCCAGTATCATATTGTTAACTCTAAGGCCTAACACATCAGCAGTGTCTATACAATTATTAATTTGTTAATTACTCTTTTATGTAAGATTTTGTTTTATATTCTCAACATTCCCCCTGTTGATCTCTTTTAAGAGATCACCAACAACTCCTTACCCTTAATCCTGAACAAAATCACATTGTGAAACCCAGAAACAAGATGACGCTAAAAAGCCCTTCTGAGTTAGTGCTCTCACATACACACAGTGTTCAGCTAGTACCACTGCTGACTCCTGTCTTGTAACCCTAGCACACATTACTCATAACGCTGAAACTAGCAAGCACAATACAGCTTAAAACAATAAGAAATCACTGTTGTCTCAGGTTTTCTCGTCCCCTCGCAGGTGCACAAGTTCTCCATACTGTCACTACTCAAATACATTCTATGGTTATGCCAAAATAAATTCTATAGGTCAACTATAATTTATTTATACTGCTTATAATAAAAATCAAAATAAAATCAAGATAATCATAGAATAAATCAACACAATATCAATATACAAGTAATAGGTGATAGGTGATCTGTGTTCTGTTGATTTAAACACAATAAGTGGTCAACTGTCTCCTTCCAAAGCTTCAATTTGTCCAGATAGCTTTCCCCTTGCCAGATACACAGTTAAAATTGAAAAGTAAAAACAATCTTGATTACAAATATCAGTAATTTCATTATGAGTTTACATTAAACTAAAGTGTTAATATCAAACCCATGGGCTGCCTGGATACCCGCGCATTTACACAGCTCTAAAGCTGAAACGCCAGTCAGCATCCCTGCAGCTCATGACTGCCCCTGATATTCATGACTGAGCTAGCATAAAAGTCATTATTATAATCCACTTAAGCCATTATATCCTGTAACTCGTTAACCCTCCCTTCTTCCCCAGAGGTTAATAGAGGCATCATTATTCCCGAGTGATTACCATTGATGTCTTCCTTCTCAATAGCAGTAGAGATAAGTTTAAGCATTAAAGATCTGATGCAAGGAATGCAACAACAACCACACGTAACTACAATTCCTGTAAAAACATATATTTCTTCAGACACCTGTCCCCCCAGAGAGTGGACACCAGTGCATACAAAACCACAAATTCTACCATCTTATCCATGATTCTCCTTCTGTACGGGTAATAACAGATCAGTTCTGCCCAAGGAAGGAATGCAAGCGTATGCTGTAAAGTAGCTGCAAAAAACGTGATTATAACAACACACCAAAGTAAGATCATTAAATTTAACACGTCCAGTGGCATTTCTTGCTTTCCTTCTGTTCTTCCTCCTTGGTTAGGTCCGAGGGTCGGCCACCTTGACCTCTCATTGCGCAGGGGATTATTGTGCCCCTTCTACGCTTGATATTGCTGCTACCTCGTCCGAAGCCGTTGATCAGGCAACTGATGATGAGGCTGTCTGATTCTCGACAGCTGATGTGCAGGAAGCCACATCCGTGGCAGCTGTCTGGGTGATGTTGTCACGAACCTCTGTCAGGCTCCACTGTGGTGCAGCAGCCGCCGCACACTGGCTCCAGTGGTAACAAGTTGACCCTTTGCCCTTCATTCTGACTGCATGGCTCGTCCTCTTCGTCACCTGGTACGGTCCCGTCCACCTTGGTTCCGTCTGCTTCCGCTTGTAGTGCCGCAACAGGACCCACTCTGTATCTGGAACTGTCCCCTGCTTCACGCCACCTTTCTTTTCTCCAACCTGGGTTGAGAAGACTGAAACAAGACCTCGGAGTTCCTTAAAATATGCTTTGTGTTTTACCTTCCAATTTGGTCGTCAACGGTTCACCTGGTCCTGGAAATCTTCCTGTTTGCAACTCAAAGGGAGTGAAGCCTGTCATTTGGTTAACTGAGCTTCTTATGCTCAACAATTCCAGAGGCAACACATCTACCCAATTCAATTTGGTCTGTGAACAGATTTTAGCCAATTTGTGTTTTACATTTGATTCAATCTCTCAACCTTACCTTGTGACTGTGGATGGTATAACAGTCCCAAAAGCATGTCTGAGTCCTAGCACTTTCTCTACATATTGCAGATCTTGTGCTTTAAAATGTGTGCCATTATCAGACCTGATCTTCTCAGGAAAACCCGTGTCTAGGAATGTACTGGTTAATCAGAAAACTTTAACCACTGATTTACTGTCCTCCCTGTTTAGTTACACAGGCCTCAGGCCAACCAGAGTAGCTATCCACACACATCAGTACATATCTGTAGCCACGCACAGTATCTACCATCTCAGTGTAATCGACAACTATCTCTTTGCCTGGTCTCAAGGTCAGTAGGAAATTTACCTGGGGTGGGTCGAATAGAAGCCTTTGGGTTGTACTGACTGCAAATTTGACATGTTCTGACCAATTTATTGCCATATTCCTCTGATACAGATGCCACCAGTTTTGCATGTTTCATGAACTGCCACCACCTACCGCATAAGCGGGAGTCTGTGTAGATGTTTACTGCCTGATCTTTGCTTTATATTTATAAAATATTTGCAATTTGTCTCAGTAATTTTCTCACTTTTCACTTTTCTCACTACCTATTACCCTCCCCCTTTTGCAATGGCTGACGCCATGCACACCTAGAGACAATGAGAGCAGACTAAATTAGTGCTACTGTTAAAACCACTGTCATTTCTCCAATGTTTTTCTGCTACCTTGTTTGGGCAATTTCAGATCTTTTAGTAACACACTGATAAATTTGTCATAGTATACTATCAACTATACCAGCTTCATGGGTGGTTTGGCTCCTTTAATTTCCAGTCAATGTTCAGATATTTTCAATTACAATTTCAATTTATGTTTCAGTTCTAGATACAAGTGCTGTACCTTGGTTGCAGTCAACCCTATTATTATCACGCCTGACCTAGTGGTTAATTTATTCTGTAGTTCGTACAAGGGGAGAAATTTATCTTTTTTTTAAGATTATTATCATTGGTTTTACTATTTAGTCATTATTATATTTTTTCTTTTATACTCACTAAAAAATTTTACTATACTATACAACAAAGCTGAAGTCATACCAATTTATAGATTTTCTTTTTCACTGTGTTTATGTGATTCCAGATCAAAATAGGTCTAATAGATTTTCCCTCACAACAGCCAGTTTCAATCTGCCTAAGTATTTAGTCACTCTGCCTCAATACTCCCTCATATGGACCAAATATTTACCAAATCTTGCACAATACTAAAGGTATAACGTCAGTCCGAATAGATCGTGAACCAATGTCGTTCCAATATTTTTGCTTAAATCCCATTCTTTTTTTTTTTTTTTTTTTTGAGTACTGCTTGATAATAAGAACTTTTTCTAAGCATCAGCTCTTTCCAATTCTCTCCATCCAAAAGATTTCGCCTTTTGACCGCAATTGCAGGTCATTTCTGCCTTCCTCTCAGCAATGTTCAGCATTGGTTCCATTGTCATGCTGTGGCCAGTAATCATGGCTGTGCCTGCCTTAGGTTGTCCCGATTTTTGTGGTGGGATCTTACCCCGTCATTGACTAACCAGGCCCTCTCACCGGCCAATCAGAGATGCCCTTATAATGGATGGAAGACTCAGACATGGCGTTATTACCGAGCAGTATGGGTTATCAGTAATTTTAAATTTCCACTACTTTTGCACATACACACAACCTGTCTTTAAACAATTGCCATTGTTACAATCAATCGAAATATTCAAACAAACATCAAGTCACGATCCAACAGACTTCAACGGTAAATTTACAAAACTACCACAATTCCTTCGTAAGGGAAATAACCTTTTAGCCGTCAAAAATGTGATAGCCAGATAGGGAGTCTTCAGGCAGAAGGTTTTAATTATCGATTTCACCTATAAGCTAGAAACAGGTCCAATATGAAATTAAATGTTCACTAACTATGAACACATGGCTCCAATGGCCAACAGAAATTTTCATTCAGTTCTATTAAATAATTTTATAATCATTGGTAACAATTAATGCAGATTGGTTAAAATGCTCGATAATGCTTAATGATTTTTTGCTAAGGCCTCAGGCTGTGGGCCTCTGTAGTGACACTAAATTGAGTTACACCCAATGAGTTCTCCCTGACTATAAAGTATGTTTTTTATCTGCACTGTCCCGATTCTGGTTTACAGCAGCACCATTAGCCTCCTTTTTCTTTTCTTTAATCCAAGATTTCAATTACGAATGGTCCAAATTTTACCCCTTGAACAACAATCAGCATTACATTTATTTAACAAAAATAAAACAAGTTGAATAATACTCCCTAATGAAAACTGTCATCCTTTAATTTTTTTAGCTAATTGTCTTAAACTTAAAATAATCACACTAAAGGTCAGAACCCACCATGTGAAAGCTCATAGCCATAAATCCACTGCAACTTAAACACCACTACTGGTGTTCCACACGACCCTATACTTAAAACTACTTTTATTTGGACTTTTAATTAATAATTTGCCCACCGTTTGTCCTCGGATGGGAGAATCTGGCTATATGCTGATGATGCAAGAATTTTATTCATGAAAAGAAGTGCTGGTAGTCAATCAGCTTCTCTGTAACAGCATCTAAACAATGTATTCCATTACCATTCTATATCAGAGGAAATAGTAACTTATCGTTCTTTTACTGGTCTGTTTAAAGTTGTGGCTTGTTAATAATCAAAAGTGACCTAATAGTCTATTCATTTTTCATTGATCATTTCTACTACTGTTTTCGGTTTTGTGTGTATATTTATTAATGATGGTTAACAATCAACTGATTTATAGTTTAGGTTCCCATTTAAAATACTAGTCCGGAACTACATATAAAAACTTAGCCTTTTTGGCTAACTCTGGCTCATTCACAGTAATCTATCCATTGAATAATCAGCACTGTCCCTGTCAAATTAATAAATAAAAATAGATGTCATCCTGAACGGCTAGAACTTCTGAATTATTTATGCTTCATCACCTTTACATTAAAATAAAACTTAACTGTCAAGGACTAACTCTTGTACAAAATTCCACACATATAAAAAGAGAAATTGTAATTGATGTAATGCAAGCCGCACTTCACGTATTATGATTAGCATGGATCCACTGTGTCCAGTAGTTGATCAATACTCCAGCTTCTGTTACTCCTCAATTACCTATTAGATAGAATAACTTCAAAGCAAAAACAAGAAAAGAGAACAAACAACAACATCCTACACTGGGGGCCCCCATTTCTAATTTCATTATTCACATAATATCTGTTAAATTCCTTTGCACATTCACATTTATCATCAGTATCATTAACAACAATCCATGGATCTCCGGATCTCCTAGAGATAGGAAAAAATGTAGATGTTATTTCCTCCAGTCTAGAGGAATGTATAAATCAACCTGTAACAACAAAAGATGGAACATTAGCATGGTCTCATACAAAATATAATCATATGTTCCAGCAGAGATTTCTTATTTTATTCCACCTTTCATATGTACATTAATTCATTACCTTAAAAACAAAACCCATTTTCAGGCCCATTCAGCCATGCCCAAATTAAATCATACCTCATACTGAGTAACATGAGTTACTGGTTTCTGCTCACAATTTAAAACATGCAAGAGCAGTGTTCAATTAAGTTTAACTTTACTATTATGCGTTTAAAGTCTTAATAAATGGTCTGACATTGACTCAAATGCTCTGACATGTCGATCAACTGATCATATGGGAGGACCAAAGAACAGGTCAGTGATTGGTCCTTAGCTAGACCGTATGCACATGCTCAGTTTATTCTCTCGTCTGTGCCCCCTGTGGAGTGGAGCTAATGTGCAGCTCCGTCATCTGCGCTACAGGGACACAGAAAAGTTCATCTCACTCAGAGAAAGTTCAGTCTGCTCTGTGGTGTCGCACAAAAATCACACAGCTAAATAAAATAAAGTTATCCTCGGAAAAATATTCCAAAGGTTAATAATCCACAACCTTCTAGGTTTAATCATGTTTACAACTCTTCAAACACTCAGTCTCATTTATCTCTTTATAGTCCTTTTCTTGAAGTTCTTGAAGTCTACAGTGCAGGTTGTCTACTGAATTATTCTTGAAATCTAGTCTTCATCAGTCACAATACAATATTTAACCCAAAACAACTATACCTGTTTTATTTATATAGTAATCTAACTTCCCCTCAATGTTCAGTTTATCTAATAACAGCACAACAAGACAACACTATTAAAACAAACACAATCACACTTCAGGCCTCTTCGCACTCACACTTATTTTACAGTTTGTACAATTTCATTCTATTATATACAGCTCAGACTACTGTTCTTATTTCAGATCCTTCCTAGTCCTCTCTATATCTCTCTCAGTTTTCCCTCTTATTTCATATTCTCCACAACCTATCCACGTGTGACCACAACTTATCTTGATCTCTTACTATTTCCTTTCCTTTCCTTCCTTCCAAAATCCAACACACAGTAATATAATAACTACCGGTATATACCATCACTTTTACTCTTCCCTACTTTGCTTCTGGATATTCAATCACACTGTGCACAACCACGCACACTATTTACACAATGTCAAGCACGATGCACATTTGCACACCATCAGCCGCAATGCACATTATGTACACAATATCAACCGCATGGCACATTATTCACACAACATAACCCACACTGCTTTAATCAAAATCACAATAATATAACCAAAAACTTCTTCCCTAGAAATTGCCAAACTTTAGGAAGTAGTATCATCAGTATGTGTATGCATGACGTTCTTCGGAGGTTCCCAATCTCCGGGCCACTAACCCACAGTAGTTTACAGGTTTATTTTACCTAAGGATTCTACTTTAGAATTCGGGGGTCCTGAATTCCCCGGGACTCTAACCCAGCGCTTAACCCACCGCCTCGTCAGACGATGGGGGGGTTGCCAAACCAAGGACTTTTGGGCAGCTACAACTTACCCAGGGCCGTTAACCCAAGTCAGTGTATGTATGTGTGACACTTTTTGGGCAGCTACAACTTACCCAAGGCCGCTAGCCTGACTCTTTTGGGCAGCTACAACTTACCCAAGGCCGTCAACCCAAGTCAGTGTATGTATATGTGACACTTTTTGGGCAGCTACAACTTACCCAAGGCCGCTAGCCTGACTCTTTTGGGCAGCTACAACTTACCCAAGGCCGTCAACCTAGATCAGTACATGTACGTGTAACACTCTTTTTGGGCAGCTACAACTTACCCAGTGCCATTAAACCCAAACCCAAGTATATAATTACAACTACAGAAATCTGTCGACTCTGATCAAATTTCCAGACTATTTCCATCAGCTGTATTGCACAATTTCAACGTATTCAATATGCAGAATTTAATTAAACAGGTTTCTGCTTACCTTTTAGTTGTACCGCGGTGTGCAATACGGCCTCAGGAAACCGTCATGGTCTCAAACGTCCAAAAACTTCTCAACCACCCATCACGTCGGGGTCACCAATTGTTGAAATCTACAGTTCAGACTTCGCGTGTTCGTTGAATGTGTGGAGAGAAGGATGATCAGAGTCAGAGTACAGCTCTATCTTTTTATTCTCTCGCAGATCTGGGGAAGTTAGCTCACAGCGCAGTGCAGCCAAGTTCCAAAGTATTGATCACAACATGCAGTTTATATACCTCTCTTTCACAGCTATATTTCCATCTGTGTGCTTCAAAAGGTTTAGCCCCAACCCTGGTAGTATCACTCCCCCCCCCCGTTGGCTTAAGGTCAATAACCCTTTTTGTGTCTGTGTCTTTTTTCCAAGGTCAAGAACACTCTCCTTACGCACATTTTCTTCTCAAATTTATGCCAGGGGAGGCTTCATCTGCACACACATCTGCACACACATGTTACAAAATTCATCTTCAAGTTTGAATGCCTTCAGCTAATACTGATTGCACACACCTACATGTTTCTCTGTTAAAGGTTAGTTCATTAAGACACTCAAATTTATTAAGTTAGTCTAATACTTATGACTTATCTAAGTTAGTAAACTTTTGTAATATACACACCTCCATTTAATATATGTTAACTGGCGCTAATGATTATGTGCTAATTACTTTAAATAATTCAACACCAGTCACACACTTATGATTCATACTACTCCAAGACGTATGAAGTGATGTATTTTAGAAGTCTCACTTTCAACCATCCCTTTGTTACCTGACCTTGGCCTTAATCAGATAGCTTCCAAACACGAAGTTCTTTGTCTCTTTGGACCTAATTTTCTAGTTTTAATCGGTTTTGTAGAACAACTTGCCCTTCCTTTTCTATTTTGTTGCACTTTTATCCAGGTCAACTGAAACCTTCTATGGTTGGGAAAATGCCTTCTTCTGAATGCACGCCAGTATCATATTGTTAACTCTAAGGCCTAACACATCAGCAGTGTCTATTACAATTATTAATTTGTTAATTACTCTTTTATGTAAGATTTTGTTTTATATTCTCAACATTATGCAGCTATAGCTAATGCTGCCGGGGTCTCATGCTACACATGGCATCAGTGATTGACATGGCATCAGTGATTGTTAATAGACACTGTGCTCTTAATCAATAACTAATTACATTTTCTGTTTTCTCTCCGAGCTGTGTTCCGGTGCCAGTTCCAGCCCCACACATGATGTTCATCCGCTGCAACTCCAGTCAAGCTGCTTCCGTCATCAGCTCCAGCCCCATCATACCCGAGCCACTTAATGCCGATGTGCATACTTCACATTTTATTCGAACTTTGACTCCATGACTTTAGTTTCGCTCTTCGATTTATCATCTACGCCGCCCAAGGAGGTTGGGTCCCTTTTTGAGTCTTGGTCCTCCTAAGGTTTCTTCCTATAACTCGGGGAGTTTTTCCTTGCCACTGTCGCCCTAGGCTTGCTCAAATGGGGATTGGACGTAGTTATTAGGAGATAATCTAAACTTGTAAAGTTGCTTTGAGACAATGCTCCATTGTAAAAAGCGCTATATAAATAGATCTGACTTGACTTGACTTGACTTGACGTGTGAAACTGTTGCACTTACATTCCACCAAACAATTCTTCTAAGGGCAACAAAGACCCTAGATCAAATGAAACACGTGGCATAGCTGCTTCAAGCTGATGAGCAGGGTAATTTCTGGTAGGACTGGAGTTCGTGGTTTCCTAGTAGGTAGGGAATACTTATGTCAACATTACCCACCATGCTTCTCATTATTATCATTATTTGTGTGTTGCCCTTGTGCTGCCAGTGTGCTATGAGTATGTTCCATAGGCAGTTTAAGTATTAAATGCTGCACTAGCTAGCAAAGGAGTTGCCCAGTATGCTGGTATGGACAAGATTCTGTGTCCAAACTTACAATTTACCTCAACAAAGGGAGAAAGTGTCGGAGAAACTTTTATACCTTAGTATTAAACACTACTGCGTTGTAAAATAAAATGTACTGAACTTATGTAATCCTGTGGAACACTGTGTGTAATGATTCTTTCTAATGACTTGTTGGAAACATATACAAAACACAGACGTGCCCCCAGGGTCAGCAGCAGGCCATAAAAGAAGAAGGAGTTACGGAGGGAACAGCGAGACCCTGACCCTTAGTCATAAAGACCCTTATCTGTCTATATGTTGGTACACAGAATCTCATTTTTATCTCTGGTTTTTATCTCTGGGCAGGAGACCCGGCTTGTGATTAACGAGTTGCTGATACAGCTTTCTTGTATGCTTAATCCTGCACGTAAACGAACCAGTTAACCACTCACATACAAGTGCTTGGGCATTGCTGTATGTGAGTTGATCTCTACGCGCGCAGATAATAAAAGTTGTCTACAGCTCTAGTCCAGCACCAGTGTCTGTGTGACTTTGTTTTCCCATGTTTGAAAAGTCTCCACCACACCTGCGACCCAGTTTCCGGAGGGAGGGGATGTTGTGTTTAAGTAGTTCACAGTACATATTGGAGTTCATGTGTCCCTCAATGAAATGTAACTCCCCAACACCTGCTGCACTCATGCAGCCCCAGGCCATGGCATTCCCACCACAATGCTTGACTGTAGGCATGACACACTTATCTTTGTACTCCTCACCTGATTGCTGCCACACATGATTGAGACCATCTGAACCAAACAAATTAATCTTGGTCTCATCAGAAAATAGGACATGGTTCCAGTAATCCATGTCCTTTGTTGACATGTCTTCAGCAAACCTTTGCGGGCTTTCTTGTGTACAGACTTCAGAAGAGTCTTCCTTCTGGGGTGACAGCCATGCAGACCAATTTGATTTAGTGTGCGGCGTATGGTCTGAGCACTGACAGGCTGACCCCCCCACCTCTTCAATCTCTGCAGCAATGCTGACAGCACTCCTGCGCCTATCTTTCAAAGACAGCATTTGGATGTGATGCTGAGCACGTGCACTCAGTTTCTTTGGACAACCAACACGAGGTCTGTTCTGAGTGGACCCTACTCTTTTAAAACACTGGATGATCTTGGCCACTGTGCTGCAGCTCAGTTTGAGGGTGTTGGCAGTCTTCTTGTAGCCTTGGCCATCTTCATGTAGCGCAACAATTTGTCTTTTAAGATCCTCAGAGACTTCTTTGCCATGAGGTGCCATGTTGGAAGTTTCAGTGACCAGTATGAGAGTGTGAGAGCTGTACTACAAAATTGAACACACCTGCTCCCTATGCACACCTGAGACCTAGTAACACTAACGAGTCACATGACATTTTGGAGGGAAAATGACAAGCAGTGCTCAGTTTGGACATTTAGGGGTGTAGTCTCTTAGGGGTGTACTCACTTTTGTTGCTGGTGGTTTAGACATTAATGGCTGTATATTGAGTTATTTTGAGGGAAGAATAAATTTACACTGTTATATAAGCTGCACACAGACTACTTTTCATTGTGTCAAATTGTCATTTTGTCAGTGTTGTTCCATGAAAAGATATACTTAAATATCTGCAGAAATATGAGGGGTGTACTCACGTTTGTGATACACTATATGTGCAACCACATATCAAATAATCTGGATCACTAGCTTCAAAGTGACCAGAGAGACAGGAGCAAGTAGAAAATGGATTTAGATTCTGCCAGGACAACAAGGTTTCCTGGATTGAACGGAGCTCCACTCTCAACCACCATCTTACAGGTGTTACGCACACACACATAAACAGGTGTGTGTATAGATGTGTGTACTATCTATCTATTCAGATCTATGCATATCTAGAAAAATAGATTTTACAAGCAATAAAATCTTATCTTGTATAGAACCGAATGTCCTCATCAGACACTGCAAATTGCTCGAGCCCAAAGCGAGTTTGTATTATCGTCTGCTCTAACTGTTGTTGTAGGTCTTCTACCTCCTTTGTACATTACCAGTGAAATGTACACTACAGACCTTTGTGCGTTTGGTGATTTGAATGTTATCCCTCTTGAAGTTGACAAGCCATTTATTTCTGATCTCCTCTTCCAGCGGAAATGAATGAAAACTCACACGAGAATTATACCTTGTTGACACCGAACACGGGACAGAACAATGTTCTGATGCCCCTCGTTTTTGTTTTTGAAATCGGAAAACGTTCTTACTCATTATGCGAATGGAAATCTCTGTATTCCCAGTACTTCAGAACTTTGTTTACAGTCGCTTCAGCTGACCGGAAGCTGGAATACTGGTGTAAAGACTAACGGAAACACTTTACAGTCCTAGCTTGCATAGAGTCTATTGCTCTATTGTCAGTCTCGGTAGACGTCCGCTTCCTCTGGTAGCCTACCTTTAGCTCCAGAGCCTCCCTATAACCTCATTAGCCTTCCCGCTAACCTCCTTAGCTTACCTCTTATCGCTATTGCTCTCTTGTCAGCCTCGGTAGCCGTCCACTTCCTCCAGTAGCCTACTTCTATCTCCAGAGCCTCCCTATAGCCTCGTTAGCCTTCCCGGCTACCTCCTTAGTTTCTTCAGCTTTCGTGCTAACCTCGTTAGCTTACCTCTATTCGCTATTGCTCTCCTGCTAGCCTGGGTAGCCGTCTGCTTATACCAGTAGCCTACCTCTACCTCCAGAGCCGCCCTATAACCTCGTTAGCCTGTCCTAGCCAACCTTACATTATCCTTGTGACCTTCCGCTAGCCCTCCTCTTGGGTCCCTCGCCTCTTCTCGGTTCGCTGTGTGTTTTCTTGGTTGTGTGCTGACATGATCATTCTTGGTTACCATCCTTTGTTTGGTTATCACTATCTTGACTCGTTTGCCTTCTGGGGACTCTTTATTTGTTAATAAACGTTTGTCTTTTTGGAACCTGCATATCAACTGCTCTTCCATTGACATCCACATAACAACTAGATGAACTGATTCAAGTCACAAAGCTATCAAAGCAACTTTACAATTTTAGATTATCTCCTAATATCTACGTCCAATCCCAAATTGAGCAAGCCTAGTGCGATAGTGGCAAGGAAAAACTCCCTTAGTGTTATGAGGAAAAACCTTGGGAGGACCAAGACAACTGATCTACTTACAAACAAAGATTCTCCAAGGTTAACACAAGCAGATGGAATTAGATCAACAAAAGGACTTCACCCATGCAGCTCTCTAGCTTGTTTCAGGAAAAAATGGCTTCTATAAACATGTGACCAACAACCATGTGATTTTTACAACCAGTGAGAAAAATGGTAATATAATAATGAGGGTTATGGAAGTGGAATGTAGGGGGTACTATAACCACAAAACCAAACTGAAAGCATGTAACATAACAGCTGTGACCATCTCCTGCAGTGGGTGGGAGGGGTTATCCATTATGGATGACAGCTTGGTCATCATCCTTCTCTCCCCAACCACCTCCACTGGATTATACGCACAGCCCAGGACAGAACTAGCCTTCCTGATCAGCACATAACTGATCTGACCAGGACAGAACTAGCCTGAAATAGCCAGGCATTGTGGGACTGGAGGTTGATGGGATGCTGGGCATCAGTTGAACCTACCCATTTTTTGTTTGTATGAAAAGTGGAGATAAGCACTGATCCAACCTACACAGGACTGGGGATGTGGGGCAGTAGGGATCCAGCTTGCGCCTGTCCGAAATCAAATTGATTTAGTGTTAAAGTGTGTCTAATGTGCGTTTCAGTGTTAATGTGCATCTTATGTGCATGTAAAGTCCAAAGTGTTACACAGAGTGAATGAGATAAGCAGCTAGAGTGTATGTGACCTCAAAAGTGAGAAGCCTACTGTAGGTATGTGCATGATCAGTGTGATTGAAACTGCAGTAAATAGAGAGAAATCATAAGGAGAAAAAGTGAGAAAAAGAAAACAGTGAGAAAAAGAAAATTCCTAAGGTCCGAAGAGACGACCCTTTTAACCTGTGACACATGAAAAGTGGGGTGAATACGCATGTGATTTGGCAGTTTGAGACAGACAGAAGAGGGTTAATTACCTTAGAGATGGGAAATGGTCCAATATAGTGTGAGGCCAGCTTCCTGGCCAGACCATCTGTCCAGTAGTGAAGCTAGGGCTGGGTTTACAGTGGCAGTTGGCTGTGCGATGGGTCATGCCACGGCCCTTGAGGAGGGCCACCCTGGTGGTGTTCTAGATCCTCCGGCAGCGACAAAGGTGGTGGTTGACGGACAGGACCGTGTCGTCCACTTCCTGATCTGAAAACAGTGGCGGTAGGTACCCCAACAAGGCCTCGAAGGCGGAGAGGCCCATGGCCGCATTGGGCAAGGTGTTGTGCACGTATTCAGCCCAGGCCAGCTGGGAGCTCCACTTGTTGGGATTCTTGGCCTTGAGGCAGCGCAGAGTGGCCTCGATGTCCTGGTTCACCGTTCTGCTTGCCCATTGGATTGTGGGTGGAAGCCTGAGGTCAGGCTGACCATAGCCCTGAGAGCCTTGCAAAAGGACCATCATACCTGGGAGCTGAACTGAGGGCTCGATCTAGGGAGATGCTGTTGACCTTGAAAACCTGGTCAAAAAAGATGTACGCCATCTCCGCCGCCAAGGGTAATTTGGGCAGGGTGATGAAAATTGGTCCATGACCGTGAGGATTACAGATTTCCCCTCGGACATGAGGAGCCCTGTGATTAAATCTGCTGCGATGTGAGACCATGGGCGTCCCGGGATGGGGAGTGGCTGGAGGAGTCCCGAGGGTGGTAGATGGGATGTCTTGGTGCGGGCGCAGGTCGAACAGGCTGCCACGTAGCTCCTGACATCCCTCTCCATTGCGGGCCACCAGAAGAAGCGTTGGGCCAGGGCGAGGGTGCGGCGACTCCCGAGATGGGCAGCGAACCTTGAGTCTTGGGCCCACTGCAGGGCAGCGTTCTGGGTGGCCACGGGGACAAAGAGCCGATAGGGCGGTCCTCCCCCAGGATCGGGTTCTGCCTCCTGTGCCTCCTTGTTGGTCTGCTCGATCAACCAGGAGAGTTGACCGACGAGGCGGTAAGGTGGGAGGATGGTGTCCGACGTCTCCGGGGAGCCTTCCGGTGGGAACTGGTGGGAGAGGGTGTCGGGCTTGGTGTTGCGAGACCCTGGTTGGTAGGTGAGGGTGAAGTTAAATCTGAAGAAGAACAGGGCCCACCTAACCTGCCTGGAGTTGAGGCGTTTCGCAGTCTGGATGTATGAGATATTCCGGTAGTCTGTCCAGACCACAAATGGCTGCTTCGTGCCCTCCAGCCAATGACGTCACTCCTCCAAGGCGAGTTTGACTGCCAGGATTTCCCTGTTGTCGACATCGTAATTTTGCTCGACTGGGGAGAGTCGTCCGGAAAAGATGGACGGGGTGAAGCAGGTTATCCGGGAAGCTGTGAAAAGATGGCTCCAACTCCCGTGTCCGAAGCGTCCACCTCCACAATGAATTGGCAGCTGGGATCCGGCTCAGCTAGGACATTGGCAGAGGTGAACAGCCTTTTGAGCTGGTTGAAGGCCCTGTCGGCCTCGGGTGTCCACAAGAAGGGGACCTTGGACGAGGTGAGCCGCATGAGGGGGGCCACTACCTTGCTGTAGTCCCGACTGAAGCGCCTGTAGAAGTTGGCGAAACCCAAAAAGCGCTGAAGGTCCTTGCACCCCGGGGAAGTAGGCCACTCTGCAACTGCACAAATCTTGTCTGGGTCGGCTTTGATGCTGCCCCTCTAGACTACGAAACCGAGGAAGGTGACCGTGTCCTCATGGAACTCACACTTCTTGGCCTTGACAAACAGCTTGTTGTCTAGGAGGTGAGTGAGCACCTGGCGAACATGGGTTACGTGTTCGTCCTCTGTGCAGGAGAAAACCAGGATGTTGTCAAGGTAGACGACATCCTGGTAGAGGTCGTTCACCAGGGCCTAGAACACTGCCAGGGTGTTTGGTCAGTCCAAACAGCATCACGCGGTACTCGAAGTGTCCGAGCGGGGTGTTAAATGCCGTCTTCCACTCATCCCCCTCACGAATGCGGACCAGGTGGTAAGCGTTACAAAGGTTGAGTTTAGTGAAGATGGTCACTCCCTATAACAGCTCAAATGCTGAGGAGATGAGAGGAAGTGGGTACCAGTCACGCTTGGTGATGCCGTTGATGCCCTGATAGTCAATGCAAGGCCGCAGGGATCTATCATTCTTGGACACGAAGAAGAATTTGGCCCCCAGAGGAGAAGAGGAGGGCTGGATCAGTCCTGCAGCCAGGCTCTCCGCGATGTATTGTTCCATCGCCTCCCTTTCATTCCGTGACAGCTGATAGAGGTGGCTGGTGGGCAAGGATGCCCCCGGAAGCAGCTCTATGGTGCAGTCGTAGGGCCTGTGTGGGGGAAGGCTCCGGGCCCGGTCCTTGCTGAACACCAGCCAGAGGTCGTGGTACTGTGGAGGCACCCTGGAGAGATCAACCAGGTCTTCAGGTCGAGAAGTGCGAGTGGGAGACATGGAGACGGTCAGTGCCAAGCGGAGACAGTGCTGGTGGCAGAGGTCGCTCCAGCCGATGATCCTCCCGGCCTTCCAGTCGATGGTAGGACTGTGTCGGACCAGCCAGGGGTGTCCTAGGTCCAGGGGCGAACACGGAGAGTGGATCACTACAAAGGAGATGGTCTCCTGATGGTTGCCGGCCAGGATCAGAGGCAGGGGAGGCGTCCGATGGGTGATCCGAGCTAGTAATCTGCCATCCAGCGCGTGGGCCCGTGCAGGGTTCTCCAGGTTCTCCAATCAGATGCCGAGCTGGGCAGCGAGATCCTGGTACATGAGGTTTTCTTCGGCACCCGAGTCCACCAGGGCCTCTACTGTGCGGTTGATCCCCGGCATGCACAAGGTGGCGGACAGCGTGAGGAAAGGGCGGTTGCCCTGTGGAGGGTCTTCCGTAGTGCTCGCCTGGCGTTTCTGGTCTTTTGGGCAGACAGCAGTCTTGGATACGGTGACCAAGTTGCCCGCAATAGGCACACAGGCCCAGTTTCCTTCGCCGGGCCCATTCAGTGGAGGATAGCCTGGCATGTCACAGTTGCATGGGTTCCGGGTCCTCCAGGCTGAGGGGAGGACCAACTGGAGTTTGAGTGGGACCTGTAGCAGGGGACCTGGGACACGGAGATGACACTGCTTGGGACGGACGCGAGGCCCTCTCCAACCTGCGTGCATGGAAGCACAAATACAAGAGGACAGCCAGGTCTACTAGCACTCTAGGTCTTCAGGATCATCACAGGCCACTATCTTGTCCTTGAGACGGTCGGATAAGCCGGATCGAAAGGCCTCGTGCAAGGCGGGCTCATTCCATCTGGAGTCTGCAGCCAATGACCAGAACTCCACGGTGTAGTCAGAGACTGACCGACAGCCCTTCTGAAGACCAATGAGGCACTCCGACGCTGCTTCCACATGGCTCAGGTGGTCGAATACCGCCCGGAACCGCTGAAGGAAGGTGGCGTACAGGAGATCCTCGAACCTGTCCCGGGAGATAGTGGCCTCAGCCCATGTGAGAGCCCTACTCCGAAGGAGTATGTGACCTTGCTAGCATCAGAGATGAAGGACGAGGGATGCTGTTTGAACACCAGGCCACACTGCATCAGGAACCCACGGCACTTTCTGTTAAGGGGAGGGATAGTAGATTCCTCCCAAAAAACTAACAATCTGGAACCTGGTATGTGGATCAGCAGGTAGACAACGACGTAGGATTAAAAAAGATGTTTATTGAGAATAAACAGAAAATAATAGTGACTTAAGGTGGTGTGAACGGAGATAGTTGAGCCCAGGAAGTCGGCAGAGGTAACGTGAGCGAGGAATGGTGAGTGAGTCCGGTGGAGGTGTGAAGCTTGCTTCCAGTGGAGGGTCCGGACCCAAGGCGGCAGAGAAAACCAGGATGCCAGCAGGGAAGAGGACACTGGAACGAGAAGCTGAGAAAAGAGAGACTGGCTGTGAAGATAAGGTATAAGAAAAATAAATCGGTGTGAGAGCCGTGAATAAGTGCCGGTGAAACGGCGTGCTAATAGCTAAAGCTAATGAGTGTAAACACAGAACAGGCCATAGAGACGGCTGGAGAATACAAGCCTAAGGTTAGTATGCTAGGCTAGGCTAACAGCCAGTACCGTTTGAGACGACGGAATAATCTGTATAATATATGCAGGTCGGATGATAAGTTGAAATGCCCAGTAGCTGTGCAGCAGCGGAGGCGTGGATGAAAACAGGAGCGACAGCCAACCGATCTCTAGGAAGCAAGCATAACACACACACACACACACACACACACACACACACACGCCACGTTCGTGGAGAACGCAAACAAGGGATCCTGTAAAAATAACGAAAAGGGTGAAAAGCGGAGGTGACCCAGAGTGAACCCTAACAGTTTATGGATTAACCATACCAAGTATTCAAGGGAAATTTTGTCCTACTTTGTCAATATTCTCTAAAAATATTTGGAGTTTGATTAGTTGATTGAAGAAGCATAATTTACATTTGTGTTGATATATCTTCCTTGTCATTGTTAACTTTTGAAAAATAAATCCTAAGAAAAATGACTCCTCCGCTTCACAGGGCGCACAGACTAGAATAAACTGCGCATGTGCAAACTTTGTAACCAAGGACCAATCACTGATCTGTTCTTTGGTCCTCCCATTTGACCAGTTGATCAACATTGTCAGAGCATTTGAGTTGAGAAAAGAACATTTATTAAAACTTTAAACGCATAGTAATAGAGTTCAACTCTGAACACTGCTTTTCCATGTTTTAAAATTGTAAGCAGAAATCAATAAATCATGTTACTCAGTTTGAGGTATCATTTAATTTATGCATGGCTAAATGGGTCTAACTTTTTTTTTTTTTAAGGTAATCTGTTCGTGTACATATGAAAGTCATCAGAAAATAAGAAATTGCTACTGGAACATATGATTATATTTTGTGTGAGACCATGCTAATGGTACATATTTTTGTTGTTACAGGTTGATTTAAATATTCCCCTAGACTAGAGAAAATAACCTCAACATTTTTTTTCTAGGGATCCATGGATTGCTGTTAATGATAATGATGATAAATGTGTGTAGCGGAATACGACTACACTTTAAATTGATTAATTTTAATGAACAAACGGGGCACCACCGGATCATTTGGGGACTGGTGGATCCGGAAAACCAGTTGAAAGAGAAAAAGCGAAATTGATTAGGAAGTCGATATGGGCGACTTCAGTCTAGGTGTTGTAACAATAGGAACCTTTTGTATTTGTTGGTTGCAACACGGACGAAGTGTGTTGAGACACCCGGGAAGTTTCCTGAAACATGTTAAGCGAGGCTGTAGTTTAACAAAGTAAGCAAGTTAATGCTTTAACCGTCCATTCTGTAGAGTCTTTATTGATCGGACAGAACAGAATGAAACATGGTGGCAGTGGATTAAGCCGACTGAAGTTTTATTGAGAGAATGCAATGGTTGCTGCCTGCCGGTGCTAGCAATCGATAATCTCGAGGCCTAAAACCACCGCCAACTTTGTTCTTTGACTCTAATAATCTCTCAAAATCATGGAAGTCATGGAGGGACGACTTTAACATCTATTTGGATCTTACAATGGGAGACACAGATGAGTCGAAGAAAGTGAAGCTGTTCAGCTACCTTATCGGAGAGAGCGGTAGGGAGCTGTTAGATACTTTAGCCGGGAGCTTGCCTACCGAAGACCGAACGGTACGTGTGCTCATTGAAAAGTTTGATGAACACTGCAACACCAGCTTGAATGAAACAGTTGAACGCTATCGCTTCTTTATGAGAAATCAAGTCGCTAGTGAACATCGATGGCTACGTGACTGATCTCAGTCAGAACATGCAATTTCGGAGATATCAAAGATTCACTCATACACGACAGGATTGTGTGCGGGATAAGCGACTCAGTGCTGAGAGGGACACTGCTCCGTGAGACAAAATTAACATTAGACAACTGCCTACAGATATGCAGAGCTGCAGAACTGTCACGAGAGAATAACAAAACTATCTCAGGAGCAGTAGTGGAAGATGTACATGCCGTGACAAGTGCAACGCCACGAAACCAGCCCAAAGACACAATCACATGCAGGTTCTGTGGAAAATCACATGAGAAAAATAGGTGTCCAGCGTTTGGTAGGAAATGCAAACAGTGTGGGAAAGCAAATCATTTTGCAGTTAAGTGCAAGTCCAGGTGTCAACAAAAGCACAACACAGAGGAACAGAACAGTGATGACTATGAGGACATACTTGCCATTACCACAGTAGATATGGACACTGTAAATAAAGTGGAGGCTGACAAAAAGAATGAAACTCAGTTATTTGCAGGAATGCTTTTGGGCAAGAATCTTGTAAGGTTCCAGATTGATTGTGGTGCAAGTTGCAATGTGATCCCAGTAAGTCTGTTGAATCAGAACACGACAATAGAGCAGACTCAGACTGTGCTGCTGATGTACAATAAAAGCAAACTGAGACCGCTGGGAAAATGCAAGTTGAAACTACGAAATCCAAGAAATCAGAAATTGTACCGGTTGGAGTTTCAAGTGGTAGACAGTCATTGCACAGTACCACAACTGGGCAAGAGGGCCAGAAAAGCCATGAAACTCATTAAAGTGCATTATGAAAACATTCTGGCAATAGACAGCATCGTCACCACAGGGACTCAGACCAAAGGTCAGTGGTTACTGGAACAAATGAAGAATGAGTACAGAGATGTCTTTGCTGGTGATGGCTGTCTGGAAGGAGAATGCAAGCTTGAGATTGACCATACGGTAAAGCCAGTGAAACTCCCAAAAAGAAGGGTCCCAGTCTCCATAATGAAACCTTTGAGAGAGGAGTTACAGGACCTTCTGAGGAGGGAAATTATCAGGCCTGTTGAGAAAAGCACGGATTAGTAGCATGGTGATTGTACAGAAACCCAACGTCAGACCGAGAGTGATTCAAGCATTGATTCAAGACCACTGAATAAGGCCTTGAAAAGTAGTCATTTTCCCTTACCAACCATAGATGACATACTTCCAGATCTCTCCAGAGCAAAACTTTTCACAGTATGTGATGTTAAAAGTGGCTTCTGGCATGTTAAATTAGATGAGGAGTCCAGTTACCTGACAACATTTTCCTCACCATTTGGACGGTATTGATGGCTCAGAATGCCCATGGGGATAAGTCCAGCTCCAGAAATTTTTCAGAGGAAGCTTACCCAAGCATTGGAGTGGCTGCCTGGTGTATACATCATAGCAGACGATGTGCTGATCACAGGACAGGGTAGGTCACAGGTAGAAGCCAGGCAAGACCACGATGACAAACTGAGGATGTTTATGAATTGATGTAGAGAGAAAAACATCAAGCTGAATTTTGACAAATTGAAGCTAAGCCAAAAGGAAGTCTCATACATAGGACACCTGCTCACAGATCATGGACTAAGAATTGACCCAGAAAAAGTACGAGCCATAACGCACATGACCAGAACAGAAGATGTCAAAGCTGTTCAAGACTGTTGGGGATGGTGAATTACCTCTCCAAGTTCTGTGCTCATTTGTCTGACAACTGCATGGTCCTTAGACAGTTGACCCATCAGGAAAGTACTTGGGAATGGACAGCTCAGCATGAGGAAGCATTTCTCAAGCTGAAACAGGCCATCTCATCAGCACCTGTACTGAAGTACTACAATCCAGAGGAAGAGCTGATGATCCAGTGTGATGCTTCAGACACAGGACAAGGTGCTGCACTCATACAAGGGGGTATGCCAGTCGCATTTGCGAGCAGAGCACTTACACAGACACAATGTGGTTATGCACAAATAGAGAAGGAATTCTTAGCTTTGGTGTTCAGCTTGGAGAAATTCCACCAGTACACGTATGGTCGTAAGGTCACTGTACAGATTGATCATAAGCCCTTGGAGAACATAGTGCGCAAGCCACTATTGAATGCTCCGAAACGACTACAAAGGATGATGCTTCGGATCCAGAAATATGATGAGCATGTAGTTTATGTTCCTGGACGACACATGCTGCTTGCCGACACACTTAGCAGGGCATATTTACCGGAATGCAGAAACAGAGACTGTCAATATGTTGGAATATTTACCTATTTCAGAGGACAGGCTCCATAGGATTCGTTCTGTTACAAAAAAGGACAAACAGCTGCAAATTCTCATAAAAACCATTCTACATGGATGGCCAAGGCAAAAAGCTGATGTTCCAACTGAAGTAATGCACTACTATGCATTCCAGGAAGAGCTAAGCTACCAAAGTGGAATCGTCTTTAGGGGTGAACGTGCAGTCATTCCCCATGCACTCAGACAGTTCAGCAAACTGAAAGCCCATTTTGCCCGTCAAGGTATTCCTGACACCGTTATGTCAGACAATGGTCCCCAATTTGCATCAAAGGAATTTCAAAGTTTTAGCCAACTTTGGGACTTTGAACACAAGACCTCGTCACCGGGCTATCCACGGAGCAACGGGAAGGCAGAATCTGCAGTGAAAACGGCCAAGAGGCTCATGTACAAAGCCAAAGCTGCAAGACAGGACCCATACCTAGCATTGTTGGATCATCAAAATACACCAACTCAGGGATTAGATACCAGCCCAGCCCAGAGGCTACTCAGCCGACGCACGAGAACACTCTTATCCACGAAACCCAGCCTGCTGCAACCTGAGATCAGAGACATACTGCCGGAATTAAAGCATAATCAACAACGCCAAAGAGCCTACTACAATAGATCTGCCAGAGATCTAGATGAGCTGCAACAGGGTGACTATGTGAGGATACAACCAGTTCAAAATATCAATGTCTGGAGGAAGGCCAAGGTTGTGGGGCCCATTGACTCAAGGTCCTACAAAGTTGAATTGGATTCTGGAGGTGTTCTTCACAGAAACCGTGGACACATAAGACGAGCACAGTGTGTGTCCCCAAGCGTGCAATCACAATCGGATTCGAGTGTGCAACTGCAAACAGACTTGGTGATTCCTAATCAAGGGCAGACGGTTGCATCTAATCCATCTCTTTGTGATCCAGATGTGAACAAAAACAATGGTGACATTACGTCTCAATTTACCCCTAAATCAGGACGCACAGTGGTTAAACCACGTTACTTGAATGACTATGTGACTTAGATTAGATTTATGGATTGAGCAAGGAAGGTGGTTAGAGGAAAAAATGTTTTTTTATACGCGTTGTGTTGCTGTTCTGAACTTTTAATGTGAATTTGTCTGTTTATGAAGGAAAGGAAGGTATACCTGGAAAATTTGGTATTTTTGTTAAGCTAATTGTTTTCTGAATGCCAAAAAGGACTGTGAATTAATCTTGTGTTGATTACATGTGAGGCAATGGTTTCACTTACTGTTTCCTAGCAGATGTGTTATTCCAGGAAACAAAAAAAGAGAGAAAAGATGTAACAGTAACAACCTTTTGTATTTGTTGGTTGCAACACGGACGAAGTGTGTTGAGACACCTGGGAAGTTTCCTGAAGCATGTTAAGCGAGGCTGTAGTTTAATAAAGTAAGCAAGTTAATGCTTTAACCATCTAGTCTTTATTGATCGGACAGAACAGAATGAAACAGGTCTGAATAGTGAATTCAAAGTTATTTTTCTCGACCTTTGATTGAGTAAAACTCTCTCACACAAAGCGGTAAATTCAAAAGGTTATAACAAGTTTATTAACTGCAAACAAGGCAATACCAGCTGACAATCTGAAGTAATGGCATGCATATCACAGAGTTAAGATCAGCAAATGATGGCAAACATATATATCACAGTGTTAAGATCAGGAAATGATGGAGAACATGTATATCACAGTGTTAAGATCAGGAAATGATGTATCTATGTGCAACTTATCAATCGTGTAGTAAATACCAAGGTGCAATGTTATGAACTATTTTGCTACGATGTAGTGAGTTACTAGTAACACAATTATGGTGAAATGTGAATAGTATGGTAGAAACTACTTAGGCGTAGATAGGTCTACGTTGAAACGTTGTTTAAAATTAAACGCAAGGTTCGAGAATCGGTGACCCAAAGAAAGCCACAAAGCGGTACTTGCTTTAGCAGAAGCTCGTGCAAAGATGGTGGACATGGGTAACCAGGCCTCATCTGTTGTCAAGAAGGTACAATCTTGGAACGGATGTGGTTTATCTTCCAACGAAGGCAGCCGTTCAGAGGTCCTATCGATGGTGTAGGCTCTTGGCTTCTCGGTTATTTCAGAAATGCAGCCATGGAACCACAGATGTCTTGTGGACCGCGCCTTCGGCTTTCTTCCCAGCTCTGGCTGCAGGGGTTTCCGGTCCTCGAAGATTGCGTTCGCACACACTCAAATATTTACCCTGGCCACAGGTAAATGCCAAGTCTGACGCGTACTTTACACCACATGCTTCAATAGACTTGGAAGACCAGGATATACGAACGTGGTCGAACATGAAGAAGATATTTGCTAGTTGGTCTTTTAACTACTTTCTTAGCTTAATTTCTAATTTGGCAATACTGAACTGCTAAGACTGTTGCATAAAGAAAGACTTAGATGCAAAACAAAACGCAAAAAAAAAGCTTCAAAGAAAAACTAAATTCGGCGACTTCCAGTATAGCTCGAATGGAGTAAGGTGTGCAACGGGAGCGGCTCTGTAGACTTTTCAATTATTTTCTTATTTATTCCAAGCTAACTTGACTTTTTTTCTAAAATCCGTGGATTAAGTGCCTAAAGTTTTTAATTTTACATTCAGAATGCCGAAACCCAAGCGTACTCCAGCGGACACTGATGAAACTGGCGATGCTAATCAAATTAGCATAACTAACGTGGCATCGGCCGCACCTGCTGAACGGGCTAAAGCGGAGCTAACAGCAGCCTTGCTGATAGAGGTTTTGATTCAGACACTGCGAGACCAGATTGCTTCACTCAGATCTGAATTTATTAGTGAGCTGCGCTCATCACACGCTTCTCTTATCGCAAACTTCACTGCGCTCGCTACTAAAGTTCAGGACATGGAGACTGCAGCTACGGATTCATCACAGAGGATGACCTCTCTCGAGGGACAGTGTGCCACGCTTTCATCGGAAAACAAATGTATTAAAGAAAAGTTGAACTATCTCGAGAACCGTTCCCGGCAGACTAACATTCGGATAATTGGCATTCCTGAAGGTTCAGAAAATTCGCACCCTACAATTTTTATGTCCTCTTTTTCACCGAAATTTTCAGGGGCGACAAACTTCCACACACTCTGGATATCGATCGAGCTCATCGAGCTCCGATTCCCAAACCACAGCCGGGTAGCTATCCTAGGCCCATGTTTGTTACGACCCCCAGCACTGTGTGGATGTCCCCCAGGCGGACACTGATGGTAGTGCCCGACATCGTGCACGCACCCATTGATTGCGGCACGATTGCCATCAGCTGTCAGCAGCATTATTTAAGAAGTTTGTTTTCCTGCTGACAGCGCTCTACCCCTTTTTTTCATCTACATGCAGGGTCTCAACCTGCATATGCTTCTCTACCCGTTTACGTGGCCAGCAGGACAAGTGGGTGACTGGGCTTTTATAGAAGCTCAGCCGTCGTACAATCGGGAGATTGGAGGTAATTCCTGCAAGGGCTTAGTCTTGATAGTGTAGGATATCCTTTTTCCCACTGGCCAACAAGTAGGAAGCGTTTCGGGCTTTTGTGTTTTTTAGCGGTCACCGGTAAGCGATCGCTTCCGTTTAGTTTTTTTCCTTGTCATCGGACGCTGTGCGCTGTTCCGTGCCTGTGCGCGCCACCGGGTAAGCGCGGCTTGCATTGTGCGTGCCGAGCAGCGCGCTCCCCTAGTTTGGGCTCGCTCGCGCTGGGTGACGTCAGCCCCCCTCCCTTCGCTTCCCCTTGGCGCGAGTGTGAGTTTCTATGTGTGTGCGTGTGTGACTGTGGGGGCCAGTCTATCTTCCCTACAGGCATAGAAACTCACATTATAGTTTTGTTGGTATCTCCTTCAGTGGCTGTGTGGGTTATTGCATTGAGCTCTCACTTTGCAGCCCAGGGTTCGATCCCCAGCCACTGAGGTTACTTCATTGTTTTATTTCTTTCTTTCTTTTGGTTTTGAACCACGCTTTATTTCCATTATCATATTTTGGTTCACTATTCCATCTGGAGATAACTGCGATTGGGTCCTGAAAAACCCTTATTCTTTTATTTTCACGGTTCGCCCTTGTTTGTAATATGGCGAACCGTAACAATGTTAGTGCGATTCCTACACTTTCCGGACAAAGAATCCATCCTTCGCCTATCTAGGGAACAAAGTCAACTTTTCTACAAAGGTAAAAGAGTGCATATTTTTCCCGACCTTTCTGCAGAGCTTCGGAAGCGTCAGAGCGAATTTAGACCTCTTAAAACCCGTCTTCATGATGCCGGCTTTACGTTCCGTATGCAGTATCCAGCTCGGCTTGTTCTGACCCACAATGGAACTGTTCATAGGTTCGATTCTGTGGCGGACGCAACTTCATTCTTTGATACTGTGGCTCATCCAACATCTGGGAACATTGCCGACTAATTGTGGTCTGATAATTAATAACTTCACCCGAAGCGCGGTGTGCTTTTCAAAATTTGCCATCCCAGTACTTGAGAATGGCATGTTCAATTTCCTAACAGCGAAATTTTGTCTTATAGAACCTGTTCACATGCTTCTATCATATGTACAACGTGGGTCGGTTTAAAGCACGGGTGCCGGCATGTGGATTTAACAGTTCTGTTCTTAACAATTTCCTATTTTAACCATTTCTTGTGCAGTTTTTCTGCTTGTTTCATCCAAAGGTGACCTGTACTAGGCTTTGTCTATTCTTTTTTTTGTTTTCTTTTCAATACTATTGTCGGAGTAAATGAGCGGGTTGACCTGACACTATACAGTTGCATAAAGTTGGCTTGGTTTTGTTACTGCCAGTCCTAGTAAATCTACGGAGCTCTCTCTCATGAGCAGTAGCTCAATGTTAGGAGAGAGGAATTTGTTCTTCAATGGGGTAAGTAGGTTGTTTAGAGGGACCAAGCCCCCCCCCCCCCGCCCCTTTCTTATTTGGTATTTTATTCCTTTTTTCTCTCTCTTTCTCTTCTTCTTTATTTCCTGAGCTATTGTGTATGGGTTTGATTGCACTTTGGTTATCTGTTCATTATGCTGCACCCTTGATTTTTTTGCTCCCTCTTGACTATGACAAGTGGCAATGGTAATACTGTTGAATTTATAAGCTGGAATGTCAAGGGTTTAAATAGTCGTCTTAAGAGAAATAGGGTATTGTCCCATCTGGCGAGCAAGCATGTTCATATTGCTTTCTTAGAGACGCACTTGAAAATCCGTGATCATAAAGTAATTACTGCGAACTGGGTGGGGCAGGTGTTCCATTCCAAATATAACAGTACAGCAAGAGGGGTCGCAATATTAATTAATAAAAACACCCAATTTTGTTCTTCTGCTATAATGTCAGATTTGTTTGGCAGGTATGTTACTGTATCAGGGGTTTTATTTAACACTCCTGTTATTCTAGCTAATATCTATGTGCCAAATTTTGATAATCCAGAATTCTTGAACAAAATAATATCTCTTCTCCCTGATCTAAATTCTTATTCGTTAATTATGGGCGGAGACTTTAATTGTGTTCTTCAACCTAACTTAGATCGTTCCAGTAATAGGGCTTCACCCCACTCATCCTTCTCACAGGCACTCAGAACATTTCTGAAGTCGTATGGCCAAATAGACATTTGGCGCGCTCTCCACCCTAATACTAGACAGTACTCCTTTTTCTCACCTGTACATCATTCTTATTCCCGTATTGACTATTTCTTTCTTGATGAGGCTTTGATACAGATCATGGCATTATCTTCTTGTCTCTTCGGTTTCCTGAGAAGCCTTCTGTCTTAAAAACCTGGCGATTTAACTCCCTCCTTCTGTCAAGTACTGAATTCACTCAGACGTTTTCGGTTAAGATAAAGGATTTTTTAGACATTAATGTAACCCCTGACATCTCCCCAACTGTAGTTTGGGAGTCGCTGAAGGCTTATGTGCGTGGCCAGGTAACCTCATATACATCCTTTCAAGGTTGCCAACGAAGGGCTAGACTCTCTGAAATTCAGTCTGAACTTGTACATCTAGATGCACTTTATGCCACGGTAGATGGTTTATAAAAAGATAGTCGAACTCCAATCTGAATTCAATCTACTGCTTAAATCTCTCTCCAAATTCTTTGAACATGGGGACAAACCGTCTAAAGTTCTGGCTCTTCAATTGAAACAACAATGTTCCCAAAACTTTATTCCTAGAATCCATTTATCCAATGGGACTACCGTGGTAGACTCTAAAGAAATTAATGATCGCTTTAAAGATTTCTATTCGGCCCTCTATACTTCAGATTCAAATCCTCAACTTGTATTAATGTACTCGTTTTTCAAAGACCTACCCGTCCCCTCAATCGATGATACCACTAAGATAGAACTAGACTCCCCACTTGATCCTCAAGAGATCTTGAATGCTATCCAATCCATGCAGAGTGGTAAGACCCCTGGTCCGGATGGTTTCCCAATTGAGGTGTATAAAAATCTCTCCAAAGAACTCCTGCCCCCCCTTCTGGCAATGTATGAGGACTCGTTTAATTCGGGCATTCTTCCTGATTCCCTTCGTCAGGAAACAATATCGTTGATTTTGAAAAAAGCAAAGGACCCACTTGAGTGTGGTTCTTACCGTCCTATCAGTCTGTTAAATGCTGATGTGAAAATTCTTGCAAGAGTCCTGGCCCTGCGTCTGGAGGCAGTTCTGCCCAAAATAGTTCACTCTGACCAAACTGGTTTCATTAAAGGTCGATGAAGAGTAATGAGTAATGGAAGAGTAATGGACATTATTTACTCCAGAACTGCCCGCAGAACTTCTTCTATTGCTTGATGCGGAAAAGACCTTTGATGAGTGGAATGGCCCTACTTATTCTACATTTTACACAAGTTTGGGTTTGGTAAACAGTTTATCGCGTGGGTAAGACTTCTGTATACATCTCCCTTGGCCTCAGTACGTACCAATGAATCATGTTCTGTCTATTTTCCTCTAGAGAGGGGCACGAGACAGGGTTGTCCACTTTGTCCCCTACTTTTTTGCTATAGCCATGGAACCATTGGCCATCGCTATTCGTAGCAGTCCTGAAATAGGTGGTATAGACAGGGTAGGCCTGGAACACAAAATTACTCTTTATGCAGACAACGTGGTACTGTTCATATCCAATCCAGCTTCCTCCCTACCTCAAGTACTACAAATAATTTCCTCATTTGGCACCTTCTCTGGATATAAACTAAATATATCAAAGAGCGTGCTATTCCCCATAAATATGATAGAGCGTGATCTGCCTCCAGACGCAGGAAAATTTCAACTGGCATGCCACAATTTTAAATACCTAGGAGTCACCTTATCTTGCAAATACTCTGATCTAATGAAACTGAATTTCTCCCTGATGCTAGACCAAACTAAGCACGCTCTCTCTAGATGGGATTCACTCCCCCTGTCATTAACAGGCCAAGTAAATGCTATAAAAATGTATGTCCTACCCAAATTTTTGTATCTATTTCAAAATGTTCCCTTTTTCCTGCCCTAATCATTTTTTTTATTTAGACCAATATATCTCTAGCTTCATTTGGGAAAAAAATCACCAAGGATTAGTAAAACGACTTTGCAGAAACCCAAGCTCTTGTGGGGCCTCGCTCTACCAAACTTTCAATCGTACTACTGGGCAACCAACATCCAACGAGTGCTCTATTGGCGTGAGGGTCATTATGGGCTCAGTGATTGTGTCCTTGCATGGGTTGCAATGGAAATTGATTCCTGTAGACCCATCTCCCTTATGGCTATGCTTTCTTTACCCCTCCCTCTGCCAAAAGTTTGTTTTAAAGGTAACATTGTAGTCAAATCCACACTACGTATTTGGCACCAATTTAGAGCCCACTTTGGCCTGCAATCTCCTTCTTGCTCAATCCCAATCAACGGCAACCCGCTGTTTCACCCATCTCTATTAGACTCAGCTTTTCATAGCTGGCATAGAGCAGGCATTAAGAGCCTTCAAGATTTATATGAGGATGAAAATTTTGCTGCCTTTTCTCAAATAAGCTCAAAATTTACAATCCCTAAGTCCCATTTCTTTCGTTATCTACAGATCTGAAGCTATGTTAAAAAAGTGTTCCCACAATTTCCCAACCTTCCCTCTAAAACATTGCTGTATTCGATCCTTGGTGTAAAAATAATTGGAAAGGGCATCGTCGCTCATCTATACTCCATGATTCTGGCCAATACCTCTTCTACAATATCTGTGAGACGCCAGTGGGAGACCGACTTGCAGTTTACTTTTGACGACGAAGACTGGAGTAAAGTTCTTCGCAGATTTTACTCCTCTTCAGTTTCTTCCAGACACAGTTTAATGCAGCTTAAACTAGTACATCGGATATACTGGTCCAAATCTAAATTAGCCAAGATTCATTCAAATCTTGACCCCACCTGTGACAGATGTCATCTGGCCCCAGCCACGCTTATTCACATGTTTTGGGACTGTCCCACTATTACACATTTCTGCTGATCAATTTTCCAGTGCTTTTCTATTATTCTGGACAAACCCATTAGACCATGCCCCTTGGTCGCTCTGTTTGGGTTATCGGCCTAAGACGTTTTGCTCTCTGCCTCACATTCCAGCGTTGTAGCCTTCTCCACACTCCTAGCAAGATGCCTAATCTTGCTTAGATGGAAGAGAATCTTCCCGCCTACATACGATCATTGGCTAAGGGACGTCGCACAATTCCTTTATTTAGAGAAGATCCGTTGTACAATAAAAGGCAACACAGAGGGCTTCTCTTTTGCTTGGGGAACATTCCTGGAGTTTTTCTCTGATGATACTTTTCTTGACATTTCAGTCACTTTTTGAATTGTTTTTACTATTATAGGGCTGCG
This sequence comes from Ancistrus triradiatus, assembly GCA_025084515.1. Lineage (NCBI taxonomy): Eukaryota > Metazoa > Chordata > Actinopteri > Siluriformes > Loricariidae > Ancistrus > Ancistrus triradiatus. The sequence continues at coordinate 188,462 of JAJAGP010000281.1, read as the reverse complement.
GCTAGCTCATGTACTAACAACTGAATATCAGGTTGTGATTTATGTGTATGTGCGTGTGCATGTGTTTATACTATTATTACTATACTACTGTTATGAATACATATATATTATTACTAGTGCTAATATTTGATTTTAGTACTAATATTACCTATTTTAATTATTGAATTATTTTATTTAACTTTTATTTATTTAAATTTATTCCTCTATTTCTTTTCTTTATTATCTTTACTTTCTTTAAGTCCACTTTTTGTCTTTTCAGGGTGGGGGGAAAGGTTTTTGTGATGTGACAACTTATAATAAGTTTATAATAATAAGTAAATGCTACACTGTGGTTGTTTAAATCTTGTCTTGTCTATGTCATGTGTACTGCAAAACCTTAATCAAAAGAATGTTCAAAAAAAAAAAAAAAAAGAACAACTAAACTCAACACCAACGTTTCAACACGTTTAAAACAAAGAAAATGTCATAGGTCCTTCTAACCGACACTAGAGGGCAGCGTCGGCTTAGTTTCCATCTGGTGACTTTGACAGTGCATCTGAGCGATCGTACTAATATGCAGCAGCTGCCAGCCCAGGTATTTAAGTCTTGCTCCTGAGCTTGACAGTGTGGCTTTGCTGCGTATCGCCACTCACTCCTCACTCCTCAGTCGCTTGGCCCGTTAGGCTCAGCGGACGACCAACCTCGTCAAGGAGGTCGGCCTTGTAGTGTTCCAGAAGGACACGAGGTAAAACAAGGATTAGTTTAGTGTAGGGTTGAGATTTCCCCTCGCTTAATTTGCTGCTATTCCCTCTCTGGCTGCCGCTGACATCAGCAGTACTTCCGCTTTCCCTCGCTTCTAGCGATAGGTTTTTCTTCCATTTCTTCCATCATTTTTTTTCCCTTCTCTGGCTCGGTAGCGATAGCATTTTTGCATTCGCTTCGCTCCCTGATTTGTTTGGTAAGCTGGACGCGCGTTTCTGTTACCCGCGAACCCCGTAGTATATCCTTTAGTTCATTCAGAAAAAGCCGGAGCCTCTGCTCCGCCCCCTCTGTATCCTCCTGCTCGCTCGCGCTGGGTGACGTCAGTGCCCCCCTCCCTTCGCTCTCCTTTCAGAGCTTTCCCACACACACACACACACACACACACACACACACACACACACACAAGACATCGGCTTTTGTTGGTTATTTCTTTGATTTAAGCTCAGATTTAAGTGGTCTGGTGGTGCGATCGGTTAAACCGCTAGTTACCGACGCAGTAGACCTGGGTTCACTCCCCAGCCACTGAGGTGTCTTTCTTTATTTAGTTTCTTATTTAATTGTATTTTATTAATTATTGTTTTATTTCTTCATTTTACTTCAGTCCACTACTACCATCTGGAGCTAACTGCATGTGGGTCCCAAACCCTTTATATTTTGTTGAATACGGTTAATCATTTCTGTTTAATATGGCGAACCGTGACAGACAAGACTGCAAAAGAACTCAAAAACTCAGACAAAGGAACAAGACTGACTCTGCTAGCCAGCGCCAAAATTTTTGTACAGGCCCTGACCTAAGCGATAAGGGGCATGAACTGAAGGGGTTTGCCCTGGACCAGCCAATGAGAAGATGACTCCGTATCAAGTTCCTCCTCTCGTTGAGCGCATCCCTTAATTTCACCGTATGTTGGTATGGGCCGATACAGAGGTTATAACTTTGGATTTATATATTTTTACATATCTAGGATGTCTAATAGTATCACATCAGAACAAAAATCCTCAAAGTTACAAGTTTAGTTGCGGGAGTTCAGGTACGAGGTTCTGATGAATCTACAGAGCACCTTGAATCTACAAACTAGGACATCATTAAGGCATTCTAAACTACAGCACATACATTTGCTATTCCTCAAACAAATACTGATACAATCAATACCAGATGTAGGATACAATACATTTTGAATAACAACTTCTGGTCCTCTATAAGTGTAAATAGGTATTAAAACACGAGCAGATCGATACAAAAGGCCCTGTAGAGATTACAGACTAATATTTTCCTAACTAAGACGCAAAACTGGACCATATTAAGTATGGAATGGTCATTATACTAAAGACATTAACCAAATAGACATGAAAATACATGAGAAATCAACGACATGCATATATATGATTATATATAGGTGTACGAAGAATATCCCCGATCAAATTCCTTGTAGGAAAGGGATAGGAGCATGTGTGTGTGTGTTTGGACTCATTATGAAGCAGTTCTCATGTGTTTTCTAATTGAGTGGTCCATGCAGAGGTAATCTATTTCCAACAAAAGTTAATTCTACTATTAAGAATATGTCTTTAAAAAGGCTGAGGTCCCTGGGTCCTAAATTCCAGGGCTGTCCTTCATGGCTCCTGCCTGTCTGGACACGTGTCGTAAAAGTGAATAGTAGGAAGGTATTTGTTTTTTTTTAGGTCAGACTTGCAGGGGTTATCTGACCGCTTGGCCAGATCCTCCATTTCTTTTGTTGGTTTGAGAAAAAGGTTGGTTATTGTGGCCATTAATCTGTGAAGAGTCTGTCCAGATGGTGGCCCCTACATTCCAAAGTGTTGTAATGTTTGTGACTTGGTGGAGAGATTGTAGATAGAGAATAACCAGATTTTGAATGACTGTCAATCCAGCTATTGACGCTACATGTCAATGTGCACATGATTTTAACAGATATGATTAGAAATGGTGGCCCCCAGTGTAGGATATTATTGTTTATTCTCTTTCTTGTTTTTTCTTTGAAGCTGTCTTATCTAAAAGTAATTAAGGAGCAACAGAAACTGAAGTGTTCATCAACTACTGGACACAGTGGATCCACGCTAGTCATCAGTCCATACGTGAAGTGTTGCTTGCGTTACATAAGTCAAAGTCAAAGTTTAATGCAAAAGTGATGCAGCATAAATAATATAACATAAATGCAATGCTAATTGCCATTTTAGTGGCAGAATCTAACCATTTGTAATTGAGTGTTGGAAAAAGAAAAAAAAAAGGCTGATGGTTCTGCTGTAGACCTGTAAAAGTTTTGTGGACAATAGAGCCATGCGTTCATAATATAGTGCACAATTTTACATTGGACATGTTTCTAACTAACAGGTGGAATTTATAATTCCAGCCTCTGCCTGAAGACACCCTAACTGCTATCACATTCACTTGATGACTAAAAAGTTATGTTTTTATACTTTTTTGTAAATTTACCATTCAAGTCTGTTGGGTTGTGACTTGATGTTTCGTTTGAATATCTCAATTAGTTATAACAATGGCAATTGTTTGAAGACACAGCTTGTGTATGTTCAAAAACAGGGAAAATAAATGTACTGTTATCTATACTGCTCATTAATAATGCAACCTCTGGCTCTTCCATCCTTTATATGTGCATCTGCTGATTGGCCAGTAAAGAGGGCTGGTTATACAGTGATGGGTAAGATTCCACTACAAAAACGGTACAACGTAAAGCAGCCACAACCGTAACACTGGCCACAGCATAATGTGGAATAAAAGCTGAACATTTCCTAGAGGAAGGCAGGCAAAACTAGCTATCGCTGTCAAAAGAAATCTTTTGGATGGAGAAGGGGAGAGAGTTGATCTTTACAAAAAGTCTTATTACCGAGCAGTACTCAACAACATTGGGATCAAACAAACCTCTAGAGGGTCATCGGTTCACGATCTATTCAGACTGACATCATTCCTTTGGCATTGTGAAAGATTTTTTGAATATTTGGCCCATACGAGGGAGTATTAAGGTAGAGTGACTAACTACTTAGGCAAATTAAACTGGCTGATGTGAGAAAATCTATTAGACCTACTTTAGACTGAAATCATTTACAACATAGTGAATAAAAAATGTACAAATTCGTATCACTCAGCTTCTGGTAAACTAAAATATCAAGTGTGAAACAAAAAAATTATAAATGAATAAATAAATAATACTAATGATAACAATATTAAAAGAGAACAAATTTTGTCCTTTGTGCGAACTACAAAAAAAAGTAGTAGTAGGTTAGGCATGATAATAATAGAGATTTACAGTGGCCAGGGTACACCATTTGTGTCCAGAATGAAACACAAATTGCGAAAAATATCTAAACAGTGACTGGAAATTCCAGGTACCATACCACCCGTAAAGCTGCTATAGTTGACAGTACACTACAACAAATTTATTAGTGCTTTCCTAGAAGCTCTGAAATGTCCCAAACAGGTAGTTAGTAGAATTAACTGAACAAATTACACTAAAATACAGTGGTGCAGGGTTTGTGAACCCTTTAGAATTTTCTATATTTCTGCATAAATATGACCTAAAGCATCATCAGATGTTCACACAAATCTTAAAAGTAGATAAAGAGAACCCAGTTATACAAATGAGACAAAAATATTATGCTTGGTCATTTATTTATTGAGGAAAATGATCCAATATGACATGTTAGTGAGTGGCAAAAGTATGTGAACCTTCGCTTTCAGTATCCAGTGTGACCCCCCCTGTGCAGCAATAACTGCAACTAAACGTTTCCTGTAACTGTTGATCATTCCTGCACACCGACTTGGAGGAATTTTAGCCCATTCCTCCATACAGAACAGCTTCAACTCTGGGATGTTGGTGGGTTTCCTCACATTAACTGTTTGCTTCAGGTCCTTCCACAACATTTCAATTGGATTAAGGTCAAGATGTTGACGTAGGCATTCCAAAACATTAAATTTATTCTTCTTTAACTATTCTTTGGTAGAACGACTTGTGTGCTTAGGGTCATTGTCTTGCTGTATGACCCACCTTCTCTTGAGATTCAGTTCATGGACACATGTCCTGACATTTTACTTTAGAATTCTCTGATGTTCCATCAATAATGGCAAGCCGTCCTGGCCCAGATGCAGCACAACAGGCCCAAACCGTGATACTACCACCACCATGTTTCACAGATGGGATAAGGTTCTTATGCTGGAATGCAGTGTCTTCCTTTCTCCAAACATAACGCTTTTCTTTTAAACCAAAAAGTTCTATTTTGGTCTTATCCATCCACAAAACATTCTTCCAACAGCCTTCTGGTTTGTCCACGTGATCGGTAGCAAACTGCAGATGAGCAGCAATGTTCTTTTTGGAGAGCAGTGGCTTTCTCCTTGCAACCCTGCCATGCACACCATTGCTGTTCAGTGTTCTTCTAACGGTGGACTCATAAACATTAACATTAACCAATGTGAGAGAGGCCTTCAGTTGAATTTCCTCCATTTGTACACAGTGTGTCTGACTGTGGATTGGTGGAATCCAAAATCTTTAGAGATGGTTTTGTAACCTTTTCCAGCCTGATGAGCATCAACAACTCTTTTTCTGATGTCCTCAGAAATTTCCTTGGGAAACTTGGGAAAGTTGACAGTACAGGATGTTCTTTAGAGGTGTTTTTGTCCCAGCACCTGTGGTGTGTTCCCACCCGGTTGCTAGGAGCAGCCTGTCCATCAAAAGATGGTTCCAAGCTCGGGTGTGAGAACAACCATAATTTTATAATTTGTCATCTGAACTATGTTTTATTATATGTTGTTCCCAGCTCGGAAAGTATAGTTCTTCTCTAACAGGTGTTGATCTCACATATTGACCTCCATGCATTATGCTTCAGTCTGTGCTAAATTCATATTGGAAGGCTGTGAGCTAGTAAGATGTTTTGACTAGCTACTTGAGATGTGCTCTGATTGTTTTAATGAACAATTGTAAACATTTTGGTGTCAGCCTTACCAAGGGTGCTTATCACCTGTGGCTTCATATTGAAAATGATCAACAATCCTTACCCCGGGTGTGAGAATGCCCAGCTCCAAAATTTGTATTAATCTGTGTGTGTTTATTGGCATTGTACGTGGGGAAGTTATGAACTTTAGTAACTTGTACAGAGACACACACACTTGAGCCACCAAAGGTTTAAAAGAAAACAAACATTGATTAATTATTCGATTATTGTCATATCACATTTCAACATTTACACATAACCCATTGGTTCTTTCCACACTTCAAATCTTGTGTCAGTTCAGGTGTCACTTTAAGTTTAGGTCACCTTCTACATCGATGCCTATACTTGAATAATCATTTATTTCTCCCAGATTTTAAGGATGTTGCTTTTACTATATGGCGGCAAAGGGGCATTAAGTCTCTTCAGGATCTGTATAGGGATGGTTCTTTCAGTAGTTTTGCCCAGTTATCTGCTGACTTTAACTTTCCATCTCCCCTTTTTGTTCAGATACCTTCAAGTTAGGCATTGTGCTTCTTCCCTTTTCCCTGACTATACTTGTCTTTCTGCCAGACAGCTGTGGGATGATTTTTTTTTTTACTTTTGACCCTTTCCAAAAATCACTTACTTCTCAGATTTATTCACAGCTCATGGCTTTCGATGTACACTCTTTAAGTAACATTAAAAGGCATTGGGAACATGAGCTTGGAACTACTCTCACAGATCAATTGTGGGACAAAGCTGTATGTAAAGTTCGTTCAAGTGCACCCTGTGAAAGACTTCAGTTGATACAGTTCAAGGTTTTACATAGGGTTCATAGGTCTAAGTCCCAGCTATCAAAATTTTACCCCAACAGTGTGAGTGATCAGTGTGATAAATGTAACGCTTCACCATGTCATTTAAGTCAAGTCAAGTCAGATTTATTTATATAGCGCTTTTATAGGATTTTATGCTAAATGGAATTCTTTTCTTTCGTATTCTTGCTCACTTCAATTAATGCCGGCTGATTGATTGATTTTTTTTTTTTTTTTGCAGTATACATGTATGCACATATGTTTGTGAATTCTTCATATCTTTTTTCTTGATTTTTTTTTTTTACTATATATTTTGTATATTCATCGTTTGTTTATTTAGTTATTACTTACTTTTTTATTTGTTTATTTATTTTCTTATATCTTATTTATTTTTACTTTTGTGTGTGTGTGTGTGTCTGTCTGGTTGTCTGTTTGTGTATATCTGTTGTGTCATATTTGGGGTTATGGGGCTATAAGGTGGGTTTAAATTGAGAAGGAAAAAAAAGAAGGAACTATGTAATTTATGGTGTTTATCATCATCTAATTTTTGTTTATCGTTATTCGACCTGTGTTTATTTAAACTGTTTTAATGTTCTGACTAAATTTCTCAATAAATATATTAAAAAAAATTAATAAATAAAAACATTTGTGGAGGGAGTTGAAAGTCCGTGTTGCCCAGCGACAGCCCCAAAACAACACTGCTCTAGAGGAGATCTGCATGGAGGAATGGATGAATTTGTCAAAATACATTTTTTACTACACTCCTGAAAAACAACCCCACACAATCCCCCCCTCCACCAAAATTTACACTTGGCACAATACAGTCAGACAAGTATTGTTCTCCTGGCAACTACCAAACCCAGACTCGTCCATCAGATTGCCAGACAGAGAGGCGTGGTTCGTCACGCCAGAGAACACATCTCCACTGCTCTAGAGTCCAGTGGAGGCGTACTTTATACCACTGCATTCAACAATTTCCATTGTGCTTGGTGACGTAAGGCTTGGATGCAGATGCTTGGCCATGGTAACCCATTCCATGAAGCTCTGTACACACTGTTCTTGAGATAATCTGAAAGCCACATGAAGGTCTGTAGCAGTTGACTCTTCAGAAAGTTGAGTCAGACTCTTCAGAAAGTCTTCATCTTCTTTCTGCGCACTATGTGTCTCAGCATCTTCTGACCAGGCTCTGTCATTTTACCACTTTGTGGCTGAGTTGCTGTCATTCCCAATCACTTCCACTTTGTTATAAAACCACTGAGAGCTGACTGTGGAATATTCAATAGCAAGGAAATTTGTCAGATTGTTTAATGATAAACAATAATAATGATTGTTAAATGCCACTATTTATATTTCCACACGCCTTCAGTGGCTGTTGTGTTCTCACAGATGCTGGGTTACAAATGCTAATTAGGCATAATACAATTACAGCAACTGAAATGTTGACAAATGAGCTAAAAAAATATAAGGGACGTCTGAAATTTCAGCTACATTACATGAACTTGTAAACTTGTAAACATGAACTTTGCGTTGGAGTATAATTATTCACATCTATCACATCCTCACGCTGTCGCAAGTAATTGATCGCAGCGGTTCGTGTCAATACATAAAAACAGGATAATGATCCACTATACTCCAATCAATTAACACAATGCTTAGTTATAAATATATATTTTTTTTTTAACTTAAATACTCTTGAGAATGCTTTGCCCATTTAGTTTCAATTCTTTATTTTACCACAGGGTGTCAATTCCCATGCTCTCTCAACTGTTCCCAGCATCAGTTCGGATCTCAGAGATTTCTTTACACATGTGGCCTGGATGTGGGCCACACTCGTTATATGGATCACCTCCAGTAGTTTAATTTGTTCTTTACTACTTATGTTAACATTATTTTAGAATGAATAGGATTTAGACATTTAGAGTACATAGTATTTAGTTACAAACGCAATTTAGTTTTAGTTTTCTACAACAGTATTTAGTCGTTTAGTTTTTTTGCAGGATTCAGCACATGATGGAATAGTGATTTTGAGAGCTTAGATCAACCCTTGGGTGGCTGCTCTGAAATCATCATTTGGCCTCAGTGTTAATGAATGCAAATAATTGCAAGATTATTAATTGCGAAATTTTGTAAGTTGATTCAGATTGTAAAGAAATAGGGATTTTAAGGTTGGTGTGCTGATAAGACCTTGAAGGACCCCCCACACTGCAGTTTCTGCAGGAACTGCACAAGGGTGCTATGTGCTAATACTAAGTACCATGACGATTCTAAAGATTTATTGATCTAATAATGCTATGGGAACATGTTGTGCTCAATTTGGTTGACGTCACACCAAAGTAGGGAAACATCTTCTTCTTCTTCTTTCGGCTTCTCCCTTCATCAGGGGTCACCACAACGAGTTAAACGAAAGTAAGGAAACATCTTTTGATAAAAATAGTTTAGATGAGAAATTATGAATTCTATGATTAGGAATGAGTTGGAAAGACAGATGTAAACCAGAGATGATCAACAGATAAGCAGATGTAATACAGGGATGTTTCCAACAAATCTTCCACAGTATGTACTTAGATGTCTGGATGTCATCTCATCTCCACCTTTCTGCTTATCGATTACAGGGTCGCGGTGGCAGCAGAGTAAGCAAAGCCCAGGCATCTCTGTCCATCACAACAGCTCTGGGTGTATAATTTTCAAAGTACTACTGTTGTTGTGTTACGAAGTAAAGTTAAGTTTTAAAGTTTTGTTTAAACTTTTTATTTTGTTATATGCATTGTTACGTTTCCACCACTGATAGATTTTGGTTTAGGTTTCTATTTTGCTGTACAAACTGCCACTTTTCATATAAATGGGTAGAAAGGTTAACAAATAAGTTATTAATAAATAATTAGACATTAAAATAAAAATAATTAGAACCAAATGTACAGCTGGAAAGAATTGATAATTTTTTCAGTCCCTTAGAGCCACAAACAATGAAAACAGAAGTACTGTCTTCTTAGTTTTAAGATTTTCTGAAGAGTTTATAGAGACCAACCCTAACCCAAGTGGAAAGGACCACACCGTCCCCCAAGGTACATTCTCCACAACACCATACCAGCATGGCATTATATAAGTAATCGTAACAATATCTTTCTGGAATAAAGCTCCAATTTTCCAGTAATTCTATTGCTGCTCAGCAGAAAAGCAGTCAATGCTACCAAGTACAGTATTCTGAACTTTGTCTTGTATTGAGAAACACCAGTCATGGAACTCATTCACTCATTGCATATTTTTCAGATGAAAAACGATACCTCTAGTGGTCCGAAGCACTTCTGGAATGAGAAATAAATGCAGCATTTTTGTAAATCTTTTTCGTTTTGCTTCTATGTGTTCTCGAATTTTGTTTGCTTTGTAATTGTTTGTGTTTTCACAACATGCATATTTAAAAAAAAAAAATGTTGTGTTGTTGACTTGCTTTACTTCATTTGTAAATGTGGTTGTGATGTGACTCTCCGGGCCACCGTAGAAATGTGACTGGTTGTACCTGAGAATATCTGAACAGTAAATGTTAATAATTGATCAGAATCACATACAAAGAAAAAAAACACTGAGTAGCATCAGGTTTATACTGGTATAGCTGCCATTTTTGTTCAAGAGTAGATCTGCGGAAGAGGTAGTCAAGTCAGATTTATTTATAAAGTGCTTTTTACAATGGAGCATTGTTTCAAAGCAGCTTTACAATTTTAGATCATCTTCTAATATCTAGGGCCAATCCCAAACTAAGCAAGCCTAGGGCAACAGTGGAAAGGAAAAACTCCCTAAATATTATAAAGAATACCTTGGGAGGGGCAATACTCAAAAACGGAGCCATCCTCCTTGGGTGTATTAGATGATATATACAAGTTTGAATAAGAATATTGTACCCCCTCTACATGTGACAAAAGCATTCGCATGTCTCTGACTGGACAGCCCTAACCCCATTTAGAGTGAGCATTATTCTGTGCTCTCCGGTGATGGTGATGTATAAAATTCTGCTAAATATTATGTAAAATATAAAAATTGTAGTTTCATATATATATGTATACACACATATACACACAGTGGGGCAAAAAAGTATTTAGTCAGTCACTGATTGTGCCTGAGAGAGGTACAAAATAAGGAAAATAAAAATCTAGGAAATCACATTGTAGGATTTTTAAAGAATTTAATTGTAAATTATGGTGGAAAACAAGCATTTGGTCAATAAATTTGGTTCAACTCAATACTTTGTAACGTAACCTTTGTTGGCAATGATAAGAGGTCAAACTTTTCTTTAAGGTTTGCACCAGGTTTGCACACATTGTAGCTGGTACTTTGGCCCATTCCTCCATGCAGATCTCCTCTAGAGCAGTGATGTTTTGGGGCTGTCGCTGGGCAACACGGACTTTCACAAATTGCCTATGGGGTTGACATCTGGAGACTGGCTAGGCCACTCCAGGACCTTGAAATGCTTTTTACGGAGTCACTCCTTCATTGCCCTCCTCCTTCAGTGTGTTTGGGATCACTGTCATGCTGGAAGACCCAACCATGTTCCATCTTCAATGCTCTCACTGATGGAAGGAGGTTTTGGCTTAAAATCTCATGACACATGGCCCCATTCATTCTTCCCTTAACATGGATCAGTCGTCCTGGTCTCCTTTGCAGAAAAACAGCCCCAAAGCATGATGTTTCCACCCCCATGCTTCACAGTATGGTGTTCTTGGGAAGCATTCTCCTTTTTCCAAACACAATGAGCTGAGTTTTTACCAAACTTTTAATTTGGTTTCATCTAACCACATGATATTCTCCCAATCCTCTTCTGGATCATCCATATGCTCTCTGGCAAACTTCAGATGGGCCTGGACATGTATTAGCTTAAGCACAGGGACACACAGGATCCAAGTTCCTCTCGGCATAGTGTGTTACTGATGGTAGCCTTTATTACTTTGTTCCATTCAATCAGGTCCCTCCATGTAGTTCTGGAATTTTTGCTCACTGTTCTCATGATCAATTTGACCCCACGGGAAGAGATCTTGCGTGGGAACCCAGATCGAGGGAGATTATCAATGGTCTTGTATGTCTCCCATTTTCTTACAATTGCTCTCGGTTGATTTATTCACACCAACCTGCTTGCCTATTGTAGATTCACTCTTCCCAAGCCTGGTGCAGGTCTATAATTTTCTTCCTGGTGTCCTTTGACAGCTCTTTGGTCTTGGCCATGGTTGAGTTTGGAGTCTGACTGTTTGAGGCTGTGGACAGGTGTCTTTTATACGGATAACGAAGTCAAACAGGTGCCATTAATACAGGTAATGAGTGGAGGACAGAAGAGCTTCTTAAAGAAGTTACAGGTCTGTCAGAGCCAGAAATGTTGCTTGTTTGTGGGTGAATAAATAC